>WEIV01026132.1:2771-121104 GCA_013390005.1 Calyptomena viridis
CTTGAGCAGCAGAGACTCAAGCAAGAGCCACAACTACAGTATCACAGTTCCGATTTGCTTGGCTTCAACGGAGCTGACCCATTTGAAAAAAAAAAACAAAAAACAACAAAAAACCCCCAAACCAAAACAAACTACTAACAGAATTGTGCCCTGCCAGCTCTGCATAAGAAGCATGAGGATTTCAGCAGGACCACAGAGAGTGTTGTGCTGTTTCCAAGTACCTCTGTCTAAAAGATTAGAGCATGGGACAAGCAACACTGAAACTACTCATTTTGTTCCAGAGGATGCCATCAGTGATACAGTGAAATTTGGCTCTCCTTACAGTGCTCTGTTCAATCTGCAGGCTGAGCACCTAGGGTGGAGCTTTGGCCAAACTACAGGACACTTCTCTTGGTTGCCCAGGATTCCTTTTGAAAACTTTCAAAGGCCCCTTAGGAAATCACATTGTAAAAGTGAATACATTTTCATGTTTCAGAAGGCCCAGTACTTATTTTCCTTCGAACACAAATTAATCTAGAGCAGCTCTGCTGTCACAACACTTTCCTAAATCCTCCCTCAGCTGTAGTGGAGCAGATGATTGTAAATTAACGTCTCTAAAGGAAAAGTGATCATTTGCTATTTGAAATTCTGACTTTACAACAGGCTGTCATCAGTATGAGGTCTGCCTTCCCCATTTTACAGCAAGACACGTGCTCTAGTTCAAAGCCCTCTTCTTCAACACAATTTAAAACAACACAGTTTAGACAAGCTGCAAGCCAGCTTTGTCACTGAACCAGTGGCCATGGCAGCCCTCATTTTATATACTTACAAAATCTTGCTGAATGTCAGTGAAATCTTTTCCATATTTTTCTAGTGCTTCCTCGAAGAGGTTTGCCTCTGAAGCAGACCACTCCTCCATCTCATCTCTGCACAGGACTGGCCCACCTTGTGGCACAAGCGCAGAGATTGCCTTGGAAATGTCATAGACATTTTTGTGCAAAGTGTCCATAGCATGGAACTACATGGTTGCAAAGGAGAAAGAGAAACGTAAGGAGCAGCATCTCGGGGGAAAAAATACTTAACAGTGAAACAGCAATGACAAATTCTGCAGCAAGATCTGATGGAGCAGTATTCTATACCTAACAAAGCTTGTTCCAACCTCAGACTCACTGCAATTGTCAGTGTACAAGTCTAACGTTCACTAACAATAGTGGGGGCTGTGGAACACGAGGCCTTGCGTATCAGTAACTCCTATTCACCTCCTCACCAGCACCACTTTTAGAAAAATACACAGGATTGACCTTCTCCCCCCAGGACTGAGCAGTCCTGTTAGCTGCCATTCCACAGATGGGGCATGAAGATAAAAAACATATCCTTGGACCTCTAACAGACTTAGCCATGCGCCTTCTTTGTCAAATAATCCACAAAAATTGCATACATGAAAAATACGAGCAGCAACACATGCATATGATTCCCCTCAAAGGCCAGAAGCCCCAAAAAAGATTTAAGTCACACATCATAGCTGAGTAGGAAAAAAGAATGACTCTCAGGAGCAATTACTCCTCAGAAAGCCGAGCTATGGCTGTCTGCAACTTGTGATTTACATGGGCTGAGAACACGCTGCGAGGGAGGAATTGGTATTAGTAAATGAAAGCTTGGCTTTATTTCCCTGATTTCTGCAGTTTTAATCATGATGTTGTTTGCCTTTCATCATACCAGTTTTGTGCATGTGCGTAATTAACCTACAGTGCTCTATACTAGAATTCCTTCTATATGTGAGTTTACATTACTCCAGTTATAAGGTGAGGCTTTGACAACAGTTCTCTGGAGACTTATTCAAAGTTTCATTAAACTTTCTCTAGCATAAAAGTTCAAATTTTCCCTTTCCTCGATCTACTCTGCAACATTTATGATTATAAAACATTAACAACATCACCACTCCTCAGGTATTCTAAAATGGAGCTTATCAAAGAGAACAACTCAATCAACTGACATTTCTTATCTGACCACAAGCTTTTCCCCCAGACAATCTTGCCCAAGGATGACAGCAACAGTCTGGTGTTGGGGAAGTGATGAGGAGTGGTATTCTAACACTAAGATTACACACAGGCAGACAATCATTTGCATTCTTCTCTAAACAGCTACCAAGCCCATGTAAGAAGAGATGGGCTGTCAAGCATGTCAGAATATTTTAATAAAACTAAACAACAACAAAAACTCTCACAGAATTATCCATGATGGATCACAGGAGGCACAAGGCCAGAAAAAGTTACTTCATCTTTAACTAAAGGATTCCTTTACCAAGACAGGGTCTGCTTCACAGCAGGCCACAATTACAATCCATCTGCCCCTCTCTCTTTGCCAACCGTTATTGCTGAGGTGAATATTTTGCATCTCTCACAAACCTAAGGTCCTCTTAAGAAATCTTACCAGTGTGATGTCCCTGGAGGCTGCTGCAGCACTCATGTGCAAACTTGGCTGTCTGACAGAACTACTGCAATCCAGCGCTCGGGCAAACGTACCAACAGACCTGAAAGAGATTAAACACAGCATTGATTCTGCATGCAAAACTAGCACAAATATAAACACCCACCCACCACTTTGAGATGAGCAGACTCCATTTCTGTTACAAGATTACATGATCTGGCACTCATTCTGAGCCAGAAACTGTTCTCTTCAGATGTTGTTTGTTACTATGAACACTTTACTCTAGTTAGTTCATATGACCAAAGAGGTTTAGACACAGGAGAGGAAACAGAGAAAGACTCAAGGATCACCAACAGGGAGTTTTGAGCTACTCTCTTGTCCCATATCTCTGGATAGACTTAAGCTGTAACAGGAACTGAGCACAAGCAAGCTTTGTGAATGGCAATCGTCTCTTCCACAACAGCAAGAGCAGTGCTGCATTTTCCAAAGGTACAGAGACACAGCCCAACACCAGACAGGAAAAACACAGTAACACAAACGTTTTCCTAAAAGTTCCAGTACAACTAAAAACAGTAGTTATTTTACAACTTGACATTACATAATGTATATTATAATGCCTTAATAAGAACACAGGAATTCTCAAATACTTCACAACACCAGCCATTTCTGCATCTGAGGCCACAATCCTCATGCTCTTCATTTTACTCCTAAAGAAATTAGTTGGAGAAACCTTTAACATAAACATCTGTTCTTGCAATTCCTACTCCCCTGCCTGCTTGCTACACCACATGGGTGAAATGCTTGTGCTCCTGCACAGCAAACTGGAGCTGAACTCCTCTGAGCAACTACAACAACAAAAAAAGGCAGGTTGGGGGTTTTCCCCCCTCCACTCAGATCACTTCCCCAAACTAGCTGAGCCCACAGAGGAACACCCTTGTGCCAAGCAGTGCAGGAGTAGAAAAGGTAAACGTTGAAGTAGCAGTTGTCATCAAACATCTAGTTTTGGTCAAAATCCAAACCAGCTTCCCCCCATCTAAGTGTCTGTGGCAATTCACACTTGGTCCTCTCCCCAGCCTCCCAGTCACTACCCCCATCTCTGCTTCACAACTCCCCCATCCCCAGCTTTAGCTGAACTGATATTTTGTGTTTGTGTGTGTGTACTAATTATAAACTGGAACGCTTTCCTGATTCCAGACAGCAGCAATTTTTATCCTCATCTTTTCAGTGATTCTCATTACAGTGGCTGTATTGGCACACCCAGTGGGCAGCACTGACCAGAGAGAAAGAACCACTAAAACCAGCTTTGCCACCAGAAGCCTACACGAGGTGAAAACCCCCATCATAAAGCATCTCTACAGTGACTCCGAACAAACCCACATGAAAACCCAAGAGGGGAAAAAAAAAAAGAATCAAAAAGCTGACAGAACCAGGATTCATCTATAAAGGTTTAAGCCTGGTTTCCAGGGCTAAAGTCCTTGGCTGCAGCGGGAAGCCCTGTAAGTCAGGGGCCATGTCTATAAGGTACCACCTAGCCACACAGAATTTGGAGAATGTTACCTCTTGATTTTTTTCCCTAAATTATTCAGTCACCAGTTGCTATGAGGGAGCCTAAAACTTAATACAGGTTTCTGTTTATGTAAATGCATACCAATGAATTAGTTCAAGAACGTTTTAAGAAGGATAAGCTGATCAACAAGAATTGCTTTGGGCTTAAGTAAAAATTTGATTTTTGCAGGGTTTTGCTTAATTGTGCCTACCTTTTGGAATACAGGCATTAGAAAGCATCCACACTCCATCAAAAGCATTTACAAGAATTCTTAGCAAACTACTAATGGATATTAAAATGTTACTGGACTTGAAAAAGGCAGAAAATGCACAGAGGAAACAACTGTCAAGAATTTAGCTCACTAAGTCTTCTGCATGCTGGCCAAAGCATTTGAAAAACCTCACTAATTACAGCATCATTTTTACATGCCATTTGCTCTTCTTTAATGAAACTGATTAAACTGTAAATCTGAGAAGCTGTTCCTAAATTCACACAATTCCCAGGAAGGCACGTAAAAACTCGATCTTTCAAAATGCAGCAAGTGAATCAAGCAACCAAAACTGGCATTCCTACTAGTAAAGCAAAAAGAACTTAAAGTGTTTAGAAGAGTTACTAACATTTACTCCTCCAAAAGAGAGGTAAAAACTTCTTACCGTGCTACCACCAGGAACTGGTCTATCTGCTTGTCTACTAGTGGGTTAAAGGCTTCCCAAACTTTTGTTTCAAGTTTTGACTGATCTCTTCCATCATCCTCACCTGGATGAAAAACAAATCAGAAATGCTTAGCATGGCTCTTTTAAAATAGAACTGCTTTTTAGATTATTTTTTTATCTCACAATGTCACTGCTAACCCATCTTGGCTACTCTGCCTGACAGGCCACTGTGAAAATTTTATTCACTTATTTATATGTGACAATTTCATCTTGACAGACGCAGCAACACAGCTCATCTGAATCAGGCAATCAGACTTTCAAAAACTGGTTTCAAAGGACATGTCATGGCAAACAGAGTACATCCTTCTCCAAACTAGACAGTTTCTTTTCAGTTTCTTTCCTCGGCTCATCTCTCTTTTTCCCTTATCTTGCAGCAGTTCCAGGAAAACAGACACACTCCAGCAGGCAAAAAGTAACTGGTTCAACTCATGTCAGCTGCTTTCTAAGGGGGAAATCGTGGCATCAGACACTCTTGTTTTTATTTTCCCAACTCCATACGAACCAAAACATCTTGGAAAAATGCAGGAGCTATTGGAACATTTTTCCTTTTTTCTGGTCTCTTTAAAACATCTGCAGATTATCCTTCTCTGAACCTCCATGTTGGCCTGCTGAGGCGAGAGGATGCCTTTCAAATTAGTTCATCCTCACACAGGCTTGCCCAGCTGTTGAATAAATACCAGTTTCACAGACAAATCAAACATGAGTCCTGACCCATTTGTTTGCCTGTTCTAACAGGAGACTAACAGGATCAGCAAAGCTCCTAAGCAAAGACAGAAGCGTCTCACTGCTTTCACATCTCTGTCCATCCAGTCTGGACTGGGTCTTTCCCCACTCCCAGAGGAGCAGCAGATCAACAGACCTTTCCCCCATGCATTACACAGGGCTCATGAAGAAGCAATTAGGTGCCAGCACTCCCCATCCCTCTCAGCTTTTCCATCACCTTTTGGCTGTGTAGGGCAGTGCACAGACAAATCTAAAGTTAGGTACTGTTTGGTAACTAGTATTGGCTATTGCTACTCCCTTTTCCTTGGTCCAGGGTCCTCATGATCCTACTGCTCCATGACACAGGGGAAGCAGGCTGGGGTCTCACCACACGCTCCAGCCAGCAAATTCTTCCTTCTGTCTGTTCTGCAGGTGAGAAGTCTAGGCTGGCAGCCAACACGGGATGGGGAAAGGCCTCCAGGGAAAAGGCACCCGGCAATAATGGGCAAATTGATGAGGGCAGACAGCATTTAATTGGCAGTAATTTGGGAGGGGCTCTCATAGGGAAGTGAGACTTGATTAAAAACACAAAAGGCTTTACAGACGTGATGGAAATTTGTGCTTCCCATGGAAATTCTGAAATCTCTTAATAAAAAGAGCGCAAGCTCTGAGACAGCCCATTAATTCAATTTATTTCAACAACTTTTATGATTTGGACAAATGCCCATTTAAAGATCAGTTTCAAACAGAACTAATTGCCTTCAGTGGGCGACAACTTCAACAGGCCCGGCCATCGTTGTACACACGGCCTGGCAGTGGAAACCTCCACCTCCCACACCTTGGCAGGCTGCACACATAGAAGTGGCCTCTTGACAATTTGAATAAATTATAGAAATTACCTTCTTTTAGTAAGTCTGTTATATCTGCCTGGTATCTGTTTCCAACTCGAATCTCTCCTTTATCAGCGAGCAGGGTCTTTTGTTGCGGATCATATACTAGTGAATAAAAGAAGAAATCCTAAAAATAAAACAAGAGCAAAAAGGTAAACGGTGTTATTAACTTTTACTTTCAGCTTTGCATACATACTACCAAGCTTGGACATTTTAACTTTGGTTTTATTACCTATACACAGATTTTAAAATTGGGTGAACAAACAACACATGAACCACCACAATCCCATTTAAATGCTGCCACTTTCCTTTACATTGCAAGTGTAACAGCTCTCAACAGCAGCACTTCCCTTAACATACAGTCTCCCAAAGTGAACAGAGCTCCTCTTGCACGAGCAAGGCTCAGAAGAGCCAAGTGACAATTTTTAGTCATATCAGCTGTTTCAGAACACAAAACTGTATTCTCCCATATCCCAAGACAGCAGTACTAGATGCCAGTGATGTACCTGCACAGAAATATTGGTACAAACTGAAGCATAACTTTAGAGTGTTATAGCCAGACCAGTGCAACCCCATAAAAACCTGAAGCCCCAGACAATCTCTGCAGCCTCTGCTGGGCTTGCTCCAGTCTGTCAATGTCTGTCTCATACTGGAAGGCCCAAAACTGGATATAAACACTTCATAAGTGGTCTCACCAGTGATGAAGTGAGGGGATGAATCCCTTCCCTCCATCTGCTGGCCACATCCTGCTAATATAGGCCAGGATGTGCTCGGCTTTCTTTGCCTTAGGTATGCACTGTGAAGCTGACCAACTTCTTGCCTGCCACCACCTAAACTTAAATCACAGTGTTTCCTTCTGCTCTTTACTGGGAGAGGAGCAGCAGATTTGGCAGCTGCACTAATTAGCTGCAGGTGGCAATACCTTAATTTGTTGCTTTTGTGCAAGTAGATGAAAAAAATGCTAAAATTGCTGCTTGGCTTCTGTTACCTGGGTGTGTAAAAATTAAAGCAAGAAGGCATACCAGAATGAGAATGTTCTGCCAGGGCAGAGAAAGAAAACAGCCAAAATTTTAACTACTTAAGTTTAATTACTTGCACTGTGCAGTTTTTTTCTGCATGGATAAGTACTTAGCTATAGCTACTGAGTGACACATCAAAGACCAGATATGTTCCATCAAAGTAAAGCGTGGGATACGCAGGATTAGAGCTCTGGTAGGACATGGAATAACAGGCCTTTTGTAACCTTTGTCAACAGCAACATCATCACCAGGAAAAAGAAACGCAGAAGAGCCTCTGAACAGAAGCAGGATGTGTGATGGGCCATTTTTCACATCTCAGGTTTCTGGCTCGTTTTCCCTTTCCCCACATTTCTGTGTCACTAGCAGGCACTCTGTTTAAATACATCTCGTTTCATGCTCACCTCATTTTCCCTTTCCCTATATTTGTATGTGTCAACAGCATGCAACAAAAATTAGGACAAAACCAGCATCAGTTTCAAGCCCTGTTCAGCTTTATGAAGAGGTGGCAAAGGGAAAGAGAGTCTCCCAATCTGTCATACAAAGCCAAAAAAAAAGAATTGCTGTGAATTTCCACAGTAACATGGCAAAAAGTCTGGAAGGGAATTGAACTCCAACTGAAAGGGTTGTTTGTAGTTGGGTTTGGGTTGGGGGGGATTTGGTTGCACCCTAAATGAATGATACTTTTGACAAAATTGATTCCTATTCTCACAGGCACCAGGGTCAAATTACATCAACCTACCAAGAGAAGGTAGCTTCAGAGTACAAGAAAACTCATTTATATCTTTCATTGTAAAGAAATCTAGGTCTCTTGCTCCTCGACATACACAAGGCTCAGGATATTACAATATTTTGAGAATGTATTGTTGCATAAATTAAATGTAGGAAAAGCTTTTGTCTTGCAGGCTTCCAGGTTATAAATACAGTGTTTTATTTATTCCAGCTCCAAAATACCTAACTGCAGGACAAAGTAGATGCAGTGCAACATTAATACTTTTCAGGCACATTGCCCAGCAAATGTGCAGCCCAAGCCCTGCAGTATAACAACACAGTGGGCCCCAAGGAAGACAATTCTACAGGCAATTTCATGACGCAGTCTTTCTTGGCCAGGGAAAGCCATACATTGTGGAGGGATGTTTTCCAACAGCATTTGACTGTTGGATGCCCTATTGCTTCTCTTTTATTGGTTATCATTATGAATTTTCTCATGCAAGTAGTAAATCCATTCTTCTCTAGCAGTGCCAGGTCAACCTATTACATCTTGTCCAGTTTTGTCTCAAATCAAGCAGGTTCAACAAAAAAATTAAAAGCCTCTGGTCTCTTTTCCCCAACTAGAGCCCCCTCAACAGAGAAAAGATGGGATTTTGAAGGCCCAAGTGTGAATACAACAGACTACAGCCCCAGAAGTAATGCAATTCCACTACCATCTTCCCACATAGATATGAAATTCATTGTTGCAAACTGAGCATGTGTGAACTCTTGATCACCACTATGTGATAACAACAATTTTTCACAAGTATTTCACAAGAGTGATGTTCACAACAAAATAACACCACTCTTCAAAACCCCCCATGCTCATTTAAGCTGTCAAAACTGTGTACTCTGAGTTTGCAGTAGTCAAGAAAGAGAAGTGTTCTCTTTTACTTTCAGATCCCAGAAAACACCCAACACGTTCAGAAAAATTAACATGACCTGTCAAGAGTTAAAACTGGATCATGACTTTCTACCTCTCCCAGATGTTAGACAGACATATATACTCAGAGCTTCCCTACCCAAGCCCCTAAGCTACCCAAAGCTATAGCCAAGAACCAAAGCCACTAAGAAACTGCAGAAGAACTGGAAAAAGAGAACAGGCCCAAAAATGAAAGTATGGTAGAGAAACAGTGGTTAGTTCATTACAGCTTGCAAACTTACTTTCACGTATTTCATATATTTTAACTACAGAACATTTTATTTTTAGGGGGTACGAAAAAGAACAGAAGTGCCAGACATCTGCTCAGCAGGCAAATTCACACAGGCCTCTGGATATATCCAGGCAGAGCTGTAAAATAGATGGTACATATAAAATAGTTTCCTGCAGAACAGGGAAATCTAGTGCTTTTGTCATAATTGGCTATGCCCTTCTCTTGACCACCAGGGGAATTTGGTATCTGTATGAAATTCAGGTTTTCCAGTTACTTTTTTCCCCCTCTTTCTTCCTATTCCTCACTTCTGCTACAAACCCAATTTTACCAGGCACAGTAAAAAAGTCTGTGCTGGTCCCCTTCAGCCTGCTTTCCAAATGTAACAAGGCAAGTTTTCTGAGGAAGATGACAGAGGAGTAGAAGGAAGAAAACAGAGGCAGCAGAAATGTAATTTTACTATGCTTACTATCTCCCTAAAAATTTCTGTGTGTTTAACCTGCTTCAAGGTAGGGAGCCTTGGGCTAAAAGCCTACTTGTACTGGTCATAGCATTTAAGAAATCAAATGACAGATTGCCTAGAACTGCTTAGGCTTTGCTGACAGAAGCCGTGTTAAAAAAAACCAAAAAAACCCAAAAAAATCCTGAAACATTTTGAAACCAAAGAATGGATTAAGAACAGGAGGCATGGGGAAAGAAGAAAGAGTTCAAAACAATACCAACAGTTCAAAACAATACCATTCAGTGTTAGGAATTCATCAGGCAACAACTATCTTCTTTTCTTAATCTCTCTACCCTCCACCCAAACACATTTGTGTTCCTGAGCTTTTAATTTCTTTACCATCTGTCCAAGCAAGTTTGCACCACAGCAAAATGCCATCCTAAGTGACAGGACACATTCAGGGAACTCTCTCATTCTGTGAAGTCTCCAAGTGCCTGCTCAGTTTTAAAAATAACCACATCACTCATCTTGCATTTTGAAAGTTCAAAAGGATGAAAAAACAAAAAAATCTTTCTGTGCCTACATCTGCAACAGAGCAGCTGCATGATTAGAGGAAAGCAGCTCCCTTCTGTCTCAGCATACCCACCTGTAACATCAGTGATAACAAAAACATGTTGGGATCAATTGAGAACAAACACTGTTTAAAAGCTGGGTACTAGAAACAATTTCAGTTTGATTAACTTTTGCTTTCCAACTGGCATATCCTGGGCTGCTAGCTGGTTACAAGCACTGCTGAATCCAACGTCCCTTGTTTGATGCGCTGCCATTTGGCAGCCTTCAGCAGACCCAACATTTTTTTGGTTTCACATTCCAAAGAGAAACTCGACTATTTAATCCCTGTGCTTTGTTTAAAATTCTCTTAAACTAAAGTATCAGATTAAAACTAATCTTATACTTAAATAAATACTAAAGAAAGCTAAAAAAGCATTTAAAAAGAAAGCGCAGCTATGACAGAGACTACAGTATGCTCCTTGCAAAAAATGACCTGTTTTCTTCTTGTTTCTTAAAGGCCAGTAATGATGGTCACCCTACTGTTTTTAATTACAAGATTTCGTCTCTTGTATAACCTTTTAATGTTTTCAAATGCAAATTATTTGCCTGCAGATGTATTCAAATAATAATATACTGAAATTCTTTGCTAATCTCCCAAAGTAAAGCTCCCAGATAGGCAGTCTTGGAATTTGACAATCCCAGACAGCAGCCAAAGGTCTAGCCACAATTAAAGGTATATATTTTTTAAAAAATTACAACAGCAATTTTTAAAATAAAAAAAAACCTGGAAAAGCAAACCCAATGTTTTTATTCTGAATGGTGATTAACTGTGCAAGACAATTCATTTTCAAGCGTTTGGTTTGAGGTACCTTTAAAGAGCCAGATTGGGTACATTTCTGCAGGACTCAGATGTCACCTGACAAGCAGTTTTTCAAGGATTTAAATGTCTGTGGTGGAATATGAAGGACTACAGATAAGTATTTTAAACAGTGAACTCAAACAACAGGGAACTAAGCTCCTCAAATCTGAGGCAAGATCAAGCTTAAAGCATATTAACATAAATCTGTATGATTTCAGGATAAAGCAAATATACAGAAACACAGCTTGCTGTATTGGTTCCTCTTCTTCAGTTGCTGCATCTCCCATCCTGTCTTGGCTGGGGCATCAGCCTCCAGGGTTTGGACCCTCAGTCTGCCACACTGATGAGGAAGTTGGGTTCTCTTTAAAGGAGAGGCAGCTTACTGTCACAGGGATGTAAACACCAGTCCTGGCCCCTGGATCCACAGTTTTACAGCAGAATGAAAATTATACAGGGCCTAAAGCTTCCCACTGTTGATGCACAGCACATGCAGAAATGAAAGAACCATCCTATTTTCAAAAAAAACTTGCAAAAAGGCACTATTCCTAAATTGTGCCAAAATAAAGTGTTCAAGCTTTACAATGCACAAAATGGTTCCTACCTCCCGTTCCAGATATGATTTAAGGGATTCTGTCTCATTCAACAGAGTAACGCTGCATTTGCCTCTAAAAAAAGAGAAACATATTTTATGAAAAAACACGTCAAATGCTCATGTGATTCACAAGATGGTATTACTGAAGTTGTACACAGAATCTGATCTTACATTGAAGAATACTTGAGTAATAACAATGTTATTTGATTTTTGTATAAAATGGATGAAAATAGCCATTACCTAATGTGTGTGGCTGGCAGAGATTCCAACTGTCGTGAAAGAAACAACTCACGATGTCGTAGCTGATGCTTCTGTTTCTCTGGTAAATCAACCATTTCTGGATTTTCCATCTCTTCTTCCATTTCTCCTGGTTATAAAGAGACAAAATGATCATCAAGAACAGGGCAAGTATTGATTCTGAGGCAATCAGCATGAGCTGCTCCACAACCTTTGCTAAATAATAAACGTTAATCAGATCAAATCTACCTTCATCTGCATCATCACATTTCAGCCAATTGAACAATTACATAATTGAAATGATGCCTGTGAAGAATTGTATTTATTCACCACTGGGATCAAATCATCCCAGGCACACACGTTACACTGGCTCACCAAGCTGGAAGTCCCACAAATCTGCCACTAACAGAGAAGTGCTGAAGGGAGAGAGCTGCTCTTGGAGACCATCACTGCCTTGTTAGATTGATCAGGTAGAAGCTGACACTGACTGAGGCAGCAAAAGTGAAATCTCTCTTTGCCAGGCATCAGTTCTCTCAAAACCTTCTTTTCTTTAAGGATATCACACTGTCCCATCCTGACCTCAACATCTTCTGCAGGAAACGCCCACTGAAAACGGTAGGATCCACCATATCTGGCCTCAAGGTATCCAATCTCCATCCAACCAGTTCTTAAACGTGCACCAAAGTAAATACATGAAATCACACCCACACTGATACACAACGGATCCAAAACAACTCCAGGCATCGTTATTGTAAGAAATAAATTGTTAGTATGTTGTGTTCATTAGCAAGTATCCTGTCAGTTATGCAATATAAGGCTGTGAAAGGCAAAATACTCATGAAAAAGCTGCAAAGATCTTCCATGATGAAGGACTGAGAAAGAGAAGGAAAAGTCTGATCTTTTCTAAAAAATTAAGGCAGTTACTGTATTTTACAAAACCATGGGAAAGGTTTCCCAGACTGTAGTAGAATGAGCTGTAAAGCCTCACACATGAATTGTAAAACTCTAATTTCACAGCAGCATTACTCTCAAAGAGCTGACTTTTGCCTGCAGCTTAATTCAACAGTTGTTGCCAAGAAACATTTCTAGTCAGAAACACATACAGGCACAATTATGATTTATATACCCTGAGATTAGTTAACTATAATCCTCAGTTATCCAAAAAATAAAACAAAGAAGAGATCTCCATTTTATAAAACACTAAAATTGCATTTAGTTTTAAATAGGCCACCATTATGCCAAAGGAGGTGACAAAATTATGTACCCTACAGGTTCCCCACATTTTATCACTGTTTTACTGTCCTAAAAAAAGACCTGTGGTTTATTTGCCCCTCAGGTAGGCTGCTCCAGCAAGGAAGGAAAAAAATAGTAGCATAATTAAACCAGACTGCAACATACAATAGCTGTTACAGCATGAGCTGTTAACCATAGAGCAGCACACACTTACATTTTAATATTTTCCTGGGAAGTAGAACACCAAATTTACATTTGTGCCAGAGTTTCATGGGTCTGCAATTTATTTACTGAAGTGGATTCTGTTTTAGTTGAAAATTAATATTGTGCCTGCTATCCTACACTATAAATATACCAGCAGCAATCCACAAACAAGTCAGCAAGTTCCAAGCTTGCTTGCCTGAAAACCGAAGGATGCACAAATGAAAAGGCAATTCATGTCTGCACTTACACAGCTTTTGGAGAATGACAGTAGTGCATTGTGTAATGCAGGGAAAGTACTATAAGGAGCAAGCTAAAATACTTAATATTTGATACCCCTAGAGCTTTTAAAAATTACTTTTTTTTCTAAAAAGTATGTCAACTGCTGTGTGCCAATCAAATCTACAAACAAAATGAAAGCACACAGCCCAACCAAGCTAATGCCAGGAAATGCATCTCCTTCAGGTAGCCTCATCTTTCAAGTAGTGTTTTATTTATGTGTCTAGCTTTTGTAATAAAATACAGAAGGTGGGAAGCACGTGTTGTTCTTATACCAGCTCTGCTATGCATAGCCTTTCAAAAATCAAAAAGCATAATACAATTTTTCTTAAAAATAGACAGGAATTACTACAAACAACTCCCCACACACAGAGGTAAAACTGTCATCATTCCCAAAGACAGAGATAGAAATATTTCAAGAAATAACAAACAAATCCACACAAGCATCTTCTCTCCTTTTCCACAGGCATAATTTAGCACTGAAAAGAAGGAACTTTGGAACCAAGGGAAGGAGGGAATAGAGAACCGGATCCAGGACAGGAACCTCTGCCTCACCAAAGTCACACAAAAGCACCTTTGACAAAAACTAACTAATAGCACCACACACCACACTAACACCACCTCACCACCTCTGCACTGACAGCAAAGCTTATCAAATCAGAATATAAACCACAACAGGGGCTGTCCCAGCCACAGCTCCAGGTCAAGCCTGTCTGACATCTGCATTTCAACTTCCCACAGCCCACCCAGTCACACGCTCAGTGAAGCGGACTCCATCCTCAAGAATGGTGGCCTCTGAGAAATAAGGACCATAATCTTAAAAAAACCAGAAATACATATTTGTAAAGTATCCAAGAAATCTTTTCAGAAAGACTTGCCTGCCTATTTTACAGTACTGTAGAATAAGTGGTATGGGAATACAGTATATTGGGACTCCAATGCTCTCATAAAGCCTTACTTCAAAATTAATCTCTCTGTTTGATAGATGTGCTTGTGCAGATTTGAAACTAAACATTTAATCTTAATGCAAACAGTAATATATCAGCTATGCAGAAATAGCCAGTGGAATGCTGGAAGGAGTGTATTAGATTAAGTATTATTTGATATTTGATGACAGAATTGTTAATAGCACATTAACAAAGCTTGGAGAGGACTTAGGTTGGGAACAAGAGACAGGCAGATTGGGCACGAACAGCAAGACTCATGTGAAAACTAACATATATGGGGAAAATAATTAGAAAGAGTAAACTTTGAATTGGAAGGAGAAACCCAAGAGGCACTAATTGTAATTTAAAATGACTGGGTGTGTGAGATGTGAAATTAAACATCAATATTTGCTAGACACTAGAAAGAATAGCAATTTGCTATAGATCAGATTGGGCTCTCTACACCATCAGAGGTAGAAAACACCAGCCCTTTCTCTGCATTCTGAGTATTCTACAAGTAGCTACATGACAGAATTCAGAAATGCACAAAGACAAACAACATACAGAAATTGAGTTTACCAAGAACATCAGGTTGTCCAGCTTGGAAGACAGTCTGTAGTAACTGAATAGTGTGCTAGCAAGGTTATCACTAACAAAATAAAGAAAAAAGAAAAGTGGGGCCAAAACATTGAGAAATACAGTAAAGCCATTGCTAGTGACCTGCACAACAGCTCCTTCAAAGGAAGTCATAACTCTTGCTGCTTCAACAGCTCAACTAAGGACCTTGGAAGGACATTATAGAAATGCTGCATTTCAATAAATGAACAATACAACACCAGGTTCCTTCTTCCAGGTTCAGTTTCAAACTGTCTGTATGAAGCCTAAGCCTTATTTGTTTTCTTTCTATCAAAACCCATATATTGGTTTGTAGCTACAGAAAACATGGAGAAAGTTTAAACAAATAGAAACCCTTATACCTTGACATTTCATGAGTTTGCCTCATTACCAAGATATCCCACTAGGATTTCTGCCACAAATTTCTTATCATCTTTGTTAACTGCAATAGTTAACATGGCTGCAAAACAGACACTATTTGGGATGCTTATCATATCTGCCCTTACTGCACCACTCCCAAAGAGAAAAACCAGTTTCTTCCTCTCCGTAACAACACGGCCAAAGTGTCATTAGTGGATATATGAATATGGCTCCTCTTAATTCCAGAAGTGTGATGTTGGGAGAAAATGGAGAAGGGGAACAAAATGGAAGAAATAAAAAGAGTTTATTTGTGAAGCTATTGTCCAATGTTATTTAGACTGGTGTTACCTAAAATGTAAATAAAAAAAATTCTCAATAAACTCCTTACCCGTTTAGGCACACAGGCATCATGCAACTCATGAACTGAACGAGCAATGACACCTCACCACTACAAGACATTTATTTTCAGAAGCTTTGGCACTTGCAGAACCACTCTGCCACGTGTGCCTAGCACCCAAACACCAGCTGCTGAAAAGTAACTATAAATCTGCCAAACCAGCATTAACCACTCAGTTGTCCAACCACTACCAACTGGTCACTCATAGCTTTGTAAATCAGAACATTTTTATGAAATGAGAACTGTGGTCCTAAGGCAAATCCAGAGATGGATGGGGGTGGATCATTAAAAGAGATGATAGAGGCTGCATTCCTGCTGCTGGAAATACTTACTTAATTATAAAAAACTACTTAAGACATTATACAGAGAAAATATGTAGTCACAGCCTCCAACAGTAGCTTGAGGAGTAAAGTATCTTCCCCATTTCTCTTCCACCAAGTCCTGCCTGCAATCTTCTTTGCATATAGCATGTCTCTTAAACCACTATGAAGTCTCTGGGCAAGAACATTAAACAGTTGCCTACTGGTGAAGCAGGTTCATCTCACAAACATGTGGAGAAATTCCCTAGAATAATTTGTGAGGTGATTAAAGAGGCTTATGAATAAAAAGTGCTAACAATGTACGGAAGACATTATAAGGCTGAAAGATTTATAGGACAGCCCAGACAAGCTTTATATCATGTGATAAAAATAGTAAGATCACAGATCAAATCCAAGAATCAGGTTGCATATATCAGGTACTAATTTACAGCCACCAACTACAGAATAAGGTGCTTCCAACCCATTTCTCTGGATACACAGTTATGAGAAAAGACAACATTTCAGACTTGCCCATTTCAGATATCTGATGGATGATACAAGCTAAAGTGGCCTTTTTTTTTTTTTTTGTAACTTCAAAAAATTCATTTCACAAATCACTTTTTCCTTCCTTTACTGGAAGAGTAAAAATTATAACAAAAAATATATATAATTTTGCCATTCATGTTCTGGCCATATCTTCCCATTACTTGGCTCTCTCACTGCACTGATCTCAACAGTAGGTCTGAAATAAAGGCATCTTAAACAGAAGTCTGTGTGAATCCAGAAATGTCTGCAGTCAGAAAGCTCCATTAATCAGCTGAACAAAGGCAGTTAAAAGATCAGTGATGCAGATACGTACATCTACTGCAAATGCATCAAAATGAGGCAACAGGAGACTTTATGGAAATGAATTCAAAGTCAGTGACAGTGTGGAGTATCTGTACTAGAATCTTAACATCCACCACAAAATTTAATTTCATTGTATCATGCAAGATGTAGATTTTTTTTCAGAGTAAAGAACTAATGGCTGTCCAAAAGCTTAATTTTACTCTCTTCTCCCTCCTTAGGAAGAATGGAAACCACAGAACAGCACATCTATCTAAATAAATGGAAGTCATTGAGTAGCAATTTTATTCTGCACCAGAAAGAAACACACTGGAGAAAATGTTAGTTACTAATGAAATTTACCCTAAGAGGCAGCCTCAGTTGTCTCTGGTGGCTCTATTAATGGCACTGTGCTATGGAAGAATTTTCCCATCTTTCAAACACATATGAATATGAACAATGAATTATTTCTTGCTTTAAAAAACCCACTTAAATTTCTTATCACAAAGAGAAATCAACCTTTGCAGGTTCAAAGAGCATTTATATGGGTTCTAATATTTTTCATTTTGTCTCAGATATGCATTTCTGTGAATCTTTCCTACCTGCTTCCTTTACTAAACCTAGTCAAGTGAGACACAGATGAAGGAATCAATAGTCTTGTTGTTTATGGTGAAGCTCCTATTAAGCTAAAATAAGATAAAATGAGTACTACTGCGTTGAAGAGATATCAAAAATGCTTTGCTTGCCATCACAATTCTGCAACACAGCCAAATCTCATCTCAATGCCACTTAACCTTTTTTCAAGGTATGGTTTCAGTGGAGGGATTATTTGGACAGACTCAAATCTACAACGGAAAATATTCCAAATTTATCAATAAGGGATAGTTTTGCTGCATGTTTTCCCCAATGGCATTACAGCAGTGAGAACACAGCAAGATATTACATTCATTGTTAAAACTGAATATCTGATTTAATCAATCCCCATGCAGTAAAACTATGTGAGATTTGTATTACATATACATCACTCTATTCATACATACACCAAGCAGCACATTAAAAGACAATAATGCTTGCCAGCTAAATCATAATTCTGACATGCCCATATCTAATTGCTTCTCTTTCACTTATGTATGTGCCCTGCATTACAAGGACTCATATGGCTGTCCATGCTTTTTGCTAAATTTTAAGTGATCTGAAGAGCTACATCTCACACATTCCTTTATTTACAAGAAGAAACAGTTTAGTAACTCCACCTGCTCAGTTTTTTTCTCTGTTTCAACATGTCTGTTTTGGAAACTGTTTTGTTAGTACTGTGTCCATCACTTTGCAAGGATGGGATAAGAGGATGCTGAACTGGCAGAGGAAGGTGTAATAAACGTAAATCCAATCCTCCCTGGCAAATGGTATGAAGTCAAAAAGGCTGGAAGCACCTCAGAGAAAGTGCCCAACATCATGTAATATGTTGCTCTGTTTTAAAACTGTTTCTATAACTAAAAGAAAATTGTAACACTAAGTTTTTGTTAGAAATAAGCTTCCACCTCTACTCAGCTAAGTGCCTCTGATCACACCTGGGAGAGGAGCACACAGCAACAAAAGTTACCACGACATTCTGTAAATTAATTTCTAAAGAAATCAATAAATTAGTTACACAATGTATACACAAAAGGGAGGGTGATGTGAGGTAGCATGAACAACCATCTGAATTCTATGACATTTTCATGCTTTTTTTTTTAATCAGAACATAACTACAGTACTCAAAAAAAAGTCCTAAATTTCAAGTCTCTCAGCATAGACAATTTTTTCCTAACAAAACGACTTGGAATATTCAGAACAGTGATAGGAGATCCTAAAATTCTTGACTTTTAAAGTGTATTTACTGAACATGTTCAGACAAAAGCTATGTCACCACAAAAAATATTATTCATATTGAAATTTAAAGGGAAATCCTGTTAGTCAGGTTTCAAGCTGGCCACATTTCAAGTTGGTTTCCTATGATCAGTCTATTTGATTTACTCATAAAGAATGTTTGAGGAGGGGTTTTTTTAAGTCTACAAAGAAAATCAAATAACTGATGAGAAGTAATATGAAACAGGGAGCATACTACCTCTCATTCCAAAAATTGAAAAATTCCTTTCTCTGAAGCAAATAAGATGATGTCTTTATTCAGCTCTAACTGAAAACCTCTGTCTTGTCCCCACCACAATCAAACCATACACAAATGAGGTTTTAAAAGGTGTAAGGAAAGGGAAAAAAAACCCAACAAAATGGAGCTGGTAGAAAGACAGAAAAGTTAGCCAAACAAGTCATGCAAATTACTGAACATGACTACAGAAAAACACACATTCATGAATAGTAATACTGATACTTGACTTGAAATATCAAAGTTGTATCCAAGTCTGACAATTCTGCATAGAAGCAATTTAATTTGAACCCAAACAAGCTTACTTGCATGTTTGTCTGCCAAAACAATAAGTGTACTTGATATGTCTCTTCTTCTGTAGAAACACACCACCTTTGCTTCCACGTTTCCGTTGGCAGTCTGAAACAGGGAAAAAAATAGAGAAAAATTGACCACTAAACAAGAGCAGAACTGTACACACTAACTAGAAACTTCATAAAAAATTTGGAATTATGCACAGGAGCTACACAGCATCTACTTTTAGCATCTCTAGCTGCACACGTTAGATAACACACAAACTCCAGTGTGATCCATTCCAGGATAGGGAAATTCCAGGCAGTTTGGCCCTGCCCTCCTAATTGTTTTTGTGGGATCACCATTTTCAAGTTATAGATGTTTCAAGGAGTAAGAAAAAACAAACCTACCTGCAATTACACCACATTAAGAAGCCACTTGGCTATTTTTGAGGTGATGCCTACATCAAGCAGAATGCAAATGCATCTTTAAAATCCTAATAAAAAACTGTGCACTATAACAACAGAATCTGGCTCTAGGCTGTTCTCCAAGCTCTGCAGGGCAGTAGGAGAGAAAGAAAGAACCCAGCCATTATTACTTTCACAAAAGAAATCATGTAAGATTATCTTCCTCTGACAGCACTGGTGAGCTAAACAATGACCAACACACACAAAAAAATCATTCCAAAAGGAGAACCAAGGAAGCTGCACCAGGACTAAACTCTTCACCAGTGGCAACATAAAAAAAAAAAAAGGCTGAATTTTAAAAGGGGTTTTTTCCTTAAAATTCTTTAAAAAGTTTGGTTTTTTTAAAGGCAGGGGAAAGAATGAAGAGGAAAAATAAGAGGGGGAAAACAACACTTTCTAGGAAAGTGATTGACGAATCTGCACCCTGTGACAAATGGAACACAGCTGGTGATCTCTCACGTCTATGGATCTGCTGGGAACATTTTAAGTACTCACTCGTGTTTCTTTAAGGGAAGACACAAGGTATTCTGTAAAAGACCTCCACTAAAAAGGAGTTACAAGATCTCCTTGCCTTCAGATTCTTTGTCATCAAATTGATACATTTTCTCCTCCAAGTAACTGTTTTAGAACTACATGCTTTTCCATCACTGGTGCCTGAAGAAAAATACCTGATCTTAGTCAGTTAATGTTAGTTCAAATCCAAACCTTCTGCATGGGCTGCAACAACGCTGGCACTAAATCTGATGAAGTGGCATGTTTTGGAAACAGCCAATGGCTTCAGAACAGTCTTCCCTCCTCAAGGAGGTCAAATTTCAGCATTGACAACTTCAACTGGCTTCCCACATACAAACCATCACGCTTCCATTTTCGATCCATTGAAAGGGAATTGACAGATGAAATAATACTCAGGCCCAAAGGACAACCAGCAAAGAAAGTCTCCCCCAGAAAGATCAAATTAAAGGCCTCCATCCTCTAGGCAAACCATTATATTATCTTTATATCTCATGATCCTGGCAC
Organism: Calyptomena viridis; assembly: GCA_013390005.1. Classification (NCBI taxonomy): domain Eukaryota; kingdom Metazoa; phylum Chordata; class Aves; order Passeriformes; family Eurylaimidae; genus Calyptomena; species Calyptomena viridis. Next base: position 23,660 of record WEIV01026132.1, read on the forward strand.
CGAACTGGAGAACTACAGCAATCTGTCCTAAAGGTGGGTATAATCACCTTGAGAGTGACCTGCCATTGACACTCAGTCTTTTCATATCAAAGGAGAACGACAGATCTTAAAGCATTCCAGAAAATCATCAGAGAACAAAAGTATTTTTAAGCTTCTAATTACCAGAGAACTGCTAAAGAATTGTTTTGATTTTAATCAAATCAAACAGATCATAAATTCAATTAACTTCAAAGACTTGATGGAAAAAAAATGTTTACCTTATTGAGCTCTTCTATTCTTCTTATCAAATAGGGGTTACTTGAAGAATTTTCGAAGTAGACATAATCTGACAAAAACAAAAAGACTCTTTAAAATAAGAACTGCTAAAAATCGAATCAAAACCTCTGTCATCCTGGTAAGCAAAGCATATGAACTTCCTTCTCTCTCTGATCAGATTATTCCCATTTTGGCCACAATGTTGTCTTTACTTGCTTCCTTTTCTTATCAAAATCCAGCCACTTCTCACCAGATATATGCAATTGCTCTCTTTCCCTCTACCCCAGTTTACAAGTACTGCTCCTTAATTTAGAATACAAATAGTTTCATTCTGTCTCTCTCTCTAAACTTTTTCTCTTTTTCTTCTTTTACACCTGTATGATCCCAGAAGGGCCTTGATAAAACTCTGTATAACTGTCCAAACTGGTCAGTAATACTTGTCTTTTCAAGCAGAATAAACATCTTAAGTTACAGGAAGAAAAAGAGTTTTTTACTCAAGGCAGTGCCTTCAAAAATTCACAGAAACATCCAGATGTGCCAAATAAATTATTTGGTATTGCTGACCTCCAACCTTAAACACTCCTTTTTTACAGGTAAGGAAACAGACAGTCAGGAGTCCTGAATGGACTTGGCCTCTCAGAACTCCAGAAGCCAAACCCCAAGACTAAACTGAGGCAAAGAGAAGGTTGAATCCACCTTCCCGCTAACAAGGTGCTGACCTTGCGTAAAGATCTAACAATAATTCCTTGCAAAACTATCTAAAACGATTTCCCTTCAGATTTCCCAGCTCATTTGTGTTTGGAGTAAAACACCCACAGCCCCTGGGCACACTCGGGTAACCTTTTGCAATGCCCACATTAGCACGACGCTCCAGGATGAATGAGTGTTTAGCGGTGCTTGCCCTCTGTAAATAGAGACAACTACTGCGGCTGTCAGCATCAACCTCCCCGAAATCCTTGCTTAAAGGGCGGTCGGAAGCAGAGGTACCGTTCCCTCCTCCCCAGCCCAGAGGAAGGAAGACATCCCCCCAAGGGCCTCGGCTCCCGAAAAGCTGCACCGGGACAGTTCTCTCTTATCTCCAGGGAGACACCAGAGTATTCACCCACCATATCCTACAACAGCCCTTCCGACTGTAGTGTAACTTAAGCTCCAGACACCGATTTTTTTAGAATACTGCTTATAGCTCCTGTTATCCGCAGGTCTCCCTGGATTTACAGACCGAGCTACTTGTGAGAGACACAAGAAGAGCACAGCAGTGACCACCCAGCAAATGACCCAGAGGAAGGTGCAGCTGGCACTACCTGCAAACTAAAGGCCCTCGTGTCCCTTCCACTGGACCGGGCTGCCTTAGGGGAGACGTCACTAGTCCGGACCAGGGGTTACAATCCCAAGAGTGACAATTTTTAAAAGATCTGTTCTTCAAGTTTTTGTCTTTCCAAAAAATGTGCTATACGCCATGAGTCACAAAGATACCTTGACAGTGAAGTCTCAACCTAGTCTTGGTTGAAGTGACAAGTGACGAATTGTAATGCCAATACTCAGCACGAATCTTGGGTTACCCAACCACAGGGTGTAACCAGGACTAAGAAAGCACTGAAATAGCATATGCAATTTTTTATGTTTTTGTGCATTCTGTGCTCCAGACCTCTCAGACCGATTATCAACTACCCTCACACACACTAACATGCATATGAGTGACTCCAAAGCTTCCTTCCTGACTGCAGGAGTTTGTTTCTCTTAAATGTCACATCCCTACAGGACTTAGACTGGAGAACGATCTCACATGAGGAGTACAGTTTGGACATCTGGTTTGTAGAAAACAAAAAGTTCACAGAAACGATTAAAACATCCAAGTAACTAGACCCTAAATTTCCATTCCCAAATGTCAGCTCTGTGCAGAGCATCAAACAGGAAACAACAGGCTCAACATTAATGACCAACTCTACCAGAAGTCACAAAACTAAAGAGATATTTGGCAGCTTCAGCAATAACAACTGCTAACTGAAATAACAATGATGGGCATTAAGCAATTTATTGATCAGCAGAGTAAAGAGAAATGATTTCTACCACAGCAGAGCCACCCACACCCTACAACAGCTCTGCAATGGAGGATTTTGAAGCTTTGAGGTGCCTCCAAGCTCACTGTCCCCTCTCACCAGAAGGCTCCAACATATAAAGAAAGAATAAATTCTTCCCTCCACTCCTCCAATAACTCCTCAGATAACCAGCTTCTCCTCACTTCAGATGCTTTGGCTGAGGCAGATGCAAAAATCTTACTGCGCGTAAAAATTAAAACTAAAGGAAATGTCAATCTATGTCTCAAAAATATAACCTTGGTTTTAATTCTGTGGGTTTCAGGTGACTGTAACAGATGTTCACAATTCACATAATTTTTAATCACCTTTTTTGTGTGCATGTATGTGCATCTATTCTCAGAGTCACGTTTTATACCTCAAGCAACCATTAACTTGATTTTTCACGTAACTACAGTTCACTAATTGTAAAATCTGGCATGGATTTAAAGAAAGCTTATCACAGATGAATGGATTACCAAAGAATAGCTCACAGTTGTATCCAACAGTTCTGAATAGTAAAACCCTCCCAGCATTGTCTTGGTCAGCAGCAGGAACATCCCCAAACCCACACACTGTGTGAGATCAACAACAGCAAACCGACCTGGGAGGAATCAGCCAACTGCAGACTGCTGGCAGAAAGGCACAACCAAAGCTGTCCCACGGGATGCTTCAAGAGCTGACACACAACAGTGCAGAGGTGCACACTTAGGCCGGTGCTTGATGACTTCATCACATCAAACCCACAGCCAGTACATCTCATCCGTGTTTTAGACTAATCCCACAACTATGTTAAGCATTTCACCAGTAGCTATGCAACTAATGGAGGCCTATTTCCCATTACTCAAATTACCTGGAAAAGGGTTTCTTCCTCTCTGCAAGTAATGGAGAGCACACTGCAAATCGTGTAGCTCAGAACCGTGAGCAGATCCGAGGAGAGTGATTTGCATTTTTCATAGAGATTTTAAATATTCCAACTAAAATTAAAATGTTATCTTGCACAGAAAATTGCTTGAATTACTGTTCCACGTGTACAACAAGGCAATTTTAAGTTCAACAAACCACTCTCCAAACTGCTGCTTGTGCTGGTGAGAACACTCCCCTAAAACTGCTCCATAAGCAACAACAAAACCCACAAAGGCTGGTTTCCTGCACAGGAGGTTTAAAGGAGGCATAGCACTGATCCCTACACTCCAAAACACCACCTTTCTCCTTAAGCAGCACTTCATCTCTAGCTTCCTCCCATGCCATGGAAATGCACCCTCCTCCTACTGCCTACCCAACTAATACTATTCCCCATTTGCTTTCAGGACAGTAGCTACAATTGCAGAACACACACGAGATAACAGAAACCTCCCACAGGCTCCCATCAACCCAGTTTTCAATGAGAGACATCCTGCATGTTCACAACTACCAGGGTCTCTGGGTTGAAAAAAGGGATGGGGAAGGAGACAAAATGAGCAAATCTCTAGGCAACAGGGAGATAGGCATCTCAGCTCCCACTAAGAACAGGAAGGAAGAGTTCACTAAAACAAAAAACAAGGTCTAGGGACAGAAAAGTAGAGCCTGATAGCAAGCAAAACAAGTCAGACCCTTCAAACACAACATATTGTCTGTCCTTGCAGATTTATTTGCTTTCCTACTTACACAACTGCAGAAAAGGACTAGTCTAACTGCTCTGCATCCCCTGAGCATGACATGTCTCCTTACACACAGCAACCACCACAAAAAGCACATGAAGCTAACCTCTCACCACCCAACTGCTCAAAGAGAGGTTGGAGTGGCAATCCCATACCTTCACAGCTTGCAGCTTCAACTCACTGCCCCTGAATTAATCAGTTACACATCCATACCAGCATCATAATTAACAGCATCAGTCATGCACGTTACAGAGTTATTTATTTGTCATAAGGCTAAAACAATGACTGAGGAGTGTGGCCACACCACACCACAGTAAGGACCATTTGACATATCATCACCTTTTGACTCAAACCCCAGATGTAGTTCTTTCTCTTGCCTATGGTGTTACAGAGCAGAGGTGTCCATGTCCATAAATCTACCCAAAAAAGCCTTTATATCCCATAACAATTTTTCTGAATATGCACAACTTGCTAGAAAGGAATGCTGTATTGCACAGGTACTGAACTGCTAGAACACATAGACAACAAGCATACTTACAACAGTACAGCAGCTAAAACTAGAATGACAGCCTACAGACCACAGAAGACGGAATTTTTTCCATAAAGGCAGTAAAATAATTGTTCTCAATTAGTAATTAACAGAATTTCTTTTTGCTCTTGTATGCTTTTAAGACATCATTGTAAAATAGCTTCCCCCCCTCTGCCTTCTTCATGTCAGTTATTGATTAAGTCTGTTTCAGTCTATGCAAAGGAAAATCAGGAGGGGGTACAGCAAAATAAAGAACACACACTGTCTAGAGGCCATATATTTATAAGATTAGACATGTCTGAGCTACCTAATAACCTTACAGGCTTTTAGGTGATCAAGTTGCAAAAATGCCCAAAAGTATTTTTATCCTTCCCAATGTACATTTGCCTTTCAAGCTACAAGTGCTTTCTGAGCCCTGATCTGCCTGAATATTCCCTACTTCGCCCCCAGAAAGTCTTACAGATGTGCTCAGGACATGAGGGAGGCTGAAGCCTTCCCTTCCCACACTCACTATCACTGCTGGGTACAATGTGCACTTCCAGACACATGATAAAGCAGTAACTTTACAGTAGTAAATATTTCCCCTGCCCAATCCACAAAGCTCCTGCCCTGAATTAAAGATGAGCATCAAGAGAGCACACAAATGTATGACCTGCTTACTTTATGACTTCTCTTAGAGCAAATACATGCCTGCTCACACTCTGGGTTTCCAACTCAACTTCAGGCCAGTTTCTTTCAGTAAGATCCAGTTTGCAAATTATTCACCAGCTTGGCTCCTAAACCATCAATGATGCTATATTTTGGATAATACAATCCCTCCTAGTCTACATTCTCATGAAAGAGGAGGCTGGAGAGGCAACATTGCAGGACTGTTGGCTGAAAGTAATCTCATCTGGCAGAGCCAGGTCCCATTGCCTTCTGGCTGTTCAAAACACACGATGAAATGTTTAGTTACAGAACAGATAGAGTTTCAACAGAGAAAGCCTTACCAGCCCAATATTTTTATTACCAGAAAGGCAACACTGAAACAGTTGTTTCTGTTGCTAAAAGAACCATGAGGTCCAATAGATCTAGCAGTCTACACAAAACAGGTATTTACAAGTTAATGTTTTCATGGATCAACAAAGGTATTAAAGGCATACTGCCAGTACAAGCTCAATTTGTATTCACAGGACACAGCAGTATTTGTGGCTTCTGCATGCACAGGGTGCAAGCCAACTGAAGATGAGGCAGCACATGCCATGGGCAACACTCAACTCCTTAAAAAAGGTGTGGAAATGCCAAGAACACAAGCATCTGAAATACCTATAACCAGTTTGTGAGGGACACGGCAAAAGCAAGCACCACCTCCTGCGGAAATCTCTGCTTCATTCAGTTAACAGCAAACCATTGGTAAATTTAGCAGGGATAAGTTGAGGTACCCCAGTTAAATCAAGCCAACTTTGCTCTTGTTTCTTAAGCAAGATTATCTACACACTCACATGGTAAACAAAATGTTCATGTCACATTTTCTTCCAAATGTGCAGAACTAGAAAGGGACAGCCAATGTTACTTGGCTGTTTTGAGATTAAACCTATGCATCACTTTTTCTGACTCGCCTCCAAAAATCCAGGTTCAGTATTACCCAAACCATAGCCCAAAGGAGAAGGGATTCATGGCAAGGTCCACGTAACAGGACTACAGATTATGCACAGACCTATAAAAAAGTTGATACATCGTTTATCTGTGAAAAGTCTCCTGTTGTAGCAAGAGTTATTACAACAACAACAAAAAAAAAGCAACACCCCAAACAACAAAAAAACCCACCAAAACACCAAACCTCTGACGGACCTGCAATGATTACAAACAAAAGCTCAAGTATCTACCACACAGAAATCTTGTCAAGCTAAGAAATAGTCTCTCTCCTTTTGAAGTAAAAAACCCCCAAAACAAAACATCAAAGTTAATGACATGCAACTTGCTTGGATAAACCCTCAATTGCTTGATCCAGTTTAAACTGTGGAATATTAAGGGATTTGGAACTTCCCTGAAGTCTTCTGTTCTTTGTTTTCTATCATGTCAAGGCAGGGGGACAAAAAATTCCTGTCCAGCCATCTCATATCATTTTTTGCCTGATTCTAAGTGAAACAAGGTTTATGCAACTCCATTATCCATGCATTAGTTGTTCCCTATTAACTCCTGAACCTTTTGTTCAGAGTTTCAAAGAGGGACAGAAGTCTCAAAGATAATTAAGATCGGATCTCTGTTCCCTATCTTAAAGACATAGGTAGTAAAACTACAAGAGAAAGTGAGAAAGGTAAGACAGATAGAGATATGAAATAGTTCCCATTTCAGAAAGAATTAACAGACTAGGTTTTAAAGCAAATCACTGGAGATTTCACAGTGTTTGGAAGGACTGTCAGAAGTGCTTGATTTCTTACACACCTCCTCACACCTCTGTTGTCAGTGCTGCTCAAGGCAGGCCCTGGGCTTGATTAACTTCTGATGGCCAAGTGTGTTCCCAAAGGTTTACCCTCTCTGCCAGGGAAGAAGGCAAGTATTCTGCCTCACAGCAACTATCCAGAGACTCACAGAACATCTCAGTTCTGCACAAGGCACAAAGTTCATACATATATATGGTACTTTACCCAGTAAAAGTGTAAAATTCTGAAGAAGAGGGAACAGAAGAAAGGGAAGAACCACCTCATGGAAGACAGAACACAACTTTTAGATTGTCAATGTCCTTATTTCTGTTCCTCATAGCACTGTTGGCTGTTTTCACCTGCAGGCAAGCTATGGAAAAGAAAGGACAGGAATCTGCGAGTCCTTCTGACAGAGGTGTTACAGGTGCCAGCTGTACCTCATGGGTTGTTTTTAGCTAAGAGCTGAAGTCACTGCTACTAGGGATGCCAGCTTAAAGGTAAGGTAGGAGATTGTGTACAAACAAGATTTGGAAAGAGACTGTATGAGAATCCTGGAAATAAAATTAAGCTTCCAAAACACTACCCTGAGGATAAAGAAGCAATTCTGCTGTTAGAAATCAATTATATGGCAGTTCAAGAAAATCAGTTTCAATTAATCCACTCCCAATATCCCAGCTACAATGGAGGCACATTTGCATGTGGCACTCACCCTTCAGGTTCACTAAGTCGACTCTTTCCAGCTTCCGGCAGGACAAGCATATGCTGAACATTCCCAGAGGACCACTTTTGATTCTGGGCTTTACATGAGATATCTAAGCATGATTCAAAGGCCTCTGGACACAAAGCCTGTTCTGCATTGCCTCTTCTGCCACTTCAGTTCCCATGGATGTAGCAAATTTGTGAGCCTAAGGAATTTCGGCTGTGTTCAGTACCACTCTTTGGGGGGCAATACCATGAACCAGCTCATGGAAATAGTTCAGGCTTAAAAAGGGAAAAACCTGTCCCCAAGGTAGGTTGTAAGGGAAGACCAGGTTGGTCTAATTTACAGAAGTGTCACAGAAACACTAAACAGACAGAGAAACTAGTAAGAAGAGAGCTTCTTAAATTATGGGGGAGTAGCTGGGGGGGGAGAACAGAAGAGGAGTATCCTTGAGCTACACCCTAACAATCACCTTCTGTAGTAGCCAAGAGAACAGCCTGTTCTCTTGTAATTCTCATTGCTAAGGACAGATAAGAAAAACATTATTTTCAAAAAAATATTTAGGCAGCACAGAAGATGACAAGAAATCAGCTTCATGTTCCCTGCAAGTATCTCAAGAGTTGCAAAACAAGAACCTCTGAAGTAGATGGACACCATGTTTGGTATCACCCTCAAGAAACAAACAAACTGAAAAATGCTATGTTTTTTGTTTGAGTTTGTTTGTTTAAGAGCAATGTTCAATTTCAGTTAGTCAATGGAATTAACTGCTCTGGCCATATATTAAGTCCATTATTATTAAGAGGTAGAGTTTCACTGCCAGATCAGAAACATCATGGCTTCACAATGTAAAACACCGACAAAGTACAAACTCCTGCCACAGTTTTTGCACATGTTTCTTCAAACAAAAGTGCCAGTGAAGCTGATTCATCCCCCGCCCTCTCACACCACCCCCTCAAGTTGTGACAGCCTCTCCCTGGATGGCAGGAGGCACACACACACACAGAGTAAACCCCACTAAGAATTCACAGGGGTCAAAAAACTGTCTCCAGCCAAACCAATTCCCTGCCCTGCTCCCCCACACAGCCAGGCTGAGCTGCGTGAGCCCAGCAAAGGAAGCAAGGAGAGGACAGTAAGTGTTGGCTTAATTCGACATCCTACCAAAAGAAACATCTTAAATCCACAGCACTACCAAAAGAAACATCCACAGAAACTGTCTCACTTGGCTGGTTCAAATTTGCTCAGATGTCGACAATTTAACTCTATAAGGACAAGCCCTGTGCTAAATCAGGAATGATCTGTTCATGCCACACTAACTTTATGCTCGGTCAAGTATCATCTGTTCTCCTACATCTTGCATAAAAGCATAAAGTCCCCAAATTAACCAGAGCACATCATGTGCAATTTAACACAAACATTACCATGGGCCACATCTGACATGGATCATGACTGGTGATCTGGCATTGCACAGAACAAGAGCCATGAAATCCCAGGCAACACAAAAGACTGAACGGCTTGTGAGTAACACACATGTAAAAAGACTGGAGAAGTCCTCCTTCTACTTGCAAACTCACTTTAAAGCTGCCAGCTAACTTCTTTGCTTTGCATCATTAATCAATGTCAAGCAAAAACTGTCTCAGAAACACTTCTTCCCAAAGGTGGTCCAGCCTAAAGGCTAGAAAAGGAGAACATGTGCATGGTTCCTTCTGGGCTGGGCTACACAGACCAAAAGCTTCATCAGTACTTTTCACACGTCCTTCCACACTTGGTTTTACAAGTAAAGAGGGGAAGAGGAACCAGACCTTAAAAAACACTCTGAAGCAAGGCCTCTTTGTACACCAGATCTATATCAGTGAGCTCTAAAGACCTAGAACCATATAATCTTCCTAGAGCACCTTTCCAGTTATCCAAACCTCACGAGAAACTGAGGCAAAGCAACTGCAGGGTTTGGTCACTTACCTGCTTGGGGATTTAAAAAAAAAAAAATATGCTTGCAAAGCAACAAGATACAATGTAAAAACTCCTTACAGGGTGCAGAAGTAAGAGGTTACTTGTCACCAGCAGATGTGCAGAACTACCAGGAGGGGACCTCTAATAGCTCATACACAGGCTTTCCAGCGACCCCAAACTGCTCAGGAGTAGTTTATAAATCAAAGTAAAAACAGTAACAACCACCTTATTCTCTTTTCATCCTACTGGGGAGAGACTAAGTCAGGACGCTTAAACATCAAAAGTTCCTTGAAAAACAATCAGGTGCAAGTGAAAGGAAAATCTTCTACACTCACTCAAAATCTCACTAGTTAAACAAAACAAGGTTTAAGAGTCCTTTTTCCAGTTTCTTACCAAGTGTCTTTTATTCACCATCACTCAAAGGCAAAACACACGAACAAGACTAACAGGTCCCAAGGGCTGTCGAGGAGCAAAACGGGCACTGCCAAGGTGTGACTCGGGCACCCCTCAGACCCCCACCACGGGCAGTGCCCCCCAGCCCTCCCGGCAGGCTGCCCTGGCACAGCCTCCCCCTCGCCAGCCCAGGAACTGCCTACACTCACCAACCCAGCAGAAACCTGTCTCCATTTCTCCGCTGACTTTCCAATGGGCGCCAGTGACACCAATGTGGCCAAAGAGGCAGCCAAGAAAAACACCAAGAGGCAGTAGGTGAGCACCACCCTGCTGGGATAAGCACGGGAAAGCCGGATTCCTCCACTTTGGCAGAAGCAAGCTCAGTGCTTTCGCTGCATTTTGCCAGCTGCAGAGGGTTTGACAGCTATTACAAATCCACAGAGCATGTATGGACACAGTTGTCCCAGCTCTGTCCCCAAACACACCTAGGCTGCCTGACAACACTCTCCACCACGCAGCATTTCCCAACAAGAGCCTAACGAATGCTGAAGAAGTTTGATATGGGGGAGAGGGGGAAGGGAAGGGAAGGAAAGGAAGACAGTAAAACACAAGAAGATAAACTTGTGTAACTAGAAACAATGAATGGAAAAGATGAAGAAACCCACTGCCTGGCTGTTGCTGAAAGGTGATAAGCTAGAAGCCATCTTAAATTTATTAGGGCAACAACTACAGAAGCTTATTAGTAATTTTCAAGAATAAACTCATTTTTGTCTTTACTGGTTATTTAATACATCTCTCGACTAAATCCACTCTCATCCCAGGTTACCTGCAAAGTTCAAAAAGAAAAACCAAAACCCAAAAAATGCAACCAAAACAAGGATATCCCACAGTAAGACCTCCCACCATTCAAAACACATACACACCAACAACAAAGCAAGCGGACAAGAGAAGGTTTGCATGTCATCCTGCAGTTAAATGATTTAAATTTGCTCCAGATCCAGACTCAGCAACATGCTTCTATTCAAGCTTCCTTAATAGCTCTCAGTGCTTTACCAAGAAAAGCTCAGAATATTATTATTGACATTACTGTGATGTCAAGAGGACTGATGCACCACCCGCTTCGCTCAGAGCTCTCCAGCAGCAGTATGGATGTCAAGACTTGCACATTGCCACAAGAGTCTGGATGCCAAGTGGGAGTATGTAATGGGATGGGGGGCAGGTCAAACCACAGTCCCCAGCCACGCATTAATAACACCCAATAATAACAGAGAGATGATGTCATACTGCCATTCTTAAAAACTTTGGGGACAACCATGTTGAAATAAGACTTACGACTGCACCACAGGCAGGCACACCACCAGGTATGAAACAAAGAATGAGAATAACACCAATTAAGTTGTGGAGCTTCAGCCTCTAGCACACTGGAATAAAGCTCCTGGGAACCTCAGGTGCCCACATCAGGCACTGTGGGTCATCATTTCCCTGACTTTAAACATATTAGATGCAGCAAGTACTTATGTCCCTGACTGACTTGTGATCGCATCTCCCAATGCCATTTAAACATACCTTAGGCATATTCCCAGACTCAAAAACAGTGACAATTTTGTAGCCAAATATGCTCCCAAACAAGAGGGCAACTTGTAAAAGTCAAGGCTTTTCATCTAAAAGCATAAAACAACATTTGTCTCAGCAAAAGTGTTGCCTTCAGTAGTTCTTCCTCCATCCTTCCTCTCCTTTCTTTCCCCATCCCCTTGTTCCCAGCCCTCCCACTGAGACCATTCAGCTGTTCACACAGTCCCACAGTGAACCAGATCGGGTAGCTGATGCAAGATTAAAAATAATCCAGGAAAAAACAAAGAGTGAGGAGGAGGGAAGGTGGAAAAAATTAAGTTACTCAAATCAGTGCAAGATGGAAACGCAAAAAAATCATTGTTTCTCTGCATCAAGAGGATACCACGGGGGCAATAAACCTGCAGTGGAGCTCAGTCAATTGCCATCACTAAAGAAATACTTGTCGCACTACAGTTAAACTCTCCAGGAGAAGGTGGAGACGGAATAGCTGTTGGAAAGTCTCTTGATACCAAGATGACCTGTTCTCTTCCAGGCAGCTGACACAGCACTCTCCTGAAAGCAGAGCCTGGCACTAGCTAGAACAATGAACATCTCTCTCCCACATGCATTTTTTCATCAGAGGCCCCAAATTCCAGCTCAGAGGTCCCAAGCTTCTCAGATCTGGTGTTTATCCAACATTCCCATATGGTCTATGATCATGCAGATCAGCCCACCAAGACTCCTTCCAAGTGAAAGCAGTCCACTCTTATCATGCTGCCATTTATTTCATGGCTGTACAGCAGCTGTTAAGAAAATCTTCACTTATGCTACACTGGTGGCAAGCGATTCCAGTATTTCCTTCTGGCTAATGAGTAAGAGGCCATACTTCATTTTGCAATGTGATACCTTGGCAACTTCCCTACACATTTAAAAAGTTTCAAATCACCCCCATGAAATGTGCTAGCTTGTGACAGTCCCATTTGTATTGGAAACCAACTCCCTCCCCATCTGAAACGTACCAGTAGAAACTTGACAAGAACCAGGAGAACCAGTTGTTTTCTCCAAACAACTTGATGCCACCAGTCAACTTACCCACAGGGCCTGACAACCACTCAAGGGGCAGCTCCTAAGCCCCCAGCAAGCTCACTCTGCTACTCAACACAGAGAAGACTTTTGTGCCACCTTCAGCCCCCCACAGTGCAGGCTCCTCAGCTCCTCCACCCAGGAACTGCTGCAAGGGAGCAAGACACTTTGTGTCCTCTGGAAGAGCTGTCAACTACACATTTAAAATCAGTCTTATCAGAGAGGTGTAACCCACTCATTGGATTCTGAAAACAAAAATTGAGTGTTTAATGACCAGGACAAAAGCAATGACCATCCTTTCTGAGTCAACATACCCTTCTAGGAGCAGTATTGATCTCTAGTGAGCAGGCTGCTTTTGGCAGCTGTTAGGTCTGGAGTTCACGCAGCACAATCCGGTAGTCACAAGAGTAACAACAGATTATCTGCTGAGTGTTTGTCTTCCAGTGGGAAGTGTATGAAATGACTATGCACAAATCCCATTCAGGATTTAATCCTGCCCTGGAGTTCACGCACAACTTCAGTGCACAAACCATTAGCGGGAGATACCAGCACTGGGAGGTCAGAAATAATTTGGTAACGCACACTGCTGGGCTCAGGCTGAACAGAGCACTCACACAGAAACAGCTGCACCCACCCATATGTTGATCTCGACAATACATCAAATCAAGACTTCATCCACACGGACCACAATGGAGCACTGTAACCTTGGCTATCAGTCACCTGCCTTGCCCTCTGCCCAGAAAGACTACAGAGCAAATCCCGGACACTGCTTCCAAGTACAGGAAAGACAAGAAGGTAACTGAGACCATCCAAAATGGATATACCAAAGGCAAATCACTGCTGACCAACACGACTCCACCATCTGGGACAAAAAGACTGGGTCTGTGGCTGGGGGGAAATCAGAGGGTGCTGGATGCCTTGACTTCATGTCAAAGGCCATGCTAAGTCTCCCAAAGAATCCTTCAAACTAAAATGCTTGGGTAACTGAACAATAAAAGTGGGAGAAAAGCTGTAATGACAGGTCCAAAGGACCACAATCAGCAGTTACAACCTTCACTGGGCTACTGGTTACTAAGGATCAGCCAGCACTGCTTAGAAGCAGGGATGGGGTGAGGGATAAGGGGGAAAGGGACATCAGCTGGAACAAGAGAAAATCCAACCAGGCACATGAAAACAAATATGCTGCTATAAGCACGGTCAAATACTGAACAGGGCCCAAAGTTAGGGTGGCATCACCATCCTTAGAGAGAGCTTTGGATGGACCCAGATCTGAGCACTCTAACAGGACAGTTTCTAGCATGAGGTGGGCCTAGAGACCTCCAGAAGTGCCTTCCCACCTCCTGCGGGAGGCACAGTACAGATTTAGCCATACAAAATACTAAGAGACGACATTGCCCACAAGACTTGGCCGTTAAACGCTGTACAATAATTTCCAGGAAACAATTTCCTCTGCACGTCGCACCAGGGTGAATTTTCACAACTCATCTTGCCTATTATCCTTCTGCTCTGAGAATCTTCATACCAACACAATGCTACATGCACACTATCAGCTTGGAACAACCCAAGACACAAAGCTCGGACAGCCCAGAGTCACTCCTTATCCCTCTATGAAACCAGGCACAACCAGAAAAAAAGTAGGAATGTGACAAAAGAAGTGGCATTTTTCAGAGCACAAAGTGAGGGCAGGCCAGAATAGCAGAAAGAACAGAAAGAAGTTGTTGATGGAGAGCAGCCAGACAGGATGGCTTGGCCACCTTCGCTATATTTTTTGTCTTGTTTACTTTGGTTTTGCAGAACTCCACAAGAAACAGGACATTTTGAAAAGGAGGGAACTCACAAAAACGTCTTCCTGTACATCCTATAGTCCTGAAGAGAAGGAAGCTCCACAGACCAGCTTTTATGAAGGAAAATGGCCGAGCACAAATTCATGCCAGACCACCCTCAGTTTATATTCCATAAAACGCAGTCCCAAACCCCATTGCCTCTCCGTTCTCTTCACGTGAGCCAAAACAAAGGACAATCAGACAGGAGCGCAACCCTGAATAGAAGACTAATGGGAAAGCGTACAACAGAACAGCAAGAGTGGAAGGGGAGGCCAAGATCTGCAGGACGTGCCTCATGCCGGCCCCCCGATCTACCCGGTCTACAAAGATGTGCCCATCTTTGTGCTCCTTATCTCAGGAACTCCTCTGGGTCCCCGCCCGACAACCTCGCATGACCCCCATCCGAGCAGCCACTGCTCCCGGGCCCCATCCCGGGGCCTGGCCCCACGGCTGCCCCGCTCCAGCCCCACTCACCCATCTCACTCTGCCCCAGTCCGGGATCTGCCCAAGCCCTCCGAGCCCCCGCCAGCCTGCACTTCACGGGCCCCCTCTCCCCACAGCCTCGAGCCCCAGACGGCCCCACGAGGCTCTTACCCCTCACCTAAGCCATCCCGCTGCGCCCACCGCCCCGGGCCCCGCGGCCCCTCACCCCGTTTAACCCCACGCCAGGCCTGCCCTCCCCGCAGCCCCTCAAGCCNAGTGAGGGAGGGAGCGAAGGGAAGGAGCCGGAGCCGCCCGCCCGCGGCGTGTGAGGGCGGCGCTCCGGCCTGCGCGAGGGGAGGGACGGGATGGGACGGGAGGGAGCGGGGCTGGGGGCGGCACGGCCTCCTCTCGCACACAGAGGGAGAGCGGGACTGCCTGTGTGCACACACACGGGTGGCCTGTCCTCACACATACATAGAGGCTGCCTGTACGAATGTACACGCAGACCACCTGTACACACACACAGCCTGTACACAAACACGCAGAGACCACCTGTCCTCGCACACGCACATACACAGCCTCTCCTCATACACAGCCTCATCTCATGCATAGGCCACCTGTCCTCACAGTCACACACGCACAACACCCGGCCACCGCTCAGTCTCACATCCACACACACTCCCCTGTCCTCACGCAGCTCTCCAGTCCCCAAACAGGCTCAGCCTTCCTCGCACACTGCCCCAGACCTAGCATTGACAGCTCTCCTCACACACGACAGCCTGTCCTCATGTACAACCCAACACACACAACCAACCTGTGCTCACACCTGTACACACAGCTCTCCTCATGCATGCATCTGCCTGTACTAGCACACAGCCTTCCTCATAGCATCCTGCGTGTGTACACACAGCCCTACACACATTTCACCAGTTCTTACACACACATTTGCTTGTATTCACAGCCATTCTCATGGGTGTGTCACCGGTATTCACACACAGCTTCTATGTACACGCACCACCTGTGCTTGTGGATGCTGCCTGTCCTCACACACCCAGAGTGGTCCTCACACACACACACGCACCCTGGTCAGGAACAACAGGTCACTCCACAGACACAGCCCTCCTCATGCACACCCGCAGCCTGCTCACACTGTATGAGGTGCCCCTCACATCTGCACCTACTGCTGTCAGCTTGCCATGTACATCCCTTCAGCCCTACGTAAACAGGAGTCCCATGCCCTACATACACCCCTTACTCACATGCCCCACTCCTGCTGTCTCACTTGGAACCTCACAATGGTGACGGGCTGGTGACAGGATGCCCAGACTGTCCCCTCTGCACTTGTGTCACCCACGGCCATGCTGGGGCTTTCCCCCCTCTCGGGTCAGCCTAAGAAGTCAAATATAGATGATGGCTTCAGCTTTCCCTTGCCCACTGACCTGGGGATGTCACCAGTTCTGAGCACACCAGGGCTGCACCACACAGGTACATCTCTTCTTCACCTGTCCACAGCTCCTGTCCAGGCATCCCCTCAGCAGCCATGGCTACACAGTTGTTGAACAGTTGTCAGGTCCAGATCACTGCAAAACATTCACATTGCCATTTATTCTCCTACAGGAAGCAACAAGCTGACTCAAAAAACCACCCCAAGAAACCATCTTTCTGTGGTACATAACACCTTTACAGCAGGTCCCCCCAGCGAGGACTGACAACGTACAGCAGCAGAAGTGACAGGCCATCCTGCCCTGAAGACTTCTCCATGTGTGTGGCCAAGGCTGGACGATGAGCCTCAAGGAAAAGCTACACCTCTGATGGTCAGCACAGGCAGACCCAGAGCACTGCTTGACTGGCACAGCAGGATGACTACACTTCTTCTTGGCTCCAATGCAGAGCTGGAGAGTCACCTGGTGTTGCTTGAGACAGATGCCAGCCCAGGACCCCTCCACTTAATCAGACAGGCCAGAACAACCAAATAGTATCTGTCATGAAACTTTCTGCTGGAGTACGTGGTTAAAGGTACAAACAAGTTGTACCCTTTACCAGGGCTGTTCACAGCCACTGCTTGTGCTCTCAACCCTGGTTTTCCTAAAGTCCTGAAGCAGCTACACAACATTGACATCTGCCAAAATACATATTTTTCTAGAAAGAACAGGGCTTTTGTTAAAATTTGCTTTGCGTGTTAGGAAAAAACCCCACCCCACCAAATCTCTGACAGTCCTCAGATCCCAGTAGGGCACAAGGCTCTGCTTTCATGTTTCCAACGTGTGCAAGGAGCATGGCTGAGTGAGGAAAACACTTCTGGGGGTGAAAATCGGTCAGCCAAAAAAGGTCAATGCGCCAGGGAGCAGCACTGCAATACTTCCTCCTGTCCAAGCCAGCCAGGGGAGTGTGTGCCGGCACAGGCGCTGGGCACACTGCAGGACACGAGGGCTGGCTCTCCCTGGGCTGCTTCGGCAACTGTTATGCAGACCAAAAAATAATGCAATAGGACACAGGAAAATTATCCAGCATAAATATTTACAAATCACATCACAGGGCACTCAGTAGTTGCACATGAAGAAGCAGAGGGTCACATGGCGTTGACTGCTTTTTCCAGATGCTAAATTGTGTTTTAAACGACAGCAGCAAAAACGTGTCGGAACTTCCCTGCTGTTCCTCTTCCAGGTTAAGCAGCAGCTGTGTCCATGGCCGGGGCGTTGTGCAGTGGGAGGGAGGTGAGCCGGCACTGGTGGCTGCAGCCTGCGAAGGAGCAGGATCTTGCAATGCCTCATCTCCCACTATCAAACCTCGCTCCCATGGATGTCACTGACAAACCCAGTCCTCCCAGAAGGCTTTTGGTGCATCCTGACAGGGCATCATTTGCATTTGACACCTCTCCTGTGGCAGTGAGGGTGCACATCGTCTGAGAAAGGGCAAGACCTGCAAAAGAAAGACGTTGGTGCTTTGAGAGCCCAGTCCAAATCTCTGCCTGGGCAGAAATTGGTCAGTCCCAGAGTGCGTGGGCAAGAGAGGTTCTCTAGGCCCATTGCATGTGACCTGGCGCACCCTGGCCCTGAGCCATCCTTGCTCCACCCAGCCCTCATTTCATTCTCCTCCCTTCTGAACAACAGGAGGCTCCACCAGGGCATTTGGCTTGGTGTGCTCCTCACTGATGTGGGGCTGATCCTCTGCTTCCCCTGCTGGCACATGAGCCTTCCCATCACCCCAGTTCCCTCCACTTGCACCCTCCTTCTCATGCTGAGATGAGCTCCTCCATGGACTCTAAAAGGTGAAGCTCAAATGTGCCCCTTTTATGCAGCTGGGCCCTCAGTGCAAGTTTATAGATGAACCTGTGCAAAAAATACATAGCCAAAACAGCCTTCACATGCTTATCTTCGCAAGCTGCCCCACAGCGCTCCCATCTCACCAGCAGCCAGGCTCTTTCCACGGCTTTTGGTGCTACTTCTGCACTCCAGAGTCCTGAATGTGCCCTCTCCTCAGCTACCCACCTTCCTCCTGCCTGAAATGATCCAATGCCTCTGTGCCATCTGGGTGAGACTTGTCCCCTCTCCTCCAGCAAACGGCTTGGGCCATAAAGTGCCTGTGCTTGTCCAGGCCATGTGGAGGGACTGGGACATCCACTGAGACCTGTGTGCAGTGAGAGCAGCCAGGCCTGCTCCGAGGGGCTCCCCTCACCCCAGCTCCTCACTGTCAGCAGCCACTCCTCACCCCTCACTCTCCATGACAGGAATGCAGGCTGCTCTGGCTCAGCATCCCCACTGCTGCCTCCAATGTGCTGTATCTTAGGGACCATGGCCATGGGCCCATCTCCCAACATTTCTTCACCTTCTTGCTCAAAACAGCTGCTTAGGTCTCCTCTTCTTCTCTCCACCTTCTGATTCCCCAGCACCAAGCCTAGGTGCTTGGAATCCCAGACATCCCTGTCCCTCTCTCAACGTGTTCCCAGGAGCACACATAGCTTCAGGCTATCAATCTTTTCCCATTGAGATTCCCTCTTTTTCATACCCCAGCACCATCCAACACAGCCCCCAGACTAGAACCCAGCACCAGCCTGGTCCCTTCTTACTGCAAGGAGGTGAGGACTGGGTGTGGAGATGGCTGTCAGATCCAGGAGTGCTGAAGGAGGCGAGCAGGTCCCTCTAGGAAAGCAGAGAGGGCAGCAAGGCAGTAAAAACTACACGAGAGCTCAGTGCCACGCAGGACGTGCCAATCCACCAGCTCTGTCCTGGAAGTGCTGCTGGGCAGCTGGATAAATAACACAAGAGATCTCCCCGTGCCAGAAAGCCATGCTGCTGTTTCCTGCTGGAAACAACTGCTCCAGTCATGCCCGAGCAGGCCCTGCTGAGAGAAGACTCAGGGGACGTGTGTGTGCTTTCATGTCCAGTTTTATTAGTGTTGCATTAGTACCATAAAATAGTTGACGAGGTCGAGCACGTTGCAGTTTGTTCCAAAAAAAGGCTATTTACATTTAATCTGTCTTCATAAAAAACAACCGTAGAACCCAAACAATACAACAATGAAACAGATGGACAACTCGGGAATCTACAAAGTGGTAACGTCCTGGTCCAGACAAGCCTGGGGGCACACAGCCCCAGTGACCACGCTCACAGGGCACTTCCCCACTGCCACAGCACACATGCAACAGGGCAGGCAACACCCTCTGGCAACTCTCTGGCCAAGGAGTGAAGCAGCAGCTGCCTGGATGTGGCCCCAAACTAGTGCTCTTCCTTAAGGAAACCAATGATCTGCCACTTTGCAAGTGACACACTGCCTTTTGCCCCAGTCTGTCCCAAAGCACCCAAGTGATCCTGCAGGAGCCGGCCCTGCCAGGAACATCTCCCATGAGAATGCTGCTGAAGAGGCTCCAGGAAACTTCCAGGAGATGCTGCTGCTCATTTATGGCCTTCTCCTGCCAGGTAAGCCCAGAGGGAGTTTCACAGTGAACACTATGACATAACCATCTGGTGAAATCAAGCCTGCCTGAAGGGGACAGAGGCATTGCATCCAACCTTGCCTCAAAAATGCTCCAGGGCCCCCAGCCCTTTACCAGCTGCATGGCAGGACTGTCCTGATCCCAGCCTTTACCAATCCCTCAGCATACCAACCAGCAGGAGAAGGTCCTGGCTCTGCTGCCTTTTGCCAGGATTTTCCTCTTAAACTTAGAGATGCCAGATGCAATGCCCTCTGCCCTGGCTCTCCCGTGCTCTCTCCAGCACACACTGCTGGTGAGAAACACAACAGAGCCTTTGCTGCAATCACAGGTTAAGCATAGGGCAGTGTAGTTCTTGGCTGAGTTTGATGATGTAAAGCAAACAGTCACATCTCCTCAGCCTTAGAAACCTCCCAGCCACCTACCCCTGCCCTCTCTGTAGGATAAAGCCACAAGCTTTATGTTGTGTTCTAATTAAAGCAGCAAAACACAGCAGAAGAGACCATGGCTCTCCCCAAACTCATGTGTAATTAAGGAGAACTCTGCAGTTAACACTGCAATGAAAATGGTAACAATTGAACTGGATGGGAACTGCAGCACAGAGATAAAACAGCCACCCAAGATGTCCACGATGTCATCAGAGCTGCAGGAGAGCCAGCCCCGATTGAGCGCTGGCAGGGTTGAAGCCCAGCCTTTGTCTCCAGGAAACTCAAGCCAGAGGACCAGGAAGCACTCAAGGTGCAACACGACACCACAAAGCCCTTCCATCTTTCATCTGCTCGCCAGTGCTGTTAAAGTAGGTCAGCGTCGTGCAGCTCGGCGCGGCAGAGCTGCTCCCGAGAGCTCACCTCCGAGCCAGGCGGGGCCTTCCCCAACAGCAGCTGGAAAAGAAACCGGCTGCTTTGAGGAACTGCAGAGCCAAGCTCTGTGGGGAGCAGGGGCGAACTCTGGGACACAAAGGGACAGGGACACCAGGGGATGCGGACTTCAAAGCAACTCCCTTCTGGAGATCCACTCAGATGCTGCCCACCCTGCCTCCGCTGTCAGATGGCACAGCTCCAAAGCAAGCCCAACTTGAGAGAGAAACCCACGCTGTTTCTTCATTTGAGTCTACTTTCCCCACCCAAACTCTAGAGAGCTGAACGTAGGGCAGTGCTCTCTCGGCTCTAGGCCATCCTTCTGCACTCATTGACTTGCAACCACCCAACTCCACAGCCTGGCACAGCTGTGCAGCCACAGGCCCATTCCTGCACCAGAAACTTTCCCTGGTCATGCAGCAGGGATCCCTCTGGCTGGCAGGGCTTGTTGGGGAAGCTGAGAGAGTGGGAGACCTGAGGTCAGGCACTCATTCATGTCACCAAGTGCAAAGGCCATTCCCAAAAACAGTCTGAACCACATGCATGCTTTGACACTCGTTTTTCTTAGAGATAGAAATCTGTTTCTCTTCCAGTCAGAGATAGAAATAGCTGCACAAAGTGGCTCCACGTGATACAAGAGAAACAACACAGGCCAACAGCCTGACCTGAGCTGTGCCACCAAATTTGCACACCAGCCCTTGCCATCTAGGGCCAGGAAACACCACGTTCACCCCCTGGGCACACAGGTGCCTGCTGGCAGGCCCAGCCTGCCACTGCTGGACTCCCCCTGGGATGACAAAGCTGAGACTTCAGGATGTTTTCTTGCATGGAAGACATTTCAGAGCAACAACAGCCTTCCACAGGGGAGAAACCCTGCAGAGACACAAGCCCTCAGCTGTAGAAAGTTTCCCGGTGAATTTGCTTGTATAAAGTTAGGATAAAACAGAAACAAACATGAAATGCAACGAGCAGAAGTATTTCTCTCACACATACACACACACACACAGAGTACAGCAGGGCAACACACATTTGATAGGCAGGACCCCGGAAATCCTGTCCTAGCTACCAGTTTTTTTCTTTACAGTAGATTGAAATACAAAGAGGAGCACAGTGATGGTTCTCCCCTCGCCCCCCAGTAAACAAAGTTATTGCAGTCAGTCCACCCCACCTCTGCAGCAGCAACACACTCCAGCACTGAGAGCTGCCCAGGCTGTGCGTGGCTCCTGCTGCTGGAACTCAGCTCAAATCGCTCGTCACACCAGTGTGAGACTCGAGGAAGAAATCACACACTGACTAATTTCCTTTACAAAGCTTTTTTTGATGCTGCAGCCTCAATAAAGATAAAGAAGTGATGTGCTTATAACGCCATCTCCCACGCTGCCGCTGCTAAGCAACGCTACACAGTCCCACAGCATCAGCTCAGGTCAACCGAAAACGCGTGAACTGAGGGACACGAGAGCATCCAAACTACAGCTGAGCTTCTGCCACAGCCAAAAGCCAGCAGGCAGACCTGCCCAAGGGACTGAGGGGAAGAACAGAGCATTGGAGCTAGACAATCTGCCCTGCCCAGCAGCATGTCACTGGGCACGGGACTGTGTCCTCCTCCTCTGCTTGGTTTGAAAGGAACACCCAGCCCCATGCCAAGTAGGTTGTGCTGGGAAAGGGTTTTATGCAATCAGTCGGTGAAGCAGCCCGGGCCCAGCAGAGCTCACCACTACTGTCCTGCCCAAAAGAACCCATGTGGTCCCCGCACAGAGCTATGCAGCACAAAGCGGGTTCCCCAAGCCTTTAAAAACCCAAAGGTAAAGGATCAGATTTAAAAAAAAAAAAAAGTTCAAAAGCATCACTGCTCTCAGAAAGTGTCTTCTGGAAACGCTCCCAAAGCCTGACCCAAAAGGACCCATGAGAAATTTTAGTCCCTTACCCTGAAATGCCAGAGATGTCTATTCTTCCACATGGCAAGGACACTCTGCTCCCCAAATCCCACTCATCACCTGCCTCGAGACAGGCTTTGGGAAACCTAGAGAGCAGAAGGCCAAATGTGCAGCACTCAGAGCTGCTCACACCCGTGTCTTGTCACGCTGTCTCCTTGTAAGAGCATCCCTGGCAGCAGCAGGGTGTACAAACTGAACACAAGTGCAGCCAGAGCCATGCCAACAGAGATACCCTAAAATCTCACTCCATCTCACAGGACATCAGTCTACCTTTATCCTCACTCACATCCCAACCACAGTTTCCACTGCACCTGGGGCTGAAACCCCTTGCAACGCCTCAACCTACGGGCAACACTGTGCCAAGAAGAAAAGCATATCCTGCTGGGGAAGGGATGTGATCCCCAGAGAAACACTCATGCAGAGGAACACTCGGGAAGCAGAAGAATAACAATGTCCATTTCCTAAGCAAATTTCTGTCACGTTCCTTCAGTTCCCATGTGGAGAGGTCACAAGTGGTTTGAGGGCCTGGTGAAAATGCACTCAAGGAGCGGCCCCAAAGCCAGGCAAGCTGCACCCAGGCTGGGGCAGGGCAGGAGGGAGACAGCAGCAGGCTCTGGGGAGCACAGTGTTCTCAGGGCAGGACACAGGCAGCAGACACAGCATCCCCCGCTGCCTCCTGTGTGTAGTTTGACAGATGGACAGGAAGGCAGCTGGACACACAGAGTGCCTTGCTGGCTCCTAGTCCAGCCACTACAGTGATGTATCACTCCACAAACAACGGCTCATCTTCCTGGGTTTGGGTTTTTTTTTGGCAAATTAATTTTTTCTTGTTATTTTTTATTTTATTTTTATTTTTTTTTTAGAAAGCATTAAAAAAAATCTGCAGCTGTTAAAAAAAATCCTTTCCCTTTAGAGGCTGGATGAGGTTTTATTGACAGGTAAATAACTGGTGTGAGTATGTAAATAGCAGCGACCCCACTGACGCAGTGCCCCTCTGCAGCACAGCCAGCTGCAGGGACAGAGCAACTGGCTCGCTTCAGTCGTTGTCACAGACCTGGGATACTGGAGTTTCCTTCCTCTTAGTGTTTCCCTAATTCCTATTCCCACCCAACCCTCCTCAGGCATCACTTCAGCACAAACACCTGCCTGTCCCCACGGCAGGCTCCATGCTCCAAAGGGAATCCCCTCTCCATACTCCCTTAGCTACGCAAGTGTTTGTTTTTCAAACCAGACAGTTGAACTCCCTCCAGACTCGCTGATCTCTTGACATTTGGCAGCAGGAAGATAGACTGGCCATCCTTTTTTCCTAGAAATATAGGGAGGGGGCCAAATGCACTGTAACACACACGATCTTCTGCAAAATCCATTTGAGCTGATCCACGGCTCCCCCAGCCCACTCACACCAATGAGGTCTCAGGTTAATAAGCAGCGCAGTTATTCAGCTATCTGCTTGTAAGTGGTAGGTGTTCTTGGACAGGTTGCCTGCTCCTGCCAACTCCCCCACGACTTCACGTTGTCAGCACATCTATATTTAAGACTGGGTTTTTTTGCCTTTGTTTAAAGGGGTTTCCTTCCCTTGTAGTAAACTTAAGAGTTAATAGAAAAAAGTAATTCAAAAGTAATCCAAGCACATCTGTAATTAATTCTGCAGGAGAGGGCAGAGCGACGTGAGTCAGAGTTGGCACGCAGTTCCTGGCTCCTGGTGTGCAGTCCCTGGGTCGGGCAGAAGGTCCCTTTGCTGAGCTAGAAGTTAGATTTGGAGTGTCCAAATATGCAGATGGGAAAGTGCTTGACATGAGAGGACCATTGTGCTGCCAGTTGAAAGAACTTGACGTCGTTCCACTCCACCCCATCAATCAGGACTGCAGGAAGAGGGTAAAAGAGGAGGAGAGTTAGAAAATACTGAGGGGAAGCAGCCAACCTGGAGCAGCTTTGCTGGAAATCTCCCTGCAGTCGGCAGAGGGAGGCCTGGCCATGCTCTGTGCTCAGGGCATGCACTGCCCTGCCTGACTACCCCACCCAGCTGCACAGAGGGGAAGAAAGGCTCAGGAGCAGACCAGGTTGTTGTTCCAGCATTGCTCACTGACATAAGAGCTCCCCAGACTGCTGATTTCAGTGTCACCTGATCTGATTTCTCAGATTTCCTAAACACATTTCATTTTCTTTTTTGGGCAAATGCACTCTTACAAAGATTGACATCAGTCCCTCCTCACTGGCAGTCTAACCAGGAGATCCATGTCTCCTAGTGGGGTGACACATGTTCTGTGAGCACCTCTTGGCCAGGATTAAGAAGGTGACCCGGGCAGATCCCTCTGTTGGAGATTATCAACTGTACAGGCTACAGGGATATTTTGGATACTGAATGCTCAGTTCTAGTGACAGCTACTTCAGGTCTCTCTTGTACTCAGCTACTTCAGGTCATGACATATTGCTCCTGCTGTGGCATGTCTGTGTGCCAGCATCCTGCCCAGAGGAGCAGCCACACTCACCATTCATCACCAGCCAAAACTTGTACTGGTCGTGCAAGAGAAATGGAGAATCAAAGGGAGTGGAATGGAGCCTGGTCCAGCCCTTGTCCTCATCCAGAGCATTGATTCAGAGGAGTTCACAGGTAAGGGAGGATTTTTCCACATCCCACATCTATTAAAGCATTCCCCCATGCTGGACACATCCAAGTGTGTTCCCCAGAAATACCCCCATCATACAGGCTCTGGGGCAGGACACCAGGTCAGCCCTTTGCCTGGAGGACAATTGTAGCATCTGAGCCTCATCCCTGACCCCAGTGGGATGCAAACCATGCACTTACCACGCAGCATGTTCTGCTGATGTTTCGCTGTGCAAATCAACCTGCTGATTCCTTCAATACACTGGCTCTTTGACTCAACTTCCTTGTCTTTCGTTTTCTTGGGCAAAAACATCACTGGAAGAAAATCAAACCAGCACACAGTGAATCTATGCCACTCACAGGAGCTGCACTGACACTTGTTTGAGTTTTTGCATTGGTTCTTGCTCCAGGATTGACCCCACTACAGTTATGCACCCATGCCCTCCAGTCCAGGAGGCTCTGTCAGCCTCCTCTCGGAGCCCCCAAACCTCATGCTTCCACCACAAATGACTCCCATGCTCACAGGCAGGAAGATGTTGTGAAGGTCAGCTACTGGCAGCCAAATATAAGTGCAGAACTACCTTAATGCTTCCTTGAAAATATTTCCCTGCAGAGCTGTTCTCAGTTTCTAGAATGTTTCACATTACTAAGGCCAGAAACAACATTTAAAATGCCTTTATTAGTTTGTTTTGAGAAAATAAACTCAAAGTCACGAGTTTAAGCAGAATAAGAAAGAAAAATTAACATGAATCTTTGCACTGAGAGCATTTCTCTTCTTCCACCTTTTGACCCACAAAATGCTCTGTACAAAAAGCATAAGAATCATAGAATCCTTTAGGTTGTAAAGACCTCTAAGATCACCAAATCCAACTGCTGACCTAATGCTGCCAACTAGACCACTAAACCAAGTCCCCAGGTGCTGCACCTACATATCAGTTAAAGACTTCCAGGCATATGCAGTGCCAGTGACTCCACCACTGTCCTGGGCAGCCTGTTAGTGCTTGACAACCCTTTCAGTGAAGAAATTTTTCCTAATATCCAATCTAAGCTTTCTCTGGCACAACTGCTATAATGCAGGACTGCTAAGTCAGGCAGCCCTGGAGCAGCAGGATAGGGAGAGCAGCACTGCATTCTTGGCCTTTGGCAACAGTAAGTGTATCCACCTTACCTTTCTTGTTCTTTTCTTTTGTCACGACAGTCATGGACATGGTTGGAGTGGTGGCGATCTCCCCGCTGGCAGGTAACCTGCTGACCTGGAGGGACCGGAAAGTGCATTTCAGTGTGTTTTTGGTAGTAGAAGGGTCTTTCTTCTCTGGGTCTCTCTTTCTGTCCACGGGTGGAGCTGCAATCCAGTAATCCACCTGCAGGCCCATCAACTCCGCACCGAGGCCCTGGCTGGAAAACAAGAGAAGGAGGTAACTTCTGCACAGCTCTCAGCCGTGTTTCTTCAGAGTGGCTGCCATTCCTGGTCAGAGGATAAACACCTGGCCTTTTGGGAAATCAGGCAGCAACACTTCATAGCAAGACTCAACAACTGGAAAAGCCCAAGAAGCCATCCTTGAGAGATGTAGCCTGCATCACAATGCATGGTGGCGTCAGCTCGGCAGCACAGAAGTGCAATGAGCTGAGACAGGCTGACCTGCTGCACAGCCACTGGGGTGAGCAGTGGGAAAGTTCCCTTATGCAATGCAGAGTTCAATGACCCAGAGAGCAAAGGCAGCCTCTGAGGTAGCCTGAGTCACTTCATCTTTGAGTGGGGAAGAGAAGATGGAAGCAGCATTTGCTGCTGCCTCTTGAGCGCTGATGAGCAAGTGACTCTGGCCAGGTACAGCACTGCCAAAATTAACTCTGAACAGGGGTGAACAAATATCTGGTCCCTGAAGATCAGGCACTCAGTTCACAGTCTCCCTGACTTGCTTCCATCTCCTATGTTCATGAGCTCTTCATGCCATCAGCTGCTTCCCTTCTGGCTCTGATGCTCCTCACCAGGTCAAACAGGATCTCTGCTCTTCCCAGGTCCCTGTAACAGAGTTAGCATGGGGCAATCTGCCCTGCCCAGCCTTGATGCTTGCTGGAGAATCTGCTTGCTGGAGAATTCCACTCTGACAGTCCTGTGATGTTCGCTAAACAATGGCAGATTTCAGGATATGATCTGCAGTTGAAAACTCCCGCACATCGTGTGGTAACAGTTGTGCATCACCAAAACACGCTGCCAGCCTTTCTTGAGACAGAAAAGGGAAGATAAGCAACCTGGGAAGTTCCAGCCCTTGCCTGCCCCTCCCTCTCACTGGCTAACTCAGAGGAGAGCAGGGTTTCATCACCCAGCAGACCTACAGCTGACAACCTATACTTATTCCTACATAATGACAATCACTGTTGAATAATACACAAGTACTAGACAAAAACCTAAATTTATCTACCAGTCTGTGTCCCTTGTTTGAAAAATGGCAGTTGTTAAGGAAGATAAATCTGTGATCCTGAATGAAATATCCATGCCTCTGCACTGCCAGTCTAATAAGAAACTCTCAAGGTAAAACAAGGACATCCCATAGTTACAGTCCTCACAGTGAATCATTTCCTTTTCTTGTCCATTTTTCCTCTAGAAGTCAAACCACAAAGTGGAGTTAATCTTTGATCACCAAATCCAGGTTTTGGGTTCTTAGAGCAACATTAAGAAGTGAGATTCTTTAAAGTTGATGCTTTGGAGATGCTGCTTTAAGTTTTAGGGCTTCTTTGCATCACATTTCTCAACTCAGTTGCAAAGACGAAGCATCCTAATGTTCACTATGCCCAGGCAGGATTTTATATTCCATTCCCAGTTAAACACGTGGCTTAATCTTTCAGTCTGGGTCACCCTCCACCCCCTGTGCTGTCACTTACAGATCAGGGTAGATGGAACAGTGTTGAACCTAAAGCTCCTCATTTGTTGATGATTTTAACCCACAGCATGGAACCAGATTCCTGGAGTTGGGGTGTCAACATCAGATATATCACATTCATGGCTCACAACTTGAACACACTTGTGGGTACCAGTTCCCCAACCACTTCCACCTTTGGAAAGCTCACACAGGAGAGGGCAGCTCCACTCCCCAGAGGATGTACAGCCCCCAGCTCTCTGCATTGCCAGCCAGCTGCTGCTGGGACCAGCCTGGGGTACACAGGGTTCTCCTGCCACCAAAGCACAGGGAGCCAGCAGGAGGGACCTCCTGGATCTTCTGGCACATGTGAATGGCCACTAACACCTTCCAGCACTGGATACCTGCTAAACTGGGAGTTCCACATTTCCATTTCCTCTTGTTAAAAGGGAACTCTAAAGCCAGTTTAAGAAGTCAGAGCTTAAAGGTCCCCACAGGGCGCTCTGGGATCTGCACAAAAGGTTCCCATTCTGTCTCCAACAGAGACCATAGGAGATACTACTTAGGGAGAGCCCGTGAGCTCAGCCTCAGACTCCTCCAGCCCAACAATCACAGGATTAGGGATGTTAGAGGAGACATTCCTGAAATATCCTTTAGTATCCATTAATGGATCTGCTGTCTATGGATTTGTCTACCCCTCTTTGATCTGCTGATCCTGCTGCCACAGAAGCAGCAGAGGCAAATATGGTTCCAATATCCTTTTCCTGCTGTGTGCAGTAGTCCCTTCCTTTCTCCCTTTTAACTCTCCTTTAACTCTCCTTTTTAACTTCCTTTTAACCTCTTGCTGTGTCACTGTCTGATCCCAGGTCTTGTACCACAGGTTTAACAGAATCACACCATTGTTAGGGTTGGAAGAGAGCTCTGGAGATCATCCAAGTCCAACCCCTCTGCCAAGGCAGGGTCACCTAAAGCAGGTTAAACATGAATACATTCAGGTGGATTTGGAATGTCTGCAGAGAGAGACTCCACTACCTCCCTGGGCAGCCTGTTCCAGTGCTCTGCCACTCACAACAAATCCCAACACCCCTGTGACTTTCCAGAACTTGAGTGGCTTACCTCTTTCCCCTCCTCTCCTAAACTGCAGAGTCCAAGCTCTTCTAGTTTCACCTCCTCATAGGAGTGCTGCTGTGTTCCCTTAAAGGATCAGGGGAGTTAACAAAATCAAGGGCAACTTCAAGTGCTTTGGAGTACCAGAACTGCACACAAAGTGCTAGACTGCAACATCAACGTTTTGTGCATCAACAAAATGAAGAGTCCTGGCCACAGCAGTTTTCTAGGGGTTTCCCCCCTTCACGTGTAAAAATTTTGGCTAAGCCAGAACTTATATTAGCTATAGGTGTAATCTCCTTGCTGTTCTGGTAAGTTTTCAGGCACACACATGAATGGGAGCTGCAATTCCACTCTGCCACCTTGCAACTGCCAGCTCTCCCCTCACAGAGCAAGGGGTCAGCCAGCTCCTTCCAGAGTCACTGACCTTACACTCATGTAATCATTAAAAACATAAGAATCATGAAGGATTAGCCTGGCACCTGCATGTATTAGGGTCAGTAACTTTGACTATGTATCTCAAGAGAATCCAGTCTCAAAGGGAAAATAACAGATGGAGAACACAAACCTTCCCAAAGAAGCTGCCACAATGGCTTATCAGAGCTAGGGTTTCTGCCAGACTATCAGAAACAAGGCCCCTTGTAGTTCCAATGTGTCTGACCCTGGGACTCCTAGCCTTCCCACCAAGTGCAAGATCCTCCCTGCCCTCCTCAGCTCTGTGTCAGCCAGCAAGGACACAGTCACTCCAGAGGCAAAAAAGATGGAAGGGAAAAGGTGACAACTTCAAGTGTTTGCTAGGGATGAAGAAAGAACTATGGGTTTTCTCCTTCAGAGGAGTTCTCTCATATATATGTCAGATAAGCAGCCAAGGGGGCTGTGATGAGACAAAACATGGTTTACCTTGAGGATGAGAAGCTGCCTGTAACAGACGGTGAGGAAGGGGGTGTGGGGGAGGCTTCTTTCACAGCAGGAGACACAGAAGGTGGGGTAGAAGAAAGGACATTGGAGCTTGAGGGAGCTGCGTCATCAGAGTCACCTTAAAAAAAGGAAGTCAAACTGTTTGTCTGGGTTTGTCTCACAGCCCAGCACATGCACACTGGGATAGCTCAGTCTCCTTGCCCACACTCCTGCTGCAGAGGTTTTGTTCAGACTCAGTCCAGGGATCAAGTAGCCCATCAGTTCTGACAGCCTTCATACTTCAACCACGGGACTTTCTATGTTTGGGTACAAGGCAGGCACAGACATTCACACTCCTCTGGGCTCCCCCATCTGGCATCTGCTCTCCTGGGGTTTACTCCCAGATGATTTTGAGCCTCATGCAGAGTCAGAGCCCAGCTCATTGATCTTGGATGAGGAATCTCCCCCTGCAGCCACTGCATGGCAGCACCACTCTTGGGATCAAACACTTCTGGGCTGATCATAGGCATCTCCCCCTTCCCTCTTCTTCCACCCTCCATAACCAAGGCATCATTCCCTTCATGTTGGCGCTTCAGGATGGTGGGAGTATTGTGGCAGCAAGGAGAGACCCACACAAAGGCTGCCTCCATTCACAAATCTCTGTGTAACCTAGGCCACAAGAATCTAGTTTAATAGTGAAGCAATGCAAGTAACAACCCCAATAGATGAGGAAAACAGTAATTCTAACTAGTAGTGCATATAAAGGAGGAAATAAGTTGACAAGGACAAAATAGCACTACTACCTCATGTCCATGTGTGTAAGCAGACAGTACCATGTAAATCAGTTTTGCACTTCCCAATTAAAAAATAAACGGGTTTAAATTTTGCCCATCCTAAAGCTCTGTGTTAGGCACAAGTCTCAGACTGATTTTATTCAGCAATTGATCCCAGTGTAGGGAGACAAGCATGAACTTCTGGTGAACTGCCTCCCCATTTTGGAGCAGGAACCTCAAACCACCACAGCAGTGAATGCACCCCACTGAGAACACGTGAGAAAAATGGGTGTTTGCACAAATGTGAGTGGAGCTTCCCTGGGATGAGGGTGTCGGAATTTCATCTGGCCTGAAGCTCCTTGTAAAGCAACAAGTAAAAGGGCTTCTCTCAAGAGAGGGCTCTTTCTGCAGACAAGCCACTAGGAGTCAAGGCAGTGGAACTGGGAGCTAATAAAATCCA
The DNA here is from genome assembly GCA_013390005.1 of Calyptomena viridis. Lineage (NCBI taxonomy): Eukaryota > Metazoa > Chordata > Aves > Passeriformes > Eurylaimidae > Calyptomena > Calyptomena viridis. The sequence goes on from WEIV01026132.1 coordinate 54,896, forward strand.
ATTCCACCTCCCAACACTCTCAGACAACAGCAATGGACAAGTTTGTTCAGCCTGTGAAGTCAGACTCCCACCACCCGTATGACACAGAAGGCATACACAAGATGCTTGTTACCTGATGTTGCAGAAGATTGTTCCACTATTCCAACCTTCACCACCTAAAGGGGGCAAAACAGAAGACCTCTATGAAACAGGAGTCCCCTGAACTTCAGGAACACACAACCCCAAACCTAAGCTTCAGTCCCCTTAGCACTGTCCCTGCAGTCAGAGTAGTTAAAGTTAAAAAATGGAGTCTTCTAAGAGCTGAGGATGTCCCAGCAGTGTCCAACCAAGCAGTACCAGCTCACAGCCCTGCCCTTATCTACACAAAGCACAGCACAGACCCTATGGAGCTGTTACAGACCTGCACAACTCTGAACAGTTCACTGTCAGCCCCAAGCTACAGCCACAGTGCCTGTTACACCTGTGCGAACAGGGCAGGGACCAGAAAGGGACAAATACCCCTTCAGCACTGCTAATTACACCTACTAATTAAGGACACACTGCTTCCAGTACTCAAATGTAGGCACTTCCAGGGTGCAGCATAGCTGGGGTTTATTGGGAAACCCCAGAAGCAACAAAGTACGGTTTCTGATCAGAGTTGTCTACCCTCTAAACAAGAGAAGTGTCAGGCAAAGATGATCAAGCTCCTATCAAAACCTCTGGATGCAGACATGGACAAACTACCATGTGGACAGGTCAGAACGATCCAAATCACACTGTAATAAGGGTACAAATGTGTGTGGACAACCACCAGCTAGTGCATTAAAATTAATGATAAATTCCACTGCGATCATTTGTAGAACAGAACATGCTACAAAGAAGCTCCCAAGAACACACTATGCCTAGAAAGATAAAATGCCCCTTGGTGATATAAAAGCAGGGACCTTCTGTAGTGATAATCTGCTATGGTGCACAGGGATCGTTACTCTCAACACTGCAGAGGAGACCCTTCTTAAGGTCCTTAAGAAACTTGTATCCAGGCTTAATTGCTACCCTATATAAACGCCGACAAATGGGAAAGAGCTGCAAAGGGAGCTCAAGTCAATAAAACCTGCTTTAGAATGAAAAGTGATGTCACGCAGCCTGTTTAGTTTGAAAATAGAAGGTTAAATTCAGACATAACCATGTCCGGACCACATCTCTAGTGAGCACATTTCTGTGCTATGGGATAAAAAAACCCCAAACACTTAATTATTAGAAGCAAAAAGTTTTGCAGAGTTTGGAGGGTGGGGAGAGGTATGCTCAACACTAGATCTTGTCAGGCTCTCTGATGGATTCTGTTAGAGTCTTGAAAAAGCCATATGGACTCCTGTGCAGAGGCTCCCTGAGGGGTCACTGACTTGGTTGAAGGAAGCTGCAGATCAGTTTGGCCAGACTCCATCCTGACAGCAGCCATTTGGGCTCTGTGTTAAACACCAAGAGGATGTTTCAGAGACTGTCACTGGCTGTCAGGAAGAGGTAGAAGAGTTAGGAAAGACAAGCAACACAGGAAGCTGCCTACAGGCACCTTGATCTGAAAGCCAGACAGGAAATCTCTTCTGGCCTTTTCCTCTCTGGTGGCTGAATGAAGAGGCTTGAGTTCAGACATATGGGAGGAACACAAGGTTAAACCCTTTGCTTCCCTCCACTCAGGGAGGTGCTTACGACTGCTGCAGTTCCAACATGCTTCCATCCAGGAACATGGAGGAGCCAGCCTCTCTTCTCTTCAGGAAGAGATACATCCCACTAACTCTCCTGGCAACTGGCTGTTGGCACAATGCATGACCATGCAGCCTCATCACCTGATCCCGGCCCCTTGTGAGGCTCCACTCCCACCACTTCAGAGCTCAGCTAAGCCCTGCTCACTTCTGAGTCAAAAGACTGCATAACCCAGCTGTAGGACACCAGGTTTTGCACTCCAAAAGCCAGAGTCCAGCCAATATCAGGAGTTGCAAACCCAAAAGTCACTGGCTCCCTCTGTTCCTTAGCCAACCAAGCAGGCTGCAGCTGAGGAAAAGAGCCCTGGTGTTCATGTCCAGCATCAGACCTTGTGAGACACCTGCAACTGGCCTTTCAATCTCTTCAGATGCATTTCATGGGGAATTACTGTGTCAGGAACACTTCAGAAGCAAGAGCAAGCAGCATTGATTTGACTCATCACCACAGGAAGTCAATCTGCTTTCAAGGCAAGTTTTTTGGGGGGCTTGGCAGTGTTATGTACACAAAGCTGTTCAGTCTTCCACCACTTTGACAGTCAAATCCAGACTGGAAAAGCAGTGCTAACATCAGGACAACAATCATTTTAGAGCAACTGGATAAACACAATAAGCCCCATTTGCTTGCAAGAACAGGGAACTAAATCAGTCCTGAAGAAAAGCTTTGCAGAGCCTAGCAGTTGTCATGAGAAGTCTAGGAGCTTCCAAGCCCTTCCAAGTTTTCATGTTCTTGGGAAAGGTGAAACTTATTTTATAAGAACAGTTCTTCACTAGAAATTGCAGTTAATGGAAAGGACAAGATCACAGCAAAGCTCATCAGCAGGGAACACATCAGGAAGATGTGCCTCTCCAGTTTTGCAGAAGACATCTTTCCTTCAACAGACAAAAGTAGATTGTCTTCTGAGGAGTAATGCAGGGAGAAACTCTCACTCTGAAGAGACACATGAGTGAAAGCAGGGTCAGCCTGAGGGCAAGAGAGGCTAAGCTCTTCAAATGCCTTGGGATTTCAGATTAGCTCTGACGCACTGACAGGGACACAAACAGGAACACACACAAGTCAGCTTAACACAGAGCAGGCAGAGCAAGGCAGCCAGCGTGCACGAAAGAAGATACAAGACAGCAGCAAAAACTGTGAGCAGGACATCCAACAACTGAAGAGCAGCCAAGGGATTCCTTTTGGTTGCAGGTGAATGACTTTATACCTAAAACTTAATGAATTGAACAAATCAGGGAAGGAAGCTAGAAAGGCAAAGGACACAGTGCACAAAATACACTGACAGAAGAGCAGACATGGCCCTGCCTACATACTCTGCATTAGGCCACCTCAGCTGGGAACACTTAAAAGATAAAGGACAGGAGGAAAAACTAGGGACTACTATCCCAAATACATGTTCGCATTAAACAGCTCTGCCCCAGACTTGACCTTAACAGTGGCATAAATGATCTCCCTGGTGAGATGTACTGCTCACTTCCCAAGAGTGGACAGGATATTAAGAGGACTTGAGACTGGTCATAACAAGTACACAGAGGACTGACACTAGAATAGCAAATTTGGCCAAAACAATCAACCAGGGCAATGCTGGGCACAGCAACCCTGCAATCAGGTTTCCAGGGACACATCACCTTCCTGTCTGAGAAGTAAAATACACCCTGTAGGTTGTTAAGGGATCTTAAAGGTTTGCTTACATACCAGGAGTTGCATCCAACCATCAGATTCTCACGCTGATATTCTGCCTTAGAGCACCCAACGGCTTCTGCTCTACTCCAGAAACCAGGTAAGTTTGGGTTAACATTTATGGACATATTCTAGATGGCATGAGACAGTGTAACTACAGTAACACTCACCCCGACAAAGGGAATGAACTTCTGCGAAGATTCTTCGTCGGGGCTAAAGGCAAAGAGAAAAGACCTGTTAGCGGCTTTGCTTCCACACCGGGCAGGATACTCACTTTCTATGTGGCATTCCAGCATGCAGCAGGGACGGACAGTATGCAAGCGCCAGTCCAACGCTCCTCTCAAGGCCCCCTGCCAGCACGCCAAGAGTCTGCACAGGTGGGGAGGAGCACGCAGCTCACGACACGTCCCTGGGGGAACAGTCGCTTCCTCCCTCCCTCACGCTTGACAGAGAAACATGCTTTAATGGCATGGCAGTCATCACAGACACACGACCTCCTACTGGCAAGGAAATGGATCTGTGCCACAACAACACGGAGAACTGTGCGTTACTTACTAGTGCCTGAAGCGCTCTGCACACACGGCCTTCCCGCGTCCCACCTTTGGAGCCACGTGCCATACCTTGCACATCCCGGCACCGCTAAAGCAGTTAGCCTGCCACGGGGTTACAAGCCGTGACACGGGGTTACTTGTAAAGCACTAGCAAGGATGTGCTCACACTCACTCGTGCACACACACGCTGTCCCTGCCACCGGGAGCTCGCGGTCCCTGCCGCAGGCACACTGGAGAGGTCGGGCACCAGAGCACACCAGGCAGGGTCAGGACACCAACTCGAAGTGCAAACAGCTAAACCAAACTGAACAAAAGGCACGCCACGGCCCAGGAACAGCTGAAGACAACGTACACATTTGGAAAGCCCATCTTGTTCTGGCCCTGCCCAGGATTCAGAAGCCAGAGGGCAGAGAAGGGCCTGCAATTAAGGCCACAGTCAAACCTAGCAGGAACTGGGGAAAGACTCAACAAACGCAAGAGGAGCACAAGCTGAGTGAGGAAGGCAGGCCAGAAGGGCCTGCAGAGCCACTGCTCCCTCCAAGGGCAACAGAGATTAGGATGGACCCACAGGGTAGGAGACCACCACAGGAGCACATCCACATGTTTTGAGGAACTACAGTTCAGCAGGGGAAGTGGCTGCATGGGGAAGACACACTTCTCAGTGACCAAGCACAGGAAACAGTTAGGAAGCAGACAAACACTGAGACATCTCATGTTTCTCTTTCTGTGCATCCCTTAGTGATCACAGAAAAACCATCCAGCATTGCCTTTATCCAGAATTTAGTGGGGGGCAGCAGGAATACATCAGCACCACAGGTATTCCTGTGCTGTTTCTGGCATATGTCAGAAACCCAAAGGCACAAAGGTTGTCAACCACTGTGTGATTAGCACAGGCTGGACACTTTCCTCTAAGGCCCATGGGAAGAATGACATAAAACTGCAGTGAAATCGATTCAGCCAGAGCTCCCTCCTGGCTCCAAAGCAGTGTGATTCTGCAAACAGCCCCTCACTTTGGCTCAGCTCTGTTTATCCATCCCTAAGGCAAAGCCAGGGGCTTTGCTCCCTTTCTGCTTCACCACCTCAGGAACCGGACCTTCATTTTTCCCCCAAAGCACAGGACAAAGTGACCAAATCCCTGATTCTGTGCTGGAAGACAGAAAGGTCACATCTTGGCAAACACAGCTGCAGGCCCCAAGCAAACACATCTCCTATGAACATGAAATTTCCAGCTCCAGTTTTGCAAAGGGAAACAAGAAAACCACAAAGCTGTTGGGAGCAGCACATAAGAGAGGCTCAGCTTTCTTCTCATTCCCTTAGCTGCATGGGCTGAGAAGCAGGCAGAAAGCAAGTCCTGCTGACCAAGTGAGAGAAGCACAATAGTTTCCCAGTCATCTCTCAGCTACTGATGGCTTTGCTCCGAGCTCTCAGAAAACAAACCATGCTCAATTCCATCAGAAAACTCATTCTTTTTTCCCCCAGGAGCTCTGACTCCCACTGTGGAGAGCTCAGGGGCTATTCTGAAATAAATCATTTGCTTCAGTCACCATTTATCACAGCTCACAATGGTGTACAGACTGTTCCTGAAGCAATCCAGCTGGATTTCAGCTTGGCTAGCCTAGTCCTGTCACATGTCCTCTTGGGAACTCTGGTCCTGCACATGTGCCTCTGAAAATGCAGCTTTTCAAAACAGCTGCTCTTCATGTGGATGAAAGGAAAGATGAGATGATCATGCTTCTTCTCAACTTCCTCTTTTGTGCTCTTTCCCAATTCTTGTTCTTCAGGGTCAAGATTGCAAAATATTAATCCAGAATCCTTTCACCTTGGTAATGGTCTCTTCAGTTCCTCCTACCACAGGCCTGCAATTAAAATATCCCCTCTCCCTGGAAAGGCAGCTCCTCCTTATTACCTTGGCTACACAGATTCCCATGCTGCAGAGGTGTAACCCCACAGCCATGTCCAAGGCTTTGTTTTTACCCACAGGGCTTCTGAAGGCCCTGGTACCTCAGCTGTAATTTAAAGCCAGACCTGCCCCTCATTTGTGATTTTCAACAGCATTATTGATGCTTCATCTCTGTAATTCTTTTATCACCTGTGAGCCATTTCAAGCCAGGCACTACTAACAACTGCACAAGGTTTATCATGAAGCATCTGTCCTTCCCACTGGGCAAAGCTGTCTGCTGGCCAACACCATCCCGGTTCTACCAGGTCTCCAGTGGTCAAATCAAAAAAGGACAAAGCAACTCCAGGTCCCCCCGACACATCAGATGAGTCACCTCTCAGCCTTCCCCAAAAACCTCCTGTCCAGCATGCTTCACATTCCTGTGATGGGCTGGACATACTCAAAGGACATCCAGCGTTTCTTGAGCCTTGACTCTCCTCTGCTGCACTGCTCAGCCAGGCCAGGGGCACAATGAACTCCTGTTATGTTTCTGCCAGCTACCTAAGTTGGTTCCTGAAGCAACCAGCCGGAAAACATGGGCTCTGCTGAGCCAGAGGAGGGACTGAGCCCATCTTCACCAGCAGTGTTCGTGTCCAGCAACTGCTGCAGGAAGTGTTTGAGAATCAGCACTCAGAGCAATGGCCTGGACTCTGCAGAGCCTCCGAGACACAGAGCAGGCACAAAGCAGTGTTACCCCTGCTTCCTATCGCCCAGGAACCCTCCAAACCAAGGCAACTGTGCTCCAGAGAGTAAGAGCTAGGAAATAAGTGGTCTACAAGACAGAGTGAACAAGGCAGGAAACGATCCAGCCTTTGTCCTGACAAGTGAACAATGCTTCCATTTCCAACAGCCAAGCTGCTCCCCAGATTCATGCAAGGGCTATCCAGAAGCCACATGGCATGAGCTGTGCTGGGCACTGAATTGCAGTGGGTGACACCAGCCCAGGTTCAAAGAACTGATCAGCAATCCAACTTGGATCGGTTGGACTGGTACTGGGAATGAGTATCTGGTGAGCCTCAAATACCACAGAGTTTCTTTCAAGAAAACAATGCAGAGAGTTTATCAACGTCGATGAGACACCCCTCCTAGTAGTGAGAAGCCCACCTCACCACCATGGTCTCAGCACCCCAGATGTTGCCTGGGCTGCATTGCTCCTTGACAAGTAACCAGTACTTCTCCCAGAGCTCACTGACAAATTCTGTCACCCAGTGTAATGCAGAGGAGCTGCAATGGCAATTAATTTCCTTCTTGAACCCCTTCTTAATTGCCAGCCCCCCTGATTTCAGGTAAGGTCAGCAGATGCTCCAAAAGAACAGGACAAAGCTTTGGCACCATTGCAGTCCATCACAGGCAGTGCATGCGCCAACCTTTCGCCACAACAAACAGAACAAGGGCATGGGGAGGAGAGCAGAGGTAGGTCAAAATAGGGATAGCTGGCAATAAGGTTATAAAGCAGCTCATCACGTACAGCTACATCCTAAAGACTGGCTTGGCTTTCCTTGGACCACTAGGACTTGTTTAACAGAGCAAATGCTAGGATTCTGGGAGATTTCTCTTGTAATGAATTTGTAGGTAGTGCTGCTGTTTCTACATGGACCGCTGCCTTGAAAGCTGGCCTTGGACAAACCATTCACCTCTGGCCTCAAAGCAAAGGGAATTGCAGTAACTTTGTTTATTTTGTCCTCAGCTCACAATGTCCAATAGTCACATGATTTGAAGCAGAGGACCCTGCAGAGCAAGGGGGTCTTGGAGGCAGCTCAGAGAGCATAACTCCACTGCTAGCATAAATCTATCTTCTCTTTCTTAAGCTCAGAGAAGTCCCATATATTTGGGATAGACTGCCAGTAAGGGACTAGTCCTCAATTTTTGATTACAGGGAGAAGATTTGCTGGTCTGCACATAGACACTGCATAGCTGAACTCAGACACTCTGAGCTACTGAGTGCCACCTACAGCAATCCAGTTCCAACAGATGGGAATTGAAAAGCCTTTTCTCAGTCCTGATTCTTCTGGACTATACTATATCCTCTGATGTACAGGAAAAAGGCAAGAAAAAACCCACCTTCCCTGTGTTTTACTGTTCAAAGGTACTCTCTCAACAACTCCTTCATTCCCAGTCTACATCCTAGGAACCCAAATGTGTGGTCCAAAGTCACTTTCAGCCTGGCATTCTGCCAGCAGATGCCATAGTTTAAAAGCAGCAAGCAGGATTTAGCCTAAAGCACAAATTGTGCATCCCAGACCCGCAGGAACTGTTAAACAAGGCACAAAAGACCAGTTCACTGGGAAAAGAGATAGGAGATGGGAGAAGGAACCTAAAAGGAACTGATACCTTAAGGTAAAATCAAAATGAAAGCTCTTTTTCCTTTCAGAAAGCAACCAAAAAAAAAGATAAATGTGTTATTATACTTACAACAAAGTGATGCATTCATTTAGATAGTGCTAATGGAGATATAATTCCTGTGTTGTTTTGCACAATACTCTCCCCTAAGCTGCTGCCAATGACAGAAACAGGCATTTCTAAAGGAAGGCATACAGGGAAACAACTGCCCATGGGAGAGCCTGTTCCTCTAACTCACTCTAATTTGCTCATGGGGTACTGACCTGAAAGCAAAAGTTATTTTAAAGTGGACAAACACTGACAGACTGCCAGCTATGCCAGTCTGACTACAAGCCTCAGCAATCTCTCTTCCCAGTAGCCTTCTGCAGAGTTTGAGCCTGACTTAAACTTACCAACAGCTTCAGGCATGGCACCAGAGTCCAAAGAGTATGAAATCCAAATGGATCAGACCAGCTTACTAAAGTGGTCACACACACTGCTGGGAGGACTAAGGGCATGGGTTGCTCAAGAACATTTCAGATGTTTTTCAACAAAGTACTGAATTGACCTTTATGGGCACATTAGAAACTCAAAATGATTACATGTGTGTCAATGACAAAAACGCAAGTGCAACAGAATGGTGGAGACAGTAGAAACCAGTGCAGAACCCAGCAACTGAGAGATGCAGAGAAAAAACAAGGCAGCCCTGAGAAGAGGCTTATACTGCACTAGGGGTGTCTGATCTCCCTCCTGGTAACTGAGGTAAGTCTTCACACCAAAAACAAAATGGAAAATTGAAGCCAAGAACTTCAAGTACCTTGTGGCTCTTCAAACTTCACCCTTATCATCACATTAACTTTACAGAATTTCAAAAATACATGAAGAGACTAGACTAATCTCGATTACTGGACTAGCCATTCTGGAAGTATTTTCCTAGGAAAACATGTAGAATGAGCAAAATTTGCATTTCTGCAAAGTAATGTAAGAGCAGATGGGAATGGAAAAGCAATATACAATGAGAACTTCCAAAAAGAGGGGAAAAAGGTGACTACTCACACTTTTAATCCCTCTCAGTTCTTATGCAAAGGAAACACCAATGAGGGATGTTAATGAACCAAAAATAAAAAATCAAATAGAAGTAATTAACAGTTATCATCATCCATGCCTCATAGGAAATTGCTAGCTCTCCCTAACTGAGAAAAATCACAGGAACTGAGTGTTTGTCCTTCTCTTGGAAATTATTGTGATGTGAGCTGGAATCTATTATTCACCTCCAGCCTTCAGTGACAGTTACCCTTCTTCCTGGACCACAGCCACACGAGGCTCTACATACTCCTGCTCTTGTCTTCAGATCCCAATCCTCCCACAGGCTGCTTATCCCTTAAGAGAAGTTAAGATAAAACCTGGTGAATACCAGTCCTCCTCAGCAGAAGTCCTGGCTAGCCTGCAACTGCCAATCAACAAGGATTTTGTCTCTCCTGCGAGAAGCTCTGCTATTTACACTCCAAAAAGAAAGGCTTTCAGTTCCATAAGCACCGATGTAAAAAGGTCAGATCCCATGGAAGATACTTTGAGGGGGAAATGCTGAGGTCCAGTCATATACCTAAGGTCTCTATGGTAGTAAATCTTTGGAACCTAAGCAGATATAATCTGTCCATCCCCCATCCTACTTAGTCTCCACTTCCCCAAACCTCTCCTATCTTCAAAAAAAAAAAATCACTGCACTTAAAGTAACCCCACTGTTGTAGATTCACTAAGTGGGACACATCACTGGGTGCAGGCTACTGTAAGGCTCCCAAGGGTTTTGCCATTTGGAGTGATTTTAAGACTGCTGGCACACAAGACGAGAAAAGCACTTTGGTTTCAACCAGCTGCTCACCCTGGGAGTCAGCATGACATCGGTGACATACCTTTTCTGTTTGTATGTCAGCATGGCTTCAGCAATGGGCAACTGGTGTGCACAGTTTGCCCCTGCTATGTACTGTGTTATCCGGGAGACAACATCGGGCGCCTCTGCAACTGCAAGAGAATGAAGAGAGAAAAGCATCTAAGTGAGTTTTCAGACCATGGCCACCACTGTCCTCCGTTTGCTGATGGTACCCAGCCAGCTGCACTTCAACTGCATCTCCCACAGGAAGCTCTGCCTATCCCAGAGCACAGTAAAGCTGTCTGACCATCCTACAAGGGCATCAAGATGAAAACATTAGGAAGGATCACAAAGTACGGACATCTGCACACAGCATTACTGACTTTAACACTTGTTAAAAGCTTTTCTTTGAAAACAGGTACCTGCCCAGAGTCAGTTTTAGATGTTGTCACACCTTGACTGCAGGTATGTGTTGAAGAAAGTGTCTGGCCAGCTCTCCCAGGTGAGCTGCTCTGCTCACACCAGCATTCAGTGACCTGAATTCCTAATGAACTCATGGCCTTGCTGAGTTAACCAAAAAGATGGAGACACAGAGGGGTAGGAAGAACACAAGTATCACATTTATGGCAGCAAATATGCTCCAAATCTGTGAGACTGATTCAAGTTGACAGGAAGACATTTCTTAAATGCCTTCCATATTTCTCTGGTTTCAGAGTGTCAACGTGAGATCACAGGAACACAAGTGACCTTCACCAGGCACTTCCTTACCTTATAACAGGCATTTTAACCCAGACTCTTTGCATTTGAACAGTGAACTGTTAAGCTACAATTCTTTGCCAGATCCTCTTATGCCATCACAGGGTTTCTGTGTAGTTGTCACTGCACAGATGAAAATGCAGAATGTACAAGGTCTGGATTTTACAAAAATACAACAAATAAATAAAGGCTGGAGCACACAACCAGCATGCATCTCACTGAGGAACAGCTATGGCTCTCAGGCTGGATTTCTATCACTAATGAAGTATTCCTAACCTAGACACAAAAATCAAGTCTGTATTGACATTTGTCTGCATTTTCAAGTGCAGCAAAGATTTAAAGGAAACCAGTTCCATACACTTGTTCTTCCATGAGTTTAGGATTAAGGAAAAGCATAGATTGGGTGGCACACTAGAAGATCTCTAATCCAGTCTCCTGCTCCAAGCAGGACTAACTTAACCTTCAGAACAGGCTGCCCAGGGCTTTGTCCAGACACATTCCCATCTGCTGCAAGAGACTGAACAATTACAAGAGGTCTCTCTTCTCTTCTTATGGCTAGAGGACTTCCAGGAGTGTCCTGGGAGTCTCAGGCACTCTGCAATTCCAACAGGGAGAACCACACTGCAACCTCCTCACACTCATGGTGCTCCACAAACTCCAAAGCTTTTTCCTTCTAGTGAAATTTCCATATGGGCTGTGCTGCCATGACAGCATCAAACCTCAAGCCTTCATGTAACCTTAAATATCAGATGCTAGTCCTCTTTTCTTCTGTTTCTTTCCCTTCTTGAAGAAATCGATGAAAAAACTGTCAGCATTAATATTTTAAGCAAATTAGTATTTTAATATACAGTAAGGCTTTAACCTGGCCTAGAACAGACTCAGATCAGAGCAGGAACTTGCTGATCTGACCTAGGGCAGCTCCCATTTCTTACCACACCAATGAAGAACAAAATTCTTTCACGAGAAACATCCTGCCAGCAGACTTTAGAACATTCTCACACACAACTAACAGAAGTTAAACCTTCCCAGAGTTTCCAGTTTTCCAAATCTTTTAGGCTGTACAGTTTCTGAAGGGAAACAATGTAGTGAACCTGGTAGCGAGACGTCCACATCAAAGAGGAAAGCTGAGAGTTAGGTAAGAACAGCACAGCTCAGAGGCAGCTAGTTAGTGCCTCTGAGAGCCAACAACTGTTTGCAAACCACCACATGAAGGGCTTACAAATGTCAGCATCTGAAATGGGAATGTGGTGGAGTGAGAAGAAAAGAGGAACCAAAACATTTGTCTGCTTCCTCTTGTATTTACTTGACCTTTGCTAAAATTACTCATTCAAGCTTTTCAACCCACACAGGCCAGACACAGACACATGGTCTTACCAGTGGTCTGTGCTTCAAGTTTGTTGAACAGATCTCTCCAGGCTAGATCTTGGAAGAAGTTGTTGTATCTATAATCTACAGACCCCAGATACTTGGCCACTGGATGAGAGCCTAAGGAAGAAAGGAAAACATGACAGTTGTTCTTCCCAGCACTGCACACAAGCATGTTTTTTATCTGTAACGAATTAAACTCCAAAATCAAAACTACACTAGACACTCCAGAAATAAACTTCTTCAATTACAACCCAGCCACTTAGTCCAGCTTATCTCTACAACAGCATGCAAATAAGACTTCCCAGCAAAGGCTGCTTCAACACACTGATATCTTTCAGTTCTAAGTCCCTCTTTCACCCCAAGAAATTAATTTTTCAAAGGCCAAAGAAAACAGGACTGGAAAATTGCTGAGGAAACAAATTATCTGGAAGGCACAGAGGCCCTGTGGCTCTCCATCTCAGTCTCTCAGGTCTGCAAGCAGCTTTCCCACACAACCCTTCCTGCTCACAGGTTGCACCACAGCCAGGTCACCTCTGCCAGGAAGAGCCAGGCCCCTTCCTCCCAACGCTATTCTCACACCAGAGGTGTTGTGCAATACTGAGAAGAGGCAATTGTTCCCAACAAGGAAAAACAATCCAAGAAGGCTTGTTTAATTGGTGGAGAAGGGCTATGATCTCAATATATATGCTGCAATTAAAGATAGAAGACAGAATCCAAGGATTACAGTCCCCATTGAATGTTGGCATATGCATCAGGTCCTTGCTTGCTCTAGCTAAGCCTTATGGCTCAGCTCCTCTGTAAGCATGGAAAGATCTCCTTGCAGAGGCTTTCTAAGTCCAGCCTCCAGCCCTGGATGGAGATCTGACTTCATACTTAAGCTGACCAGAAGAGACAAGGCATTTAAGAGACAAACTCTGCCCTGGGAGGTGGCAAAAATTTGCCACCTTCATTTCAGGCCACTTGTGTCCCCAAAAGAGACAACCCTCTCTTGCAACTACCTCTCCAGTCTTTCACCACAGGAGAAAAGGTGTGCCAGGATCACACTTTCCAGTCAACACATGGAAGTCATGCTCAGCACAAGTCCTGCACATTTACAATCAGCCATGAAGTAGCCTCAGACTTCCTCCTAATCAGATTATTTTTATCTTTCCCACACACCAAATTGTCACATCTTCCATTCTCACATCTTGCACTTCCAGAGGCCGCAACAGTTGAGTCACCACCTGGTAATTGGTAACCTGACAAATTCTTTCAAAATACTTGCTTAACTATACTCACTGTGCTGAAGTAAAGCTCACAGTGGAAAAGAACCCAGTGCCAACTGCCAGATCTCCAGGAAAGATTCAAGCAGTAGGTCTCTCTGAGCTGCCCTCAGTGTCATTAAAGACTGGGGCATAAGTTCTTTCCTGGCTCCTCCTGACAATTGCTACTTTCACACCCATTTGCTGGGAAAACACATTGCACATGGCAGATGCAGTTGGAAACAAGTAATAAACAGGAGGTCTCCCAAGAAGTTCTACCCATGGGAGATAAATAGAATTAAAATACCCCAAACAGCCAAAATAACTCCCAAACTTTTATTAAATTTTACTTGCCCCTTTTCAGTTGTTTATACAGTGGTTTGGACATCAAAGATGTCTTTCAGCCATAGAATCAGCAGCATGAAACAGGACAAATCTTACAGACACTAAGCATTTCTCATTGTTAATAAACCACTGTAGGTTGACTCTATCACTGTAGTGTGTAGTTGTGGATTTAGAAAGTAAAACTATCTAAGAGAAAACTCCACCATCCCTAGTTCAAAGGTACTGATAGCAGCAGTGTCTTTTCCTTTAAGACATTTATGGTACAGTCACCATTCTGTCTTTGGTGCTTTTTCAATTGTCAGAAATGAAAGGTTGCTCCTCAATCACTTTAATGAACTGCCAGAAAGCTGGCCAGAAATAAGCACTTGACCCGATCAGGACATCCTGAAGACTTCTGTGGAAAAGGCCCTGTTAGAGAAGTTTCTATATTTAAAGTATGGTTAAAAAGGATTCACAGTTCTGAAGCAGTTTCATTATCAAAGTGCTTCGTTAATTTTTTCTTTTTTAATTACAAAAGAAAGTTTTAACATTATAAACCCAACCTGAACCCACAACAGCTGAATCTTGTGTTTCACTTTCAACTAGAGGATATTTTCAGATCATTAATGACTGCAGGACAGAACACTCTTCTTCTGAGGCCAGGAGACAGTTGGCAAGTGAGGACCAAAGTTTCAGTCACAGGGATTCTCATTCAAAGCACATCAAACCTTGCAGAAATTATTTTTCTGTTTTTAGTCCCTAAAGGGCTCTTTTCCTGCCAATGTCTTGGGATACCAAATGCCTTCCTTACAGAAGGATCCACTTTTCTTCCTTTTTCATTTGACTTCTGCCAATCCTACAACTGTTCATGGTGCTGGGCACCAGCTTCTGATTTCTACAGGAATTGCCATCAGCTAGTCCCAGTCCTAGAAGATTGAGAAACACCAAGAAAAAGTGCTTTTCAAATTTTCTGTTGCCTACATCACCCTGAAGTGCCCTGTTCACACTGGAAAAGCCTTGGACCAGACCAGCTCCTGGCCTTACACCCTTACCACACCAGCACTGCCCAGAGGTCCCTGCCCACAGCACCAGTGACTGCCTGGCTTCCCAGGCATTACCACTCAACATTCCTCATGTTTCTGACTAGACTAAGACCCTTCATGTTGTTATCAGTCCACTCCACTTCCTTCACCACAGGCAATCCAACCTGGGTAACTTTCCAACCAGGCAGGCTTGTTGAGCTGTCGAAAGGGCAGAGATAAAGTGCTGGAAAACTGAGGGGAAAACCCAAGAAGAACAGTGTGTAAAGGAAAGGTCAAAAGAGGCATGTAATTTGAATAATTTAAATTCTCAGCAATTTCAGAGCCTTTTAAAAATTTTCAACCCCTTCTCCATTTGCATCTCCTGAGTCAGGCTTAGGGAAGCCAGAAGAATTACCACTTCGGGAAATACAGTGCCCAACAAATTTACTATTTCAGCCAGGGAAAGGGCTTCTAGAACATTATTCTGTGCATTCCTTGTACCATGATAAAAAGATACATAAGAAATTCCCTGTATGGGGAAGAAGTACTTAACCCCTTGCTTCAAATGAAAGGTTTACAAGCAGACTTCGGCATCAAGAACATAAAGATGAAAATCACTCACACCAGCATTACACAATAATACAACAATTTGCCTCATTTAACAGCCATATACCTATAGTCAAAGCTTCCAGAAAGGCTTCTCTTGAGGGAACACAGCACATTTAACCCATTCATCTTTCTGTGAAGCAAAACTGTTCCTTATTTACCTAGAGGGATGATCAAAAATCTCATATAGCCGAGCCAGTCGGGGGTTTTGTGAGACAGCTGCTCTACAAAGAGCCTCAATACAGCACTGAGGTAATTCTGGGCTCCTGCCACTGCAATTTTAATTGGGTTTGGAGGCTGCGAATTGCAGTTACAGCTAGACAGAAAAAGAGGAAATATATTTGTAATTGTGCTTTCAACCACATATTTCAGAACAAATAACAAAGAAAAAAATTGGTTAATAACAATTATGGCAGAAGAGAGTTTGTTCAATACACAAGGCAATATCACAATGATTATCACCAGCTAAAAACATTATTAATAAAATACAATATTTCTTCAGTACTTTCTTAATTGGTCTCCTTGCTCCTTTCTTTCACACATTTTGATCATCTGAAGGGCTGGACTCAACTATCTAGGTTAGAATGTACCTACTGCTACTAACTGCTGGGTGAGAGAACACTCAGGTACCAACAGCCATCAGTAGGTAACTAGGGAGTTCCTTGAGGAATTAAATCTGGGAATTACTTGGAGGAGGGAGCAAGAACTATTTAAAAACCACTTATCAGTTCTGCATGCACATATCTGACCTATGAGGCAGCCTTCAAAGCACAGTCTTTTATAATCACTGGTGCTGGTGACTTGCATCCCCACACACATGGCAGAACAGCAACAGCTTGACAGGGCTGGTGAGTGCTGAAGAGCCACACAACTCTGACTTCAGGAGAGCAGACTGGGAGAAGTTTCATCCAGTAGTTGAGAAATAAACTCCCTGGAACTGAGAGGCTTTAAGAGCTGAGACAAACACCACGAGAAAGGTAAGAACTTACTATCTCTGTATCCTGGAGACAATAGTGCTGAAAGCTGCCTGAATGTCAGCAGAGGAGCATGTGCAGACCACTGGCAAGGTATGCTTTTGCAAGACATCTGATAGGTACTGAGGAGAGAATGGAACATTTTAGAGTCCTTTTTTTTTTTTGGTACAGTTTGTCACAAGAAGAAAATGTGCCTCCCCCATCCTCCTAGGTGTTCTCATACCCAAACCTGTGTGCTCCCTCTCTGTATTCTGATTTGTGATATAGCTGTTTCTCACATACCTTGTCCTTGTGCAAGCAGCCAAAGGAAAGTTCTTCCTCTAGAAAAATGGAAACATCTTCAACAGATATCAACACCATAGCCCAAACATGGCATTGATAACTCTAGAATAGCACAGTTTTTGTGGCCACAGAGGGCAGAAGGCCATTCACCCAGCACAGCACTGGGTAAGAGCAGATAATGTCTACGTGCCTGCTTCTGGAACTGCAAATGCATCTGTCTCTCATTTCAAAAGGACTTAAACAAATGTAATGTTCTGCCTACCTGAACACTGAAAAAAGGGAAGGCTGTTACCAACACACATGTTCCTCATGAGGGACTGTTTCTCCTCCATGCAGCTAATGGGGAACAACACAACTTGGGTACACATGGACATCATTATGGCACTCAGCCTTTATCTCAGAATTTAAAATTCTGCACTAATCTATACAGTCCAGCCAATGCTAGCTTTGTGTCCTCCGACACTGCAGGCACAAGCTGCCAGAACTACTGGAAGACAACTTGCAACATTTTCTGTTCATCTCTAGAAGGCATTTCTCTGTCTTCCAGGTATAAAGAAACTGGAGCCAGCAGCTCAGCTGGTATTTTTGCTCTCTCACACATTGAGACCCTAGTTTCTTCCAGAAGCAGAAAGCCAAACCAGACAATCTAACTCCACAAGCCTGGCACAAGTTCTCCACACAACAGTCACCCAGCACATGTTTATTGGTCCTCTTCCATACATATTTTATTGCTTTCTCAGAATAAGGTTCCAAAAGCAGAAAAATGTGTTCCAAACCCGTAACAAATCACCCCATGCTGTCAGCAAAAGAAAGCACCACTCAGGGTTCTCCATAACACAACTATCACTCACAAAGGATGAGGTGACATAGCTGCAGTCAGGAATCATGAGTGCATGTGCACTGCTACAGAGCTGACCTGAAGTATTTTCTCCTGTTCATCACCCGTGGCTAGAAATCATAGCCTAAGCCACCTCCCTGCTTCCTTTGTCCCAGTCTACTACAGTTTAGAAGCAGGCTTTTCAGTGCAAGGGCCTAGCCATTCTCAGTGTGCTGCTAACTAGAAAGAATGGTACCTTGTAGAAGAGAAAACACCTCTGTGAAGATTCAGGTGGCAAAGCTTTACAAGATACACAGTGTCTCCTGGCCAAATGAAATCCAACCTGTAGGCACTGAACACTGAGTACACTGCCAGCCCCCACGCACCACCACTGCTCTTCCAACCAAGCAACAGAACCTACTTGGTTAGTGGTAGAGCTCAAGGCCTGTCCATTCCTGAGGAGGAACAGTGCAGGAGAACTGTGCTTCAGGTAACATCTCCTGCCTTTACCTGGCCTTGCCAGTCAGATGTATTGACAAGAATAATGTTTTCTGGCAGCTGGTCGTCGGAAACCAGGATGTGATTTAGTTGATCATACACTGTTTTCCTGGGGATCTGGAAATAAAGACACAGAGAAGAGAACAGTAGGAGATGTCACCTCTAACCATCAAGCCAGCACTCCAGCTCTTGCAATTCATGAGGTGGCTGTGCATGGCTGGCCAGTCACCCCATCAGCAAAGGCACTCTAGCAGCACAGGGGCTGCTGGGACTGACACTCAGCAGCTTCTTCAATATCAGCCACCTTGGATTTGTTGGCCATTACTCCTGTCATGTGCTTTCACTTACGTCACTTTATACCATCTAACAGTAGCCCAGTAATTTAGGATTCATAAAAGCCAGGAACAATCTCTTTCAAGGAGAAAAATAAGTGAGTACCACAGCTAACAAAAGCATGGCACATATGCTGTGCAAAAATAAGTCCCCTATTGCAATCCCTAGCAACTTGCCTTATTTCAAAGGAGTAATTCCTCAACACATCCCTATTCATTTCTCATTCTAACAATCTGTTCTAGTGTTTTCAGTTTATGGCTGGCTGACAAAACAACAGGCTGGCAAATCCCAGCAGATTGGATGGAAGATACAGTTTTAGCCAAGACAAATTCCCTCCTTCCTGAAGCTGCAGGGCCCAGTTCCCTTCCAGTAGGGACAGAGCCTTGACCAGAAGGAAAAGGACCAGAGGAGGCAGCTGAAGAAGAGTAAAAACTATGAGTGGCTGGAGCAACAGCAGTGTCTTTCACACCTGTAAGTGGTGCCGGGTGTCTGGAGAGCGCTCATTGTCCAGACTGTTGGCTCTCTCGTTCTGTGGCCTCACTGGCTGCCTCTCCTTCAGAGATGTGCTTCTTCCCCGACGTCCCGTCTGCTTCCCTTCAGACCTGCTAGAGAGATGTGCTTACATTCCAGAGCTGGCTTGTATCTGGGTGAGACACAGCCACCAAATCCCAGATCTCCCAGTCTGGCAACCTCAGTGATGTGAGTGGAGGCACTGGGGAACTGCACACATAGATCTGAGTTAGCTTGAGACCCGTTAATTCTGCTTCTCATAGTGCAGAACACACCGTTCAGCTACAAAGCACATTCCCAGGAGTCCCAGGAAGACTTCCACAGTCCATGTTCAGACATATACCATCTCTCTGCTATTGCTATGCCAGCCATGCAAACTGCAGTCACACACCCCAAAGCAGCACAGAAATACCTCTAAAAGAACATCTATTTACTTGGGAATGATCAGAGAAACTATATGGTGGGACTGCTGAAGCCCACATTCATTATTCTATTTGGAAAGGTTTAACCAGACACAGGTTAGACTTGACAGCCACCTTCCAGGTCAAAATCTACATCAGATATTGACTTAGCAGCTGTATCTTTGAACAATCAGCTCCAGAGTTCTATCAGACTTCCTTGGTCACGGAACAGGTACAACACAGGCAGACAGAAGCAGCCTCAGAGCAGTGCTGCCCTTCAGGGTTCTGAGCACTCATTTATCAAGTGCTCAAGAACCATCACTCAAGTGCCCAAACACAAGGAAGGTGTCCTCGCAGTCAGTGCCATCACGAGCAGATCCTAGCCTGCTGTCCATGACTTCCCAAGCAACCCTGCAGCAGGCACAACTCTGTGCCCCCTCTCTTTACCTGGTGGATGGGATGATGAGGGACTCTGTCTTCGTGATCTTCCCACTGGGTGGGAGCTTCTCCACAAACACATCTGGTGTGGGGAGCTCAGCCTCCTGGACCTCAGCTTGCTGGTTAGACTCCTGCAAAAACACAGGGAACAGAGTCACCAGGAACAAACTCTCCCCTCTGTCTCAGCTGGGGAGCTTAGCTCTGGCTGGGGCACATTGAGCCTGCCTCTTCCAAACATACTACTCACTGCCAAAAGGGAGAAGTCAACACTGGCTCTCTGGGGGTACCAGTTTTGAGTTTGGAGATTTTTACCCCAAGACAGGCTTGATTTCTGGCAATTCAGCTTGAAGTAATACTTCTGTCTGATAGAATGGAACAGCCCTGAGCATCCTCTTCAGAATGATACACACGCCCAGTGGCATACTTTGGGCCAGCCTTCCTTAAACCAAGAGAAAAGCTGTTTGAACAGAAGGCCATGTAGAGCATTTTGGTTTCAGCAAATGGCTGAAAGACAAGAACCTCCAAAACTAGGGTCAGGAAGAGAGCTCAGTGTTATCTTTACTGCAGCTGACATTACCCATGGAAGGTGTGTTGCATGTGGAACTATACAGATTGACAGACACATGCCACAGAATGAACTTCACATCTGACACCCAAAACAACAGGACGAATGTCAACAAGTGCCTTTTCAACTTACGAAAGGGACAGTGTCAGAAATACTGTCTCCTGCATGTTTGGTTCCATGACTTTTTGTCTTTTCAGGCACTTCTACCTGCTTGAGAAGAGAAAAATCATCAGGAGGTTTAGCACCAACACTATTTCCAGCCACACTCTCTGGATGAGAATCCATTTAAACAATGCAAAGCACTGCAGGATGACCAGGAGTGCTTCCTGATCACACCAGGACTGCACAGATTAGTGTGGGATGTGGCAAAGCTCATGCACAATACACAGTAGAGGCAAGGAAGTACCCTGTGATGGGACTAACACTTTATGCACCTAATATGTCCATCCATGAGGGGATGGAAAAGGGAGTAAACTGCCCCTTGGCATTCACTCCCTACTACCATGAAAAATATCCCAGCAACAGTAAGGTAAAGCTTCCTCCAAACAGTGCCAAAAAACCCCTAAAACTCCCAGGCAACTCCCAGCAGTCAGTTCAAGCACACAGGAATCTGAAGCTATTCATACCATTAGCAAGTATTCAATACATAACTCAAGGACACATCTTCAGGTTAACACAATATTTGCATTTACAAAGAAAACAAAACCCCAAACCAAGCAAACAAAGAAACAAATTTCCCCCTAAAATAAAAACAGATGTATTCTTAGCAGAAAATTCATATCCCTGCATCCAAGTCTTTGGAGGAGGACAGAGATGGTGCTTTAATTGACACATGAAAATAGAGATAGTGCAGATCTGCTATACTATCTGCAGAGAGGTAACTCTTGAAACTTGACTTACAGGACTTGATGGCTCTCTCTGGCTCCTGATGCTGTGGATGCTACCAATTTCTGTCTGAGAGCTGGAGTGTGACAGTCCTTCAAAATAAGGTCTGAACAAGAAAAGCAAAATGAGTTTCTTATTATCAAAAAGACCGACAGGAAAAGTCCACCACATTCACAGCAAAGGAACATGGCTGTTCCCAGGGGGTCTTACTGCTCCTCAGTGATTCCAGTAAAATTTATAGGCTACTTTTGAAAGGAGAAGAAGGTCTCCAACACAGTAAGAGAAGCCAAAAAGCCTAGGGATCCCTGTCTAGCTTTGACTGATCTCCATCTAATGGATACAACATTTCACCTGTCACACAGAAGACTATTTTTATAAAGCTCTTACTAGGAATGCTTACATGCTCTCACACTACACACCCAACAGCAGCTTTTGCTTCCATAAAATCCAGGGTGGGCACATGGGTCCAGCATTTTCCCACAGCAGAACAGAATGCACATTCACCCCACACAAGCATTTGTGTCCTCATTACCCCAAGCACCAGGTGCAAAGTTTCACACTCCAATCTTGTTTCACGTAGCAAATGCTGATTGAACTACACAACATTCCAGACAGGGTCCAGCTCCTGACTGAAATACAGCAACTCAGATTACTGCCTCCCCTTGCACCCCTGATACTCTGCTCCTGACAGTAAGTGACTCGTGATGCTAATATGCATTTTATTTCCAGCTTGCATCTGGATTTGGCTCTCAGCCATAGGCTCCAATTACACATTTGCTCAATAAGATAAGGTAGCACAGACACGACCAGATTGTGCTTCCACCCAAGAGGCAGCTCATCACACCAGGCTCCAAGACTCAATCACAATTTTAGGAACTGATTTTTCTTTTGTTGGAGGAAAATCCTGCCTACAAGCCACCAGCATTCATCATATCCTCTTCAAGATACAAGCACAAGAACTGGACACAGCGAATCACAAAGTGTCTCCCCAGGACCAGACACAGTAAGTTCTTATTCCAGCATTATTCTAGTAATCACATATCCCAGAACAGTTAGCTCCTTGGCTCCAGGCAACAGGATATGAACTCTGTGTGTAAAGTAAAACATTTTGGCTTGTTTCAGACCCACTGCTTAACACAACACATCTGCTTTCAAATCCCTTCAACGTAGGGCCTACCAACTGGTGATATCTTGGGTCAAGCTCCAAGTACCTTTAGGAGACATCAGCACCATTACTTATCACTGCTGCTGCTCCAGTCTATCCTTGACAACTGGCTTACTGACAGGGAATGAGTCACTCCAGACTCCAAATCTATTCTTAGCCCAACTAGGTTATTCTACATTAATTAGGATATTATGACACCTGGTAATTAACCAACATTTAGCAGATGCTGTACTGACCAACTGCAGTCAGTACGCCAATGCTTTGTTTCAGAGTCATCACAACACTGAAGCCCTGAGCACGCAACCACACACTGGTGAGAAGCAGGAGTGCAGCTCCAAGAGTCTCATGTCTTCAATCTTCATTGGGCAGGGATGTGACACAGCTCTGTTAGCTCAGGGTTCTGCATCTGCTCAAGACCCTGAGCCAGTGATCCCCAGCTCAGCTCTGCAGTGCCTGTGATTGACCCACACACCCGTGCCCATAAAGCCCTTACAGAACAAGCTTGAGTGTATCTACATGTGCTGCAGTCAGTACCTTTGAGGAATCCATTTGCTTCCTGCAGTTCTGCTTTCTTAATCCTTGCAAGAATCTCTTTTCACACAGGGTATTACCAGCCTTTCCAGAAAAACAGTCTGCTTTGCCCATCCCTGCCACTACTTCTGCACCTTCCAGCCACATCATCTACCTTAGCACATATTTCCTGCCTGTTTCTACCATCTCTTCAAAACTCTGCCTGCCTGCAATTCCTACTCCTGTGCTCAGTTGGCAGGGCAGCAGAACATATGCAAGGAAACAAAGAACAACTGAGACTGAGGTCTAACTGAAGTTAGACCCCCATACACACTATCCCAAATTCACAAGCAGTCATTTCCATTCTAACAGCACACTAGGGCTTCAAGGAGGAAGAAAACCAGAATGGAGGGGTGGGTATAAAGCCAGCATCTGATCTGTGCTGATACTGGGCATGGTCTCTCTCTGGCCCAGTGCAAGTTGTCTCACACTTACTTTAACTTTGGTTTTGGAGTGCTCAAGACACTGTCATCATCTTCCATTTCTGGCCCACTGTCACTGGGGTTCTCTATATCCAGGGTGTCATACAGAAGGTCCAAATCTTCCTCCACCTCTGGAACATGCTCTGCCGGGTCCTGCTCTGAATCCAGAACCTACAGGCAAGACAAAACCAGGTATCACTGACCCTGTCAAAAGTCAGACTGATCCCACATCACCTGTACTCCCCACAGGACTGCAGTACACCAGTCCTGGAAGTAAGACTCTATTCCTGGTGCTCAGATACTATATCCAACAGGAACATTAAGTATATGATAGACACTTGTTTTAGATCAAGCTTCTCAGTGTCTGGCTAAGCAAGAGTTTTACATCCTTGCATCCATGAGCAAGCCATTTAACCATAGGCTATATCCATTATTCCACCCTATTCTATAAACAATACTTTAAAAAGGCCCCAAAGGAGTCCCAGTTTTCTTAGAAACAGTAAAAAATTCCAGTATTCCCAACAGTGTAACTGTCTTGGGCTTTACTGAAAAAGCTGCCCTGACACCTCCTGATTTGATACCCCAAAGTGTCCACAGGAGGCGCCTGAAACCTGGACGAGGATCCACTGCCTCCCACACACAAGGCAGAAGAGGAGAGAGACCTCACACTAAACTTTCATGGGTTGTGTCTCACATACGCCAGAGTAAGCAGGGAGCTGTGCCCAGTTCAGAGCTTGCTTTTTGAGTGGCAGCTCCTGAAAAGCAGCTGTCTGAGCCCTCAGCTATGGGTGCTGACTCTGCTGAGCTAACTTGGGAACAACAGCAAAGCTAACAGGACTGTTTGGAAGCATAAGGAAGCACGAGGAGTTACTCACTCTTTCCCACAAGCCACAAAATCAACACACAGCCATACAGCCAACTGAGTTGTTAACTGTTTTTATATTAGATACTTAATGTTACACAGGGGTTCTGGATCTGTTTCATCATTTTCAGCTATGACCAAACAGCTGACTCCTGTGGATCTTTGCTCTCTACTCAAGTTTTTCTTGTCTTGCCTGGCTGTTCTAGGAAGATGACCAAACAGGCTGGGATTTAGCTCCACAAGCAATATACATCATAGACTATTTGCCTTTGAAAGGGTCAAAGATAATTTCAAAGCAGTTTGCAAAACTAATGGGTGCACACATGGCTGCCAAAATCTGCTTTTGATAAAACTTGATCTAGAAAATGTTTGCTGACATTTAGAAGTTGGCCCTCAAGACTCCAAGCAAGGCCAGAGTGTAAGGAAAGGTCACATCCACTGCAGACTTGAAAAATGAAGGAAACTAGGAAGAAACAGGAGAGTGTTTCTGAAGACTAAAGCCAGATGCACCAAGCAGAGGGCAACACATAAGACAGGAAGGCTTACAGAATGAATTACTCACCTCATCAGACACTTTAAACCTCTTCAGCAATGCCACAACCTTCTGTTTGAAGTTTTGTTGCTGCAAGTTAAAAGACACTTTTACATAAGCATTAAGTGAACTGTTTCCTCCCAGCCTGGAAGAAGCCCAGACACACCTGACACTGGTGTTCTAGCTGCTGCTTCAAATCAAACCACTCCTGGCACCTCTCTGCTGTTCTTACATTGAAATCAGCTTTTCCACACCTATGATAATTTCATTCCTGAATTACCACAAACTAGGTCCCACTCCACCAAGCAATTTAAATCTTCTGACCCTGATGGATGGCACACTGCCCTTGGTTGGGCACACAGTGGATAACAAATCATTTTATCTGCCAGATCACCTTCTGCACATGTACAAATTATTTTTGGCAAACATTTGACTGTAAACTTTCCTAATTCTTAACAAGGGTGAGCCAACACAGGCATCTACCTACTGATTCAAAGAACAAATATGTTTTTTACCATCAAAGCACTTTTTTTTGCAGGAGTTTGCAGTTCATCCTGGCAGGTTCATTTATTTGACTAAGCACTGGAGCAAAGTTGTGAGGCTTGTCCTTAGCTCTTGCCCTGTCACAAAAATGTTTCCTGAGTCACACCTCCAGATCCTGAACACAGCAGGCACCAAGTCCAACACAACACAAGCCAAACCACTCCTCTTCCTTTGTGTTTGCTTGTTCCCAGGAGCTCTCTCTCTAGCAGAACCAAAAGGCTGAGATTTGCCATGAGCAGCTCAGCCCTCCTCTGGCTGCCACTGATCAACCCAATACACACATTCTGAAGAAAAGAAAGATGAGAAGGGCCCAGGTCTGAGGGCTAGCACAGAGCCTTTGAGGTGGCATCCCTGTGTCTGGAGGAGTGGGAGGAGAAAATGGCTGGCAGCAGGACACTCAGGTGAAGAAAGTTGCTTATTTGCTCTCCTGTATCTCATGTGAGCTCTTCTTGCAAAAGTCCAACTGCCTACTCCCACTTTGGCCTTAGACACTTGACACAGCCCCACACCTTCAAACCTAGCCCTTTACCTTTGAAACCAAATCCTGATAGCTGAAGTTTAGGTCTCCAAAGACTGCCCTGTTTCTGCCTCCAACACACTTGTGAGGCTGGGATGCTCTCAGTCAAAGTTTTCCTCCAGCTCAGGTCATCAAGCAAAACCACCCATCATACAAACCACCTCAGCAGTCCAGGGAGGGTGGACACACAGCACGTAGTAACTAAGGTAACATGGCAAGAGCTGCTTGCTGGTGAATGGTTTGACAGGGGGGAGATTTGGTTTGGAGCTGGACTGCTGGTAACTTAACTGGCAGCACCAAACCCAGTACAAACCCAGTCACACACACTGGAGAACCAGTATCAGTTCAGCGATCGGGGCTAGGAAAAACATTTCTATTGAGTTCCTTGCTTAATAACCAAGTGGTGCATTTTGTCCTGGCTGGTCATTGACACTTCAAAACAATGCTAAGGACACCAAGGATATGAACTAGCACACTCCTGGTCTCATAAAAGATCTTTATAGTGTCATATTTGGGTCAAAACAGGGTTTATTTCAGACCTTATAAAAACATGGATATCAGAAATAGCCTTTACAGGTGGTACAATGATCCCCAAACTCATTCCTAATACCAAAACCAAACTTAACTCATCCTAGTGATTCTGAGTTATTGTCATCATGGACATGTGTAAACACTTGTGCAAGCGGAAAGCTGCATTTTGGCCTGGTCATGCACGAGTCCCTGCTCCACACAAGTACAGCACTGCAGGCACACTCATGCTTGTGTGAGAGGGTAGATAGCTGCATGTAGCTTTCCAAAGCTTCTGTATATATAATATCCAGCTATTTCTTTTGCCTCAGCACCACATGCAAGACCTCATGTTCATCTGTCAAACTCCAGGTCCTGATTAAGCTACTTCATTTTGAAACCTTCCTGCTGGCCTCTGTCATGCAGAGTGCAAATAGAAGAGCTTTCTTTCACTTACAGCTACTTTCAGGATTTACATGAGCATGGATCCTGCACTGGCTTCTTCAATGAGGGTGGAAATTCATACCCTTGCAGCTCCTTAACCTTGCAGCCAAAGGACACTCAGGACAGCACATGCACACACCTTGGGCAGTCCCACTCCCTGAACTGACTGCTTTTGCTAGCTCTTTGCATGCTGTGACTGTGCCCCCAAGCTTTCTGCTGGGCCAGCATGTCTAGTACTGCTGCTCCCATGAGCCACATGCACTGCACATCCTGGCCAAACCCCATCAGTGTTAGTAAAACTAATTTCCACCGACCCTGGTTATGGACGTCGTTCTTACTATCGATCTCCGCTGCTTCTTGGGCTTCCCCAGCTCGTACTCATCATCATCCAAATCCTGAACAGAGAGGAATCCTGTGTTACCTTTGTGATTCAGTGACACATGAGCATTTAAGTGCTAAAAATGTTCCTTCTATGAAGATGAACCTGCTGCTCTGTCTTCCAGGCGTTCAGCATTTGCCTTAATTGCAGTTACGATGGCAGACAGAAAAGGAAGTGAACCAGGTTTGCAGACACAGGAACAACAGCTTGGAGAAGCAAAACAGCCCTAGTTTTACATTCAAGGAAAAAGGATAGTCACAGCCCCACATTTTGGTGGGTTCCTTTCTCAGTACCCTCCAAGAGGTGGAAGGCACACGATGCCAGAGTTTGAAGGCAAGTAACACCCAAACCCAACAGTGGGTTCTCTGTAAGGACCTATTTTGCAAAAGATATTAAAGACTGAAGACTGCCTCAGACCCCACTGGTCCTCTAACTGCAGCTGTGGATCCAGTTGGGCTCTTGGAATCCAATCAGCATTATAGAAGCAATCGAGTGATACCTTGACCATTAAGCAGAGAAACACAAGGGTACTAATGTTTTTTATGGGTACTCGAGTCCAAACACATGAACAGATAAATCACAGCATGGTAGAAAAAATGGGTTGCTGTGCAGGCCTTCTCCACTGCAGCTAAGCACTTGACAACAGTCTCACAATGGCATGGTTGAGCTAAAGAAATAGACTTCAAGCATGAGCTGAGAGTGTACATGCTCTGCTGAGCTCTCACAGGGAGAAACCATGCCCTAAACAGTACCTGGCCCTGTACGGCATCATCACTGGCCTCCTGCTCAGAAGAGAAGCTCTCGTACTCCTCCTCGGAATAGTTGTCTGAAAGGGAAGGAAAGAGGGGAGAGATCCCGTGAAACTCCTTTAAGGTGGGGGCACAGTCTCATCTCAGGAGCAGAAAAGGACAACTAAGTCACAAATCAAGAAAGGAGGCACACAAGGAGAAAAACTAGCAGGCATGTATCTGTGCTAGAATCAGTAAGATGGGAACTGTCTGGAGGTAAGGAATAACAAGATACATGTCCAGTAAGAAGGAAGGACCAGTATATAAATATGGCTCCTTGAAACACCACCTCCTTTTACCCTGGAAAGAACCACCTGGTAAACAGCAGCAAGTAAAGAGCTTTCTCCACAAGGAAAATTACTTTTCCCCCTAACATGGGCATAACTGGCTTAAAGAAGCAAGTAAAACATGACAGGAGAGTCTAAATCCTTTATTGAAATGACACTTCAGGTGAGCTGTCTGAACTGGGGCAACAACGCACAAGCAAGCACCTGTGTGCACTCCCTTCAACAGGTCACTCCTGTAGCAGTGAGCAGAAGGCTGGTACCACATAAAAAGATCACAAGTAGAAACCCAGTGTTTTCCCTATACAGTAATACTCCACCATGGCTTTACATTTGTCAAACCAGGCCATCTACACTTGTTAAATCAGGCCATCATCCACACCAAAATATGTTGCAGGTTTGCAGAGCTCATCTAAAGTTAATGAGATTTATTGTAGAATATTCAAAAGAAAAAGAAGATGGACTAGGAGCCTGAATACAAATCTCCTGAACACAACTGTTAGCGAGGTGAGAAGCTACAGGTTCTTAACATGCCCACCAGTAATGCTGGCAGAGTGTTGGTGAGAACACAGCTAACCCTTGCTGGATGGCTGAGCCTGGTGTGGTATGGAGGAGAAGCTTTGACAATTCAATCCCCCACTCCTGTCACACTCCTTGCCTACACAGCAACATGTCTGCAAAGGGGGTTTTCTTTGCATTTATCAGTTACAGACATAGCAACTTGTGCAAACCAACTCTCATTTGTCCTAGGAAGCATCTGAGCCCAGGTGGGCTTTAACTCCAGCTAGCTCAGGAAGACACTGGTACTCAGAGCATATGGTTATACTCTTACCTGTAGACTTGATTTTCTGGCTGGCCTGCATAGTGCTGTCCTCATGGTCAATTGGCTGACTGGACAGGGAGAAGATCCAGATTTCTGCTACCTTCACTGCAGCCTCTTTGATGTTGCTGAAAAGGCTCAGAACCTGGCCACCCTCTGTTGGGTGTTGCATGACCTGGGACAGAAATTAAACAGTAAAAATCTGCATTTAAATGTATTTACACTTGCACCATTTGCACACTACAAGAGTTATTTATGTTAATAGAGTTGCTTCACATTTCCAAAAACAGAAGCAAACCGAGACCCTGTGACTGCAGGAGCCACTTGCAGGCAATACACACTGTTAGTTGAGATTTAATCTGACTACTAATGAAAGTGATAGAAGGAAATTAAAAACACTCTGAGCTTAACAGTTGAGTAGCTCATGCTTGAAGCACAGTACTTGACTACTTCATTACTATGTATTTGCTTCCATGGCACAGTACTGATTTGAATTGTCAAGTTACCCACCTTATGAACACCTAATTAAGGAACTTAATTTTGTCTTAAAGGCTATCAAAAGAGCCAGTAAAGGCAAAAATTCTTGGTGAGATACAGATGCAAAGTGCTTCCCAAAGCAAATATCCCTGCTCCAGAGAGGTGATACATGAGTCTCACAGGAAATGGCCACCACAAGATAATGAAGTAGGTAATGAAAAACAAGACAATGGTGGAGGCAGAGGGACATCTCAGTGTGGGTTTCTCCCTCCTTTGCCACTCACAGGGCTCTCCCCCAGAATGTAAATCCTCCACAGAGTCAGCAAGCACAACCCCACAACTGCACCTCAGCTTTTCAACACAACAGGCTGCTTTGTCAGCTCCTCATGTGGCTCTAAACAAACCTGAGCTGATGAGGACCACATGCCCCTGCTCTGAAACTACTCAGACCCACATCTCCAACCACTGCTTTGTTTCAATAGCTATGAGAACTTTTTCCTTCTTTTAAGAAATGAATCAGTGCAGTTTAGGGGCCATTATCCTACAAACTGCAAAGGGAGGGGGTGGGCTTGTAAAATTTGTTTTCCTGAAGACTTCAATTTCATAAATATTCCAGATGAGCTGGAGAGCAACTATTTCCTAACATGGTGAACCTTTGAACATTTTTGACCTTCTGACCTCAGTCAGCTGACATTACAAACAGAGATAAGAAAAACCACATGCAGCAGCAGCAAATGCCCAACGCTTAGAGGTTCACTGATGGCTCTAATTAATGGGCCCACATGTCTTCTGCCTTACAGCAGTATTTAATTTCTAGTTCTTCAACAAATCAAACACAGTGCAGGAAAAATGTTAACTGTGACACCACAAACTTGGCCAATTCAAATGAGGAGTCCACTGCAAGACTGAGGGAAGCTGAATTCACCAGAGAAGTAGTCTTTATAATTATTTAATATAGTAATAACTCACCACAGTGTAACACTAACTTATTTTGGATAAAAATGATTTGTTGACAAAATGCGTTTGATAAAAAATACTAGTATTAAGCTGAACTTGCTACTACTAAGCCCATACCTAAATACTCAGAAACAGCAGAGATTAAGGAGGACACGAAATAACAAAGCACAGAACTTGAGAAAGCCTTAGTGAATAATTTATCCACACTTTTCTCCAGAGTTATTTTATCATTTAGTTCTCATAAATAGAACTCCACCCATATTACCAACAGCCACAAAATAAGAATGGCAAAGGGTGTTTCAAGTAAAATGGGAGAAATTACTTAATTCTGAACTCTCATATGGTGGCACTGAGAAGCACAGCAAACCTTGCTTTAACTTTACCATTTCTCAGGGTTGGAAAGCTTGCCCAAGTGACCCCATCTGTCTTTTTCTGCACTTTTGATCTGGACACCCTAACTCTAAGAGAGACACAAAACAATAACAAAACCCTCACAAGGTCATACACTAGTCTAGTGAAAGCTTCAGCTCTCAAGATACAATGCAGAAAACACTCAGCATTATTATTCAGTAGTAAAACCTGCTTAAAATATTGCCCTGTAAATATTGATTACAGCTATCAAAACAGCCTTATGAAATCCTGCCAGGTACTTCTCATTGAGGAAAATTACAACAATGGGTTTGAAAACAAGGGAAAGTGTCCACCTGTGTAAACAGAGACCATGTCAAGTGCAGCTCACCTCAGCCATGTTGATAGATCCCACAGCCAGAGTCTTGTAACCTAAAATGGTTCGGTTCTTGTACCGCTTCCGCCGCTGCAGCATGATCTGAAGCTTGTTGCCTTCTCTCTTCAAGTAGTGAGTGTACTGCAGGGGGAAATGCAATAGAAAAGTTCATTATGTTTCTTGACAATATCTCCCAAGCTGCCTGCTCCACAAATAACCTCTGTTCCCAGGGATTAACCCCAGGGCTTTTAGAAGTGCCTACAGCAAACTCACACTCACTGGACAATCCTTTGTTATCCCACGGAAGACTTCAGTTCTGCCCAAACAGCTCAGCCAAGCACACCAAAAACACAGTCCAGGGGCACAGAGGATTGGGAAGGGCTGAACCCAAGCCTGGTTAAAGGGAGATGAGCAGCCTCCAGAAGACACTTTACTCGCCAGCTAAATGGAGACTGTCCAGAACTGGAGCCCCAGATGTGCCACCAACAGCATGGGATGCCCTGCAAACAGTGGGCAGCATGTAGTGGCAGGGACAGCCACAGCCCCCATACCCTTGGCAGGACACTGCCTTCCCTTACACACAAGGACACTTCTTAAGTCATTGTATTTTAAGTCAAGAAAAAACCTGTGCTACTACCAGTTTATGTTGCAAACACAAATCCTTCCAAAACACGTTCCATACAAGAAAACACATTTGTTTACATATCTCCCTCAAAAAATCCCCAAGAACAGAAAGCTGTGAAGTCAAGACTATTGGGGAAAGAGTGGAGCTAACCATGCCATCTCAGCTTGCCCTGCTCATGTGCATGGAGCATTAGTGCAGTCAGGTCCTGCTCTCTGCCAGTATGCTCAGAGCACCAACAGTCCCCAGGGCCTGGCTCATCCACTGCAGGAGGGAGAGGCCATGCAATAAAAGTCTTCAAGAAAAGATAATGCACCCAGTCTCATCCCAAGAGAGGGAAATGGGACACATGCTCCAAATATGCAAAATACATAGCACTGAGTAACCTGCAGATGGGAGAACCTTAATGCAGTGATCTCAAACAGGACATTCCCAAGTGAAGGATGCTTCTCTCACAGGTAAGATCTACTTTTTCTTTTTCCTTAGAACATTATGAAAATAATGTCCTGCCCATCTCAGTAAATACAGATACTGAATGCCACCAGAAACCCCTAAGATATTAATTTGCAGTCCAGAGCAAGCCTGACTGCTCCACAGGGATCTGGGAGCAGTGGTCACACAAACAAGAATACTAATTAGCTGATTGGTCTGCAAGGGCAAGATCTACTGCTCATTGCCCAAGGAAGGCAATGCAGAGGAAAGGAACAGCACTCCATATAATTAAGAGACAACCTTAAAACACACAGAGCCTCTGACTTTACAGATGTGCAGCATCCCTAAACAAGGATGGAAGAAAGTCAGAGGGAAGCAGCAAAAGGGGCTTAAAAAGCCAGAGGCACCTTTCACATTCAAATCCAACATCTCCTTGCTTCTGGGGCTCTTCCATGTGTTGAAAGGGCAGCAGGAAAGAGGGACTCCCTGCTCTCAGATCAAAGCATTTGGGCCACACCAAGGCTGCTTAAGTACAAGCTACAGCTAAAGTCCAAAGTCACGGTTGGTCCCAAGGCCAGGCTCAATTTGAATGTGTTAACTTTTCAGGGATTAAACTTGACAGATCAAGTCCATACACATGCAAGTTCCTATTTTTCAAAGGTGCTGCCTGGTCACCTCTGATGAGCATTCAGAGAGGTGGTAAAAGTACAGAGCGACTCAGGCCACTCAGCTCCTCTGTTACAAGCAAGGGCCTCCAAGACAAAAGCCAAGCGATTTGCATAGCACAGACCAGCTGTTTTTAACATCAGCCATGACTTAACAACTCTACAGAATGTTTTTAACCAAAGCTTTCCAGTAACTGTCAGTCCCTGACAGAGATTGGAGACAAAAAGAGTTTGGTTCAAAACATTTGAAAACAAGACTTTTAGAAGAAGCACCAAGCTTCAAGGCACCTCTGAGGTGTGAGAAGGGGCCACTGCATACACCACAACAGTGAGAGTCAGAGCAAGATATTTTCTGAAGTAACATTAATGGTCTAATCCCTTTCATCTGGAAAGGTTTATTAGATTAAAAACAGGAATTAAGTGCTCTGGAGGGTTGTGATGTTGTTCTTGGAATATTTGGGGAATTTCAGTCAATTCTGTGAAACCCAAGGAGGGTCAGGAGAAGCAGGAACTCCAGCAGTAAGGGTGATGGTAGCTCACCTTCCAGAATGGCTACTGCTGGTCTAGCCCCAGCCAGAAGGTGAAACAGGACCGGACACTCCACTAACTCCAGTCTTACCCAGCTGTGTAATAAAGCAACAAGAAACTCCTCCCTTCATTTGAGCAGAGACCTGCCAGACACAGGGGGCTGCTCACTGTTCTGCCAGCCAGCACTGTCACCTCTAGCTCAGCTCTGACAAGGAAACGCTCTGTGCAAAGGACAAGAATGTCACACAGGAGGAGGAGCTGAGCAGGTGATGACTCTGAAGGTACGAGGGGCTGCAAATCCAGGCAGCTGGCACAAAGCAAGGAATACGGTTTGAAAAGCTGACAGTGCAATATGGAGGTACTGGCTGCTGCAAGACACTAAAACCTTCTTGTTCTGTGACACTGATTTTACTTTCTGAGCCCATCATCACTCTTGAATATATCCCAGGCACCAAATTCATACTATTTGATTTATGCTGCAGTTGTTAGCTAGAAGTAGCTTCCAGCCATTGTCCAATTAAGTAACAATAAAAGTTGTCACAAAAATCCTGCTGTGCTGTTTCAAGAATGATTCTCAAGCTTTACTGCATCCAAGACCACTCCTTCCTGCAGCCAGAGACCAGCAGCATATCTCTGCTTTAAGCTCACTCACCTCTTCTGAAGGCTCAGTGTCATGTACATTGCTCTCTCCTGTTCTGGCTCAATTTCCAGCCCCATCAGGGGAAAGAGTTAGAGGGAATGCTCTGCATCCTGCTGCAGCATTGCTCTGAGACCCAGAAAAAACCCGAACCGTACTCCCAATTAATTCCAAAAAGATGTGCAGATTTGCTTCTCACTGACACAGGACTGGCAGAGGGAGACCTGGCTCATCTCTCAGCTCTGCTCCCAACCATGGGAAAGCTGCAGTCGCAGGACTCAGGTGTACATATCCTTAGTATATGGATTGGTTATTTCTATTCACGAAAGAGGGGACGCAATGCTGCAGTTAACCCAGTCTGTGAGCTGCATCAACACAGAACCAGAAGCATCTGCCTATCTGCTTGGGCAGCTGGAGAGCTATCATCCATCTGCAATGAAATCTGACCTGCTTCAGGTCTGTACAGGTCTGAGTAACAACCAGACTCAGATCATCACCCGAACCTCTCTCCTTACCAGACCAAACTCCTGAAGTCAAGATCTAACCAACAGTCTCAAAACACAGATAATTGAGATTCCAGATATGAATGCTTCCGAGTGTCTGTCTGGCTCTGCTCTGTGTTCAGGATCCTCTCTTGCTTGCAGCAAGCCAGCATCTACCTACCTTACCTCCCTGCTCAAGAGGTAGCACCAGGGCAGCACGCTTTGAGGAAAAGAAGCACCAATGAAATGCAGTTTCTCCAATTCACAACTATGTCTGTGACTCTAGAGCCAGGAGTAACTATAAGCACACTGCTCCTGCTTCCTCAAATAGTGCCTCCTTCGACAACTCCAAATCAGAGATTCACCTGACTCATTCCTACTACTGCCTTCTGTCAGCCAGACACTCCATGCCACCCCCATGGCTGCCATCCTCCAGTGCCTCTTCATAAAGAAGGCAACAAAAGGTAAAAAGGAGCCATCCTGTTCTGGTCCAGTTCCTGCCACAGCCGTAGCTTGACGAGGACAGACTGCACCAAAGTCTTCACAATCCTGGGCTCCAAACACAGGACGCACAAGAAAGATCCCCTAACAGTGTGAACCAGCACCCTGCTTCAGGCCCTCCATGCTCAGAGGCAACTCAGACAAGTTTGTGTTGTTGCACACGAGAATGTGCTGAGGATCTTCACCTCAGACCCACGACACATCCCTGCTCACTGCAAAGCAGCAAGCCCAGCAAGCACACGTGTCCCACGGCCATGTCCCACCCTACCTGCAGCGAGAAGGTCAGTGCAAGCTCCGTCTCCACATGTCCACTCGGGGGCAATACAATCTCGTGAGACCGCAGGATGCGCTTGGAGCCCTGTACGGAAACAAAGTCCATCGGGTGAACTCCCCAGAAGCCAGCCCTTAAATCCCATTCCAGTCCTAATTACTGCAAACCAGGAAACGTTGTCAGGGGCTACCACAAAGAAGTGAACGGATGGGTCTGACCTTGCACTTCTGTGAAATATTAATGAGATGAAAGGGAGATATTTGACTAATAAAGATTTGGGCATATTTACTGTCTCTAACCATAACAATGCAGCTTTTGTTCTGCCAAACCCCAGCACTGAAAAGCTGCGAATCAACCCACATCCCTCGAGCTGAAGCCTCATATTTTCACTTCAGCCAATAGGTACAAGGCTCATCATCTCCTGGGTCTGGCGGCTGCAGCATCATGCTTAAATCTCCAGCGTTAGCCATGCCAGACTGGGCTTTTCTGTGTGTGCACACACCCCTCCCTGGGGAAAGTGGAGACTTTAACCTGTTTAAACAACTGCGAGTAGCTGGGGGTATAAAAGAAAAAAAATCCACTAAGCATCTCAGCGGAGTCTGGAGACCTAAGGTATCACAGGGCAACTCCAAAGCAGCCCTGTGTGTGGGCTGCCATATGTTAACAGAGTTACTGGGCTATTTACTGCGTGAGTGTTTCATTTCAGGGAATGTTTGAGCGAAAACCAGCAGGAAAACATGACAGACTGCTGCCTAGCAAACCCTTCTGCATTGTTCAAACATAGTGACAAGTTTCAGAGGTCCCTGGCTCAATGTTCTGCTGAGGCTGCAAATCTGTCTTTGTCCAGACAGGCTCATCTCCCAGAAGCTCAGAACCGTAGCTCTCAAAAAAACCCAGCATCTGGGAAATCAGAGACAGACTGAGGGGGACAAACAGCTCCAAGCTACATCCAAAGGGAAACGTGGTCTGCCCATATCAGCCTCAAACAGCATCATGAGATGAGACAGCAGCAGAGCGTCTTTTACATCCCTTCCTCCCCAGACGTGTCGCTCAGGCAGCCAGAGCAAATGGTGTGATCTGCAGTGGTGCCTCAGCTCCTGCACAGCACCAGCTCCTTTGTGGAAAAGCCCAGGTGCCTGAGCTGCAGCAGATCAGAAGACAGACAGCAGAGCAGAGCAAGGGACCGAAGGGCTGCCCCCAGGCCAAGCAGCACATGTCAGAGTGAAGCAGAGCGAGCCTGGCCGCTGGCAACAGCGGCAGCTGCTCCATCTGTGCAAAGCTCCTGATAGCAGCGATCTTGCTTTACTGGTTACGCAACCCAAAATCTAATGAAAGACCAAATATAGTTGCTTTTAAAAGACTGCAGCAGATAAACAGAGCAACGGCTTGGAAAATACAGTTGACAAGTCTTTGAACATCACTGTTCAGGAGGTTGCAAAGAGACAAGGGAAATGCAGGCAAGATGCTCTCATTAGGTCTGAATTCAGTCATCCCCTCTGGAAGAGCTCTGGTGTCTGACACCTCTCGTGCAATTCCCCACACAAAGGCAGTGAGTCATTTGACAGAGATTGTACAGTTGATGATCCAGTATCACCAGGCTCAAACAATAGCCATGTCAGAAATCTGAGTGCTGGCACATGAAGCATCCCTGAAAGAGCTTGTCAGCATCAGCATCATAACCTGCAAGCTATAAAGGGACTTTTAATACAGGGCTTCAAACCTGCCCATGTCTGACAGC
Organism: Calyptomena viridis; assembly: GCA_013390005.1. Classification (NCBI taxonomy): domain Eukaryota; kingdom Metazoa; phylum Chordata; class Aves; order Passeriformes; family Eurylaimidae; genus Calyptomena; species Calyptomena viridis. The sequence continues at coordinate 91,867 of WEIV01026132.1, forward strand.
TGCACTGCTACTGACCCCATTGTTAAACAGCACATCCCAAAAAAATATGGGTGCTGAGCCACCACAAGGGACATCCAAAGTGAGGCACTCTCTGGGACAATGGTCATTTCAGCCACTATCACCTCTAGGTCAACTAGACAGGGCAAAATAAAGATAGCCTGGTGCTGTGAGCTGCAGCATGGGACTTGGCAGATGCACATCCCAAACAGGGCAAGTCTTTTGTCTTCCAGTTCCTTGGAGATCGGCCGTGGTGTGGAGAGCACTGCTCTGGTTCCAGCCTCTGAATTACTGCAGCAAGGCAGATCACATTCCCAAAAAGTCCCACGTCTTAAAACTCTCTTTGGATTTGCAGGTCTGGGGCAAGATTTCACCCATAAAAAGTGCAAGCAGTCAGCAGTAACCTGGATAGGAAAAGAAGGTTTTGCTCTAGTAAAAGCTGCTGAATTCTCCAACCCACACCTGGCACACTCATTCACTGACAAGCCTTAGGTCCTTACAGTGATGCATGCACCATCTAGGAGCACAAACATATGGAAAGCTTTCAGCCTTGATAAGCAGTATGTGACAGCCTGGAAACCCACAGCAGAGCTTATTCCAAGGTTCCCACAAATCCAGGTGTATGAAGCAATTCCCTGTCTTTCTGCTCACTGCTGTGGGTGAATGAACTCCCTCCAACATAGAGAGGCACATTTTTGCCCCAGCTGGACAACTCAGAGATGAGAGATACCAATTAAATCCTCAGCTGTGTGTTTTTGCACCACAGATTTTTGCCTTCCAAGCTAGATTTTGTGTGCTTTTACACAACCAGCTCTCTTCAAATAAAGAGCTAGACAAACCCCTGCAAAGCAGCAACTTTTCAGCACGGTTAACAATTTCTTTTTACTTGTAGGTCCTCTAGGCTTTTACTTGTTAAGCACTTTAGCACTTGCAGTGGTGGGAGCACGTGAGACAGGCTGATGCTGTGATGCACAGTGGAACCAAGTGCCCTTCCTTCCCAGCCTGCCTCCAGGCAGTGTGACCTACATGGAGGCACCTAATTAAATGGCAACAACATATGCTGTAAAGTGGGTTATTTACCTAACATGACAGCTCTATTTTAGGCAAAGAAATTAATATATACAGGCACTCTACAAATCCACTGACAAGGACCTGGCTACAGACTCAACAGCAGAGGTGCCCACCAGCAGAGGAAGGCCCATACTTCAGACCTCCCAAATCAGGACCAAGTTGGTCAGCCTGATTTGGTCAGCCCCAAAGTGAGCATATTAAATAGATAATCAGGCTTGGATTTAGTGCCAGTTCAGGAAGAGGTGATAGCATATGACCTGTAAAGAGCATTTTTACATGTAGATAAGCTCATGCTGAGCCATCAGTGAACAACATTCTTCACTTACAACAGCAAAACGTGGTAGGAGCATGGGGGAAGAGTCAGAAGAAACTGCACACATCCAGAATGCCCTCATATACTTGGGAAGAAGTCTGTGGCTGCAATGGACCCTTATGTGAAGGTGAAACTCAGTTTGGGCATCTGCCAGTATTTTTAGCCAAACAACACAATTCTTAGAACTGAGCAGCAATTACCTGCATTTTGACAGCAATGACCCCAGAAATAAGCTCCTTATCCAATTCCTTTAAGACTACCAGTTTCTTTAATGTCAAGCTGCACAACCTGCAAACAGGAACAGAAAAGAAACAGTTATAATCATGCCTGAAAAAGGAAAAGCTCCGAACAGTTTTTACACACAGCATTTTCACAGTTTGAGGGTGAACAGGCTCCAGACACAAGCCACACACTGATACAGACATAAAGCAGAAATATGAGACTCCCCTGGCTTCTCCGACCAAATTTCTCCAACTTTTCAAAAATACAAGGAGGTGGACAGGAGGTACATATCTCCTGATACAGACCCATGGCCACATGAGAGCACCACACAGCACTGACTTCCACAGACCACAGCCTGGGAACTCTTGCTCTCAGTCAGACCAAAAGCTTCAGGGTCAGAGGAATTAAATTCCAGAAACATAAAAGCACTGGGTCAGTCTAATTTTAAACTTGTCTACGAAGCTCTCCTAGATAGTTGGCTTTTTCAGTTTCAGACTCCTGCATCCCAAAAATCTAACCCATGCATTCTCCTCCTCAACTGCCAACAAAAGTGCAAGTGGCTCAGGCATCTCTAAAGAGAAGGCAGGAAAAAAAGGAAAAAAAGGAGAGGACTCAAGTAGTGCCCCCTGGCCCTGGTGTTCACATGCCACACATATGCAAGTAAATCACATTCTTTACCCAGGCACTGCTACATTGTTCTGGTTGAAGTTGTTTGCACTTCCAGCACAGGGAGCTTGGGAAAGAAGTTCAGATTCAGTGCAGCTGAGTTAAGGGTCTAAGGTAACAGGACAGTGCTTATTGGCACTGTCACAATTTCACAGGACTTACCACTAGCTGCAGGAATTCAGAAGGCATACCCATAGACAAACCTCAGAGACAGATATACCCGAAGCAAAGACAGCTCAGTTTGAGAAGAGACACCAGAGTAAGTTGCTGGGTGGGCTCAAGTGACTAGACATCATCTGTCACACTGGCCAGGAACCAGCACTGCTTCTGTGCCAGGTCTCTACTCCATGGCATGGGCATCTTTGGTCTCTGACATGCAATGTTAGCAGGCTTCAGCATGGCTCCTCTGAAACCCACTGCAGAACTCTTTCTCCTACATCAAGTGTGACATGAGGGGTGTTCATGCAGGGGTGAAGTCCAGCAGTAGATGGGAAGGGATGAGGAGCTGACACTGGATTTTGGTGCGTGCCCAAGCAGCACTAGCACACGTGCCATTGACCAAAGCCTGCACTTAAATTACAGGACTCCACACTGGTGCCAGGATCCCAACAAGCCAGCACTGCAAGGGTGATTTGCACCTTCACCACTACAGTGGGAAGCTGAAACACCGCTTTGATGCAATGCCTGAAGGTCGACATGATCAGCCTGGATGCAAAACTGCAGGAGAGATGCAGCTAAAAACCCTTCCCAACAGGACCTGTGGCAGATGTTGAAGCAAGATGTTGCTTGTCACATCCAGAAACACCCGTGGCTCTGCCTGAAGTCTGGAACAGGTGTAGCAACAGGGAAGAGCCAGTTTGAGCTCTTACAGGCTGCACTCAAGCACCTCTCCAGCCCCTCGCCAGCCCCTTCCCCACTCCAGCCCATGCCATCTGCTCTCCCCGCTCATTTGCAAAGCACTGGTTCCTGCTATGAGGCCCCAAAACCCATGAGAACAGAACTACAAGCTCTCTCCTTTGCAGAATTTTGCATCAGAGGACAGCACAGCCAGACATACTGCAGAAATTACAAAGGAGGTGGAAAAACTGGGCCTGCCTGGGCCTCTGTCCCCCCGTGTCACACCAGCAGCAGCTGTGCACAGTGTCACTGAGATGGCACTGGGTGCTGGAGGAGGGAAGGCAGAAGCAGGCAGGACAGCTGCAGCTGGGCTGGGCTGGCAGATTGGAACCAAGTGCCCTTTCCCCACGGCCAAAGCCTCCCCCGAGCAAGGCAGAAGAGACCAGTGGGTTCAAACGCAAACCTAAGTGTCTCTGAACACTGACAGTCACACCAAACCGCATCCTTCAACCTGGAGCGCAGGAGAGGGCGGTGGCTTTCCCTCTGCATCCTGACCAAAATGGCAAGCACAGACACACGGCTGCTGCCGTGAACCAGCCGGGCCAGGATCTGGAGGAGGGAGGCTGTGAAGCCGCTTGTTTTCTTTGTAACGCTGTAGCTGGAGGACAATCGCACTCAGCCTGCCAAAACCCACAGAGCTCGGGCCAGTCAGGTGCTGAGAGCAGAGGTAGGACAACACACTGGCATTGTCTCAGCTGACGGGCAAGGAACAAAGGCCTTTTCTCCCCAGCCCTGAGCTCGAGGATGGAAAAGGTACGGGAAGAAACAATGGTGTTCTCAGCACACAGAGCAGAGCACAAGGAGGGCGTTCTGTTCTCCGCTGGGCATTCCTTCAATTCATCATTTATAAGCTTTGATCAAGCCCTGTGGAGCACTTGCTGTTTGGAAAAAAAAAATTAAAAGCCTCCTTTACAGCGATCAGAAAAACAAAAGCAGTTAAAAAAGACATGGGACACATCTGCTTTCTTTATCCCCCATTGCTGGGCTGCTGGTACTAAAAGGCACTTCACATGAAAAACAATGAAATGTTTATCCTCTCCATCGGTGGGGGAGTGGGATGGGTAAAAATCAGAGTTTAAATCCCACCAAATCACTGTTACCCTCAACACACTTATTGTTTCAGATCTTCAGCCTAAGTTTGCAGCTTACGAATCAAAGCAACCTTCAGAATATGTGGCAGAAAGGTGCCATACCTTATTCAAATCATCATGAAAAGGCATATGCCAAGTGTGTCAACTGTATCCAGAGCCAGTGTGCTGTCCCTGCTATGAGCACAAGGATCCTGAACTACTCACACAGGCAGGTACAGCAAGGATTTGTGTGTCATAACAGCCTCTGATAACAGCAGCACCTCCTTCCATACACTTATCTTGTGCCTCGGTTTTGCTGCACTTCCATCAAGTCTCAGGGATCAGAAAAGGAACCAGCCTCAACCACTTCTATCAACAAGCCTGTTGAGGTTTAAACACTGGTAAGAAAAATAGGACAGACACATGTGGACCTGGAAAGATCTGAAAAAGAACAAGACTACATTTGGAAGTTTCTCATAAATACACACAATCTCCACGAACATAGGGAAAATAGCTTACTACACACACAGAAGGGGAACTAAGGAAGCCTCATGTCTGAAGCTGAAAGAACTTGCAGTATTTTGAAAGCCTAGGACTGAAAACAGGAGGTGCAGAGAAACCCTTTCTTTGCATGTTTGTTCCAGCCGTGACCTACAGTTGCACATGGGGGGTTTGGCCAGCAAAAGCACTAAGTTAGCTGAAGCAGAGTTAAATAAGGGCAGTGGAAATCTGAGAGCCAATATTTCCACTCTTTTTGAAGGTTCATAGTAGATCTCCCTGCTAGGAACACAGCTGGATCCCACGCAGCAGCAGGCACAGCCTACTGAGGAGCTTGTGTCCCCTCTGGTCACTCACGTGCCCTCCAGGGTGAGCAGGCACAAGGTACTTGCCTGACCCCATTCTCAGGTTAACAAATCATGAGACAGCTTAATGCATTCTACAATAGAACTCCATGTTTTTACATCACTGCCACAAGAACACAGTTTTAAAGAGAAAACCTGGACCTGACCCAAGGGTTTCAACTTGCCTTGCTAATGCAAGTTGTGCTGAGCAGCTTCATCACGAGTTCTTTGCTTAAGGAGGCAGCTATCTGCAAAGAACATAACATTTGGTAACAGAGACTCAGCAAACGCGTCCAGAATAACCAAATAAAGTGTATCATTCTTTACTCACTGGATGTTTTGCTTTTGCATCCCTCTGAGTAGGAAGATCAGGAAAATAAACCCCCTCCAAGAAAGAGTCTGCCTTGCTGAATTAAATGCCTGTTTCTCCACAGGGAGCACAGTAATTGCAGTGAGACCTTGCTCACGCAGAGACAGTCGAATCAACAGGAAGAAAAATTAAAAATTAAAGACCTGCATTTTAATTAAACCCAATAGAAGTAAAGAATAATAACAGGACGCACCCACAGCTATAGGGGACTCCAAGTACAAGATGGGAGCTGGGGCAGGAAGATTCTAGCAGAGAAATAGCCTTTGGTGAAAAGCTGCATAGATATTGTCCCTAGAGAAAGCGTTTCATGCCAACAGCACTCTCCTCTGAGGTCTGAAAACCTCCATCAGCTGTCAGCTACAATGAAGAATTGGTTTCCATTTGGCCACTGGACAGTTTCACCTCATCCAAGTTATTTCAGCATTTCAGGACAGCAAGCAGCCTCCTACCTCAGTGCTTTAAACATCAACTTTCACTGTTCTGCTCTGAGTTGATATTTTACACCCAAGTCAATCCCAAAATAAATCACGAGCTACTTGAAGTGGAGGGAGACACCCACCTACACATGCACTTGCCCAGACAAACAGAGCCATTCTGCACATAACTATGGGGTTGTCTGTGCAGGAGAGGCCGGAGCAAACGAGAGCAAAGAGGTCTGCACAGCATTTTTTGAGACAGCTGCTTCAGTGAGGTTCACATGTAGGCAGTGCACAAACAGCCGACTGCACAGGCAGTTTCTTATGCCTGCTCTGCACGTGCCCAGGAAGAGAAGAACAACACATGGATGAACCTATTGTTGCACTTACACACTAAAGGCAGGGCTCTGTTCTGGCCTCTGATTTAGCTGGAGACAAAGCAGGGGAGAAGTGCTGTCCTCTGATGTCACTGATGTGCCCAGAGGTCCCACTCTGACAAGGGCAGCAGTGGTAGGAGCCACTAGGATGATGCTTCCTCGCTTTCCAAAGCTTAATGGGCTAACTAATTCCCTCAAAGTGATATAATCTTGGTCTCCCAGAACCTCCAAGACAAGATGAAATTAAAAGGAAGCACAGGTCAAGCACCTCCATTTCTGTCATGACAGAAACATAACCTGAATAACCTGCAAAAAGCCTAATAGTCCTCCATTCACACTTCCCACCAAGCTAACCTCAGCTGTTCTGGCTACAGATCCATTCAAGTAAGGTTTAAGCAGACAGGAAACAATTGCAGAGCCAGTATTTTCACTGTTCTTGTTGTCAAGGATCTTAAATCCTCTTCCCAGCATTATTATGGAGAATTAGTCTCTAGAATCTTAAGAGCTTAAGATACATAGAAATGCTGTAGCAAGCAGGTCTTGTGCAAACAGGTAAGAGGATGGCAGCTTATTTTATGCAACAGGCTCTACCCAGGGCCTCACAAGGACACATATGTACAGCCAGAGACTATCCTTTTATAGCTGAAATACTCTCCCTCTCACTTTGAATATATTACAAATATGCCTGCTCCAAAACGAGCATTCAAAAAGGGTGGGTGTGTTAAAATTTTGCAGATCTGCATAATTTTTACAAGATCCTAGAACTCTGCATGGGCACATTTGCTACTTGAAGTTAATACAACCACGTAGTAAATCACATCTGAGCTTAGATACTCCTATCCAACATATCAGTTGGAAAATGCTGAGATGTCTTTCTTCATTAGGGCAAGACACTGCTGGCTGGCTCTAGGGGACTCACCAAGGGCACAAAGGATTCAAGATCCCTGAAAGCCAAATAACTCTGGTTCACAAAACAGAGCACTACTAATTTCTTAGTGCTTCAGTCGTGTTGGAAAGGAAAGGGCACTACTGAGACACAGCCATGCTGGTTAAACCCAAAGGGTTAAAGCTAAACCTCCACAGCTCCACATACTTTCCAAGTAGCCAAGCAAAACTTCTTGTGCGAGCTGGCAGTTGGGTCACACCATGTTCTGACTACTTGGTCGAGGTGTGATGTATTCCAAGTCATAACAGCAGGAAACCAGCCTGCTCCCAACTGCTCACCTCCAGGTACATGCTCTGAACTGTGCTACTGAGAAAGAGCAGCTTTCTCTTCCTTTAAGAAATCATCTCAGCAAGAGCAGAAGCAGCTCTCAACACATCTGTTGGCCTCAGCTGGATCTCAGTTCCTGCACACACACTATACATTTGGATTCTCATACTTCATTTTGATGGTTCCAAATCACTTTACAGGGTGACTTAGAGGGGGGGGGAAACTATTCAGTCACAAAGCAGGGATTAGGTTTCTTTCTCAGACAGGCATGGAGTGTAAAGGAGTTAGGCAAACTCACCTGTCTTCACATCATGCTGCCTGCAAAGCTAAGCATAGGCCTAAGTGTAGCTAAATAAATCTTTCCTGGCTTGCTTTCTTCAAATCCTGCATCCAGAACAATAGGACTCCATGGCAACCTGATCCCAAAGTGTTCGTCAATGAAAGCACCTATAGTACTGGTGAATTAGGTTTGATTAATGGTTTTAACGTTTTGAGGGAAGACGCTTTATTAGCTTTAAAGTCGGCAAATAATGAAAAGCTGATTTATGCTAAGGCTCCTTTGACATTTTCTGTATTACTGATGACACAAACACATCTGATATTTATTGTACTAATTTAGTAGTAGCCAGAGCAGCCAGAGGCACCACCACTAAGGAATGAGATGGAGACAGCCCAAGCATAGCCACATCCCTCTGACCAAAGGCCAGTGGTAGCTGTGGGTCTAACAAGATTGCCGAGGTATCCATGGACTGCAATAGAGCCCCGGAAGCCTTGCAGCTGAAATTACAGCCTCTCATTCGAGCACCTAATGAGCAAAGTCAAAACACCACCTTAGGGAGGGTAAGCCTTTAGGCTGTGGGCTGGCCAAGCCATTTCTGTATCTGTGGCTTCAGTCCTCAGCCAGCCAGCAACAAAGCAAAGGCACAATCCACTAAACTTACGTGAGCCAGCCAGGGTGAGGGGCAGCTCCCACCACACGCCCCACACATTGGCACAAAAGCAGATACACAAACGAGCCGATGAATCACGCCCCAAACCAAAAGGAGACACTGGGAGGAGGAATGCAAAACACAAATCAAGGGGGGTGGGGGGTGAAGAGACCTCCACATCTGGAACAAATCCAGCAGCCCTCCACTCCCTGGTACACCCCTCCCTAATGCAAGCTGCCTTCTCGTTGGCCCCCTGCTCCAGACAGCAGTGCCTGTCACACAGCGGGCTGACCGCCGGGATCGGCTATTCCAGGCATGCTACAGGAACACTCCCTGTCTGCCAGGAGCCGGTCCCATCTGCCCCTGAACCCTCCGGGACTAGCAGAAGCTGCCCGAAGTAGATCGCAGACGAGAAGGACTATCAGAGCTAAAGGCTTCCTGATAAGTCCAATTTGCCTGAGGGAACGGAGCAGCACAGCTGCCCTCGTTTGTACCAGCATCCCCCTCCCAAGCCGACAGTGCTGCAGCCGCCTGCAGGAACAAAGCCAGCACCCAGTCTTCCAGCACTTCGTCCAAGGAAATCCTGGCAGTGGTAGCCAGCTCTGTTACAGGCACCGTCAGGGAGACGAAAGGGTTAAAGAAAGTGCCTCAAGGCACATGTTTTCTCCAGCACGTGCCTTGGCCACAAAACCCTCACACTCTCTCCCCCGTCCTCTCCTCCACCACAACCACACCTCAACCCTGAGCACTGCATCCCCGAACAGCAGCAGCAGGATCAGGTTGGGAGCTGTAACATCTCCACAGCAACTGGGGATGTCACAGCCCACACGTCACCGGTTCTCCGCATCCACTCAACAAATGAGACCAGCTCCTCCGACGTCCTGCTTGTTCCTACTCACTCCCCCTGGAGCAGAGTGATGGCAAATCCTCCTGCACTATTGTACCAAGAACTCTGTTCTCCAAACGACCACCTCCCCAGCAACTCCCCTTCCCATCCCAGTGAGGAGCCTGAGTGCAGGCAGATTCAGTGGGAGGTCCTGCTCCGGTCAGTCTGGTTTAGTATTTGCTTTGTGACAGCAGGAAGCACACAACTCCAAGTACTCTTGCACTCGACTACTTTCAAAGTGCAAAGTGCTGTTCTGCTTTTTGCTCCCACTGCTGACCAGCCCAGTGAGAGCTCACTGCTGTACCACCCGATGCTGTGCTCTCTGCACACTCCTGTACACCCAGGGGGACCCCGGGGAGACAGCACAGTTCCCAGTCACAGCACACACTGTCCCTAAGGCCTCCAAACCTTTAGAGATGAGGACTCAGCCTGAAATATCCTGATCTTCCCCCTTTGTCTGTAAAATCGGCCATCAAGGGGAAAAAACTATGCCAAACAGGAGCTTTGACTTCAGGCCTGTGTCAGAAGAGCTTGTAAGGAAGAGCTCAGTTCTGCTTGGGTTACCTGTCACTGTGATCTCTTCATCATAAGACATCAGGACTAGGAAGCCTCCAGCTAAGAAAGCTGTCGAGGAAAAACAGATGGCTTCTTGGTGTACCCAAAGCTGAGCTTGTTCTCAAGGCATGAACAACTTACCATCTCTCTGTCTTATTTCCCTCCACTTCAAATAGCTTCCACGACATCACCTGATGGAGAGGCAAGCTGAACTGCCTGTCACTCCAGAGACCAGACTGGCTCACTCAGTGGGTCACATCAAATTACTTCTCATTCAGCCATCTAAGAACAATTCCCAGTTCATGAACAAGTCAGACACATGGCTCTCCCAGTCAAAGCCAAGATCCTGATGCCATGTAATTCTTAAGACTTGGTGCTTCTCTGGAAGGCAATTACCTTACATCACTCTGAATAAACAGACTGGCTGAAGACTGTTGTAGAAGTTTTTTAAAAGGAATTTTGGAGGTTGGTTTTGAGCTTGCTTTTCCTTTGCTGACCCATCTGGACCCAAGTCAGCAAAGCCAAGGCAAGTGGCTCATTCCTAAGACTTGTTTTCTGCAACCTTGATTTAAACCAGTTGCATCAAGAGCCAGTGAACAGGATTTTGTTTGTGAAGTTTGCCATGTGGCTCAACATTTACAAGCTGGGAGAACCATACAGGCATAAGTTAGACCCCAAATGGCTGTTTGCTTTTTTACTGAGGACTCAAAACGTCCTGTAAGAATACAGGCAGAGCAGGCAGCAGCAGTGAAAAACATTTGTGAACTTTGACGGTACGTTTGGTATTAGCCAGCACAGCAATCAAATATGCAAAGCATCTTGCTGGCGGGCCTGCTTTCAGGCTAGGAGAACACTTCACAGATCCCAATACCATTCTCATTGCAGCAAGTCTGTCCAAGCCTGCCATTCTGGCCTTCTCCCAATACCTTGCAGAGCCAATGGTCTACACTGTTCCTTTAACTGCCCCATGTTTAATGCTGGCTCTCTCCTTCCCTGACTCCAGAGATGAATGTGATGACAGTCAACGAAATATTAGAATTTGTTACCCAAGTTAGAAACTTTTTTTTTGCACAATTCTCATCATGCCTCAAATACAAAAGAGCTATTTGACACCCCGAAGTATGACTTCTCCCCACCATGCAGATGTTCCAAAAATACAGCACTAGCAACCTGAACTATGGGAAAGCAGCAGCAAAGGGAAAACTGAAACTCTAAACCCAAATGCATTCAACAGCAGGTCAGAAGGAAGGTTAGAACTACCAGCTCCCTGAAGAGCAATTTCTACAGCTGTACCAAACACCCTGTGTAATGCTCACAGCACCTCAGCTGTGTGCTCTGACAGCACCAAGCTCCTGTGAGCCCCACAGCTCTTGCTCATCCATGCACAGGTGCTTTAAACATGGGACTGTAAGGCTGGCAACTGATTTGCTCTCTGGCCACAGCTCAAAGGATGCTTCCAAATCAAACACATTAAACAGTTATAAAAGGAAGGTGGTTCTTTCCCAGAAGCATTTATTTGAACTGTGCTGGTTTTTACAAGGCAACAACACACAGCTGACAAAGCAGCCTCCATCAGCACTAAATATAATTCACAAAGAACTCTGGATCCTGCCACTAAAGCTGGGGAACTCTATTCAGTGTTTAACACACTGGAAACATTGGTTAACATCCCTCAAACTGGAACAAAACATAGAGGGTAAAGCAGCTGAGAGGTTTTGTCCCTTGCAGATTTGTCTCCCTGGAGAGGAAGGTGCAAACTGAGAGGAGCTTTGCAACATTACCAGTGGTCAAAAAAGGTCTGAAAATGCCAAAGCATTTAGCACTCCTTGCAGGGACAGAAATGCCTCTTGATGCCTCTGTTTGAGGCTGCATTGTGCTCCAGCACATATCCCTTGCATTTCTCCCATCAAAAATTCCAGGCAGAGCTTGCTTATTTGCACATTGTCTGCTCGAGTGCCCAGAACAGCACGGATCAGCTGGGAAGGAAATCACCAAAGAACAGCAATAGGGGATCTCGTGAGATTTTAAAAGCCAAATAGTTAACCACATTAATCCAGCTGATCCAAGAACGAGATGGCTGAAGTGAACCTACCAGCACTCCTGCCAGGGACTGAACTTCAGCAGCAACCAGAAGCAATATTTTAACTTCCAAAACCAGCTGAATTGAACTGAAAAGGCTTACAGAGTGCAGTGCCCAGCGTGCTGCCAAGCACAACACAAGCTCTCCAACTACAGCCCTGAAAATTACAGAACCCCCCCAAAAGTGCACTAATGAACAGAAATCAGGATCTCTTTAGTCTTTAAAGCTGACCTGTGGAGGTCACTTTACAGTGAAGCAGCAGCAGATTTTGCATTGGCAAAGACTGCATGAAACATCCTCCCCCTGCTCTGAGGAGATAACTGACTGGGAAGGCACCTGCATGACCAGGCTAACCTTACAGCCTGGGGGACAGCCAGGAGATGCGTTTCCAGACCTTGCAGAGGGCTTGCAAACAGCTCAGGTTTTCAGAGCACTTCTGATCCTCTCTCAGTAAGAGCAGCTTCCTTCAGGGAAAATCCCAGTCTCCAGGTGATCTAAAAATGTCTCTCAACCACACTTGAAAAATGTCTTTCTATCCCCCCAGTTCTTATCTTCATATCTAAATATACTCTGTATGCTCTAGTTTAAAGAGCCACTACTGAAAAAGAAAGCACTTGTTTGGAAATAGCACAAGGTTTTCTTTTTATTTTCTTCTCTGCAAAACCCGTTCATGACTGAGATTTCTCTGCATTTCTCCTGAAAAAGGGAGAAAATCTGGCAATTCCGACTTTGTTTACACTCTTTTCTGAAAGCTAACATCATCTTTAGGTTTATCAGGGAAAAAAGAAACCACAATTTTTGCTAAAGTGCAGAAGAATCCCAGTACCAAACCCTTCAGTGGAAGGCAGAACAGTGATTTGCTCCAGAAAAACATTTGCATTTCCTTAATACTCTAAACCTCTTCAGCAGCTGTCGGAAGTTGAGCTGGCAAGCAGGGATTCAATATTATTTAGAGATTACATTTCTTCAGCATCACTGTTGGTGATATTTCATTCCTGAAAGCAATAAGGGAGCAGCAAAGCAAGTGTCTGAGCTTGCTAGTTCAATTTGTCAAGAATATTTATGAAAATATCATTGTGACCTGTGTAAGCCAGCAAAACAGTGAGCTGTGACAGACCCAGGGTGTTCTGAGATGCTCATCTTTGCTGTTCAGAACTTGCTCCAGATCCCTGTAGGATTTTCTAATGCTGAATATAAGCAATAAAACAAAAAGTAATTTATAACAATCATCATTCATTCCCCACAACTTTCCAGGAGGCCTATGAGTTCCCACTGAAATTGGATTTATCAAGATAAACTGTAGATGCTCTACAAAATAAGCAGATGGAGGTAAATGAGGCATGAACAAGCAGAGGTTGGATGTGAGGTGGCTCTTCCTCAGCAGGATATTAAGGTTCACTGCTGGGAGGGATTACCAAAGGGCCTATCCAGGAATAAGACAGTTACTCCATTTGTGAACAGGATCACACCATTAAATCACTCACAGAGACCAAACTGTTTCCAGGGAGCTAAGACTGGTCTGGCTGTATTCTCTTCTAATGCATTTGCTGATGCAATCAGCAAACACTAACATGACAGTGATGCTAAGAGCAAGGAATAGATATCAGCATCATTTTGTGGTCAGTGCTCTTGCTCATGGATGAGGCCTGGCACATCTGAAACTAGGTATACATACACAGGCTGTCAAAGAGCATTTCTGTCACAGAAACAGTTGAGGACCATTGGTGGGGATGAGAACAAGTACCACAATATTTTTTTCAACTATCAGGATGGGATTTATCCTTAATTTTATGCTGTCCTGACTCAGAGCACCACACTCAACCTCTGATTTTCACTATATGACTACAGCTAACACCAAGCACATCATACTTTGCATCAGGGCCTATGGCTAATCATATAAGAAACGTAATTTATGTACATTATGTTTCTGGCACAATCTGATGAGCCTGAGCTCTCCAGAGAGCCAGTGCAGATTTGCTACCAGTCCCTGGGTGTTTATTTTGAGCTTTCATTTTCATCACTGTGAAGCAAAGGTCAGCTTGCAGCAAGCACCTCGAAACTGGCTGAAGAGAAACAGGGGAGCCAAGGGAGCTCATGCTGCAACTGCTTCTTTAACAGACTATTTTATGTTATATATATGAGAATTCTGACCACACATAAATATTCATATAATTACAAATTACTAAGCCATTTTCACACATGAATCAGCAAGAACACTGCAGACACATATAGCCCCCCATGAGTGATATTCAGTGGAGTCCTCTGCAGATGTATCAGTCAAACAGAGATTGGCTTCTATTCTTGCAGGGCTGGTGGATAATGTGAATGCACTCACAGAAGAAAACCCCAAAGTTACTCATGCAATAGCTTTGAAAATATGGTGATCATTTTGGAACCAAGACAGCCCAGGAGACTTAGCAGGAGCAGCAGCAGTCTGCTGGCAGAGGACAGAAAACAGAAACAAAAGCTAGAGAAGGAGCTTCAATTTGTCTCCCACAGTTCCTGGCTCTTGAACAACAAGGCGAATTGTCAAATTTCCAGAGATTAGAGAACTGTTCACACTAAACTACACCAAATTCTGCCATTTAAGCTGGTTCAAGCCTTCTGTGATGTCCTGCATGTCATCTATTTTGACTTACTGATAAACAGACATTGGCTTTTGGTATGGCTGTGATTCAGGCAGCCTCATACCAAGCTTTGGCAGCACTGGGCCATAGTGACTGCAACAGGACACCATGTGCCTGCAGCTTCCACTTCCTGGGCTTTGTTATGCACCAGAAAAAGCAAAGAATCACAAAAGCATCAAGTTGGATGGATCCAAAGAGCAAAGTTGTAAAATTTCTCCATTCAGTGGGAAGGTAAAGGAGAGCTGTAGCATGCAAAACAGGATACTCTTCATGCTTCAAAATCAAGAAAACTTGTGTCTAACTTTTGTCCTTTATTGTACTCCAGCTGTTGTACGATTTCCACAATACAATGCAGGGAGAGCAAAGGAAAACAACTACATATCCTTTTCTTAGGGACGCATCTAATATATTTCCCCACTGTAGAGCTCCCTTGCTCCAGATACTTTCTATCTGCATTCAAAAGTAGCAAAGGGTCAAAACATTCTCAGAGCTTGATAAAAATCCAAGTCAAGTGTTTTCAACAAAATCCTCTTTGTTACCACACTCTGATGGCTACTGGAACTGCCAACCTGTTCAGAGAGATGCCTTAATGATGAAGCATCATTTAAAACTGCATTTGCAGCTGTGCATATTTCACTTCAGTCACACAATTGTGAACTATACCTCAGCAAGCCCTTGCAGAAAAGAGGTGGGCTGTCAGGGGGATGTGAAGGGGGAGAGAAAAGAAAGGAATTTCTACAGAACAAAAGAGCTCCAAGAAACTGATACAACTTCTCTGGAAGCTATTCCCAGCCCACTCAACATTTTTGACTGTATACAGACATACCAGAATCCCAACAAGGGGCATTTTTGCCAGCTAAAATACGAACCATCAGCAGATCTGACCACCACCAGAGAGAAATATGACAACCTAGTGGACGCAATGAAAAGCAGAGTGAAATTACCTTACAGTTGTGTAAAACCAAGAACTACCATTGAGAGCTCATCGTGGTGGCATCCTCACACAAACACCTGCCCAGTGTCCAGCACACTGCTTGGCAAAGCACAATTCCCATTTCCTTTCCTGCCACAGTCATTTACACAGCACTTAAAGGTATACAAGACAAAGCACCTTTCCCTGCCTCCCTTGAAGCCCTGTGAAGAACTGTATGACTTTACCAATGTTCATCAGTTTTACTGTCCATTCTACTTTGCTTTCAGGGCTCAAAGCCACAACAGCGGCCTGTGGCAATGCTGAGAGAAGCCAGGGAAAAAGTAAATCCCACAAAACACTGGAGGCAGCACGTGGCTGGGACATTGGTGAGGTTGGCCTACACCTACCCACAACCCAGCTCTGGACCAGAGCCTGTACTCAAGTACCTGGGTGCAAGTGGGTTTTTGATCCTGAAATCCTTTTGAATGCAAGCACAGTGCAAGGATGGAAACAGCAGGAATCAGGCTACTCAGACACGCAGGAGAGCAGTGCTGCCAAGCAAACCTGGGCATACAAACCCAGACAAGGCAGATGCATCTTTGAAACATGGCACCATGTGAGCAGGGCATCAAGGAGAGCTGAGCACCTTGCACTCCACATGTGCAGGATAAGGGACCAGGACCAGAAAGCTGGCCTTGAACACAGGTGCAGCAGGAACAGCCACTGGGATATTTAGGTTATGATCCTGGAACAAGGAAATAATTGAATGAATAGCAAAAGCTTATTAGAAATGTTTTTTTAAGGACACCCAGCAGGACCTGCCATTGACATGCCAGAAAAACAGGAGCATGCTGACCAAAGGCTGAATGGAGAAAATTCATTTCCGAAATCCCTTCTCTCTGGAAAAAGCTCTACCCACTTGCTTGAACTAAGCACCAGGCTTCTGATCCTCAAGGACATCCCCACGGGCCAAGGGTAAGGAGCCACCAAAGTTTTGTCTCAGTGAGCACTTTATACTTGAGCTGTTGAATGCTACATGTTGGGAGGAAAAAAATCCTCTGAACTGCTTCAGTATCTGCAAGTGGCTGTCTCAGACCCTCACTGGGACTGAAAATGAACAGCCAAAGCTCATCCAAATACCTGGAGACACTCAAAGTCTATTTGTGAAGAAAGGACAAAGCCTACATTAACAGTCTTCAACTCTATTAAGCAAAATAAAGCAGAATCCTGGCAGAAAGAAGATAAAGACACCTTCAGCTTAAAGAGAAATCGGAGCACCTTAAATTCTGGCACGCTGTCAGGCACAGCATAGGGAAGAGGCACAAGAGCAAATAAAAGGGACTACAGCCCCTAGCAAGCCACTAGCAACATGAAATATAGATGATCCAGTTCTTGCAGTTCTCAGCTTTCCTTGCAAATCCTGCATTTTGAGGCAGTGTGTGCAACTTGATCAGGAAAGCAGCATATCATCTTTCTACCAGTTCGAAAGCACGCAGGTATATTTTCATGAAAGAGGACGTTTCGGAAAGATCCTTTTAAAGCTGAAAACTGCCCAGTTGAGAGGAAGAGATCAGAGGAAGGCTGCAAGACAGCCCCAGGAAACTCAAAGCAGACCCTGAAAACTGGAGATCAGCAGGTAGATGGAAGAGTGGAAAGTGCCACGGGAGGAGAGCAGGATTAGAAGTGTAACAGATTTATGATAAGCGATGCTCTAACAATAGCTTTCTTTTACAGAAGCTCTTCCTGCTGTAGTTAATCTAGTTAGTCTGAACATAAATTTATGCACTGGGGAGGGACAGGCAGTTGGTCAAGTAAAACCACCCATTTTAAAAGTCCTACAATACCTATGCAGTAACATGGGCCATGGCAGGGGGCAAATAGTTGCTTCCCCACGCAGCTGTCAGGTGCTGTTCAGCAGAGCTGTTCCAGCTTTTACACAGGCTAGATGTCCTAGGAAGGTCTTTTTCAGCCATGTTTTCCATTTTCATAATTTCTCCCCACCCTGAAAGGTCATGCAGATGAAAACATCCATTTAAGTAATGCCAGATGGGAGACAAGTTAAGCCATATGATTCTTTGCTGATTATATAATTACCTTCATTTCTTGCAGAAACATGGAAATGCTTACAGTCACTGGCTGAATATTTTGTACATAAACAAACATTTCTAGGCTGTTTGTACTTTAAAGAAATTAAGTCCACATGGTTTTGACCAACTACTCCATTACCACGTGTCACATGTATGAAAAGAAATAAACCCGAATTTGAAACTATGCCAGGAGAATGCAGACACCGATTTCTCCCAAGAGTCCAAAATAATACTTATCTAATGGGCTCATCAACTCACAGTTATAGATTTACTGGGTAGAAACTGAAGATGATTTGCACTCAGTGTTAAATACACCAGATTATTTTCTGCAGACCTCAAGGTCATTTAATTCACCTTCAATGAGTCCCAACACATCAGCAAGGAAAAGAATACTGAAATGTTCAGGCTCGTTTGCTACTGAACCAGAGCAGTATGGCAATGGACAGTTTCGACAACAAACACATCAAAACACATGCCAGAATCTCCACAGGTCACTCAGGCAAAATCTACAGGGAAACTTCACGTGTACAGGTAAGGGCAGCACTGAGAAACTGCTAGAGATGCAGCTCTGCAAGTCACGCTCTTACTATAAAGCCATCAGCAATTAAAGATCCAGCACACGGATGCCGAGTTCTGAATGGAGCCAGCTGTACTTGTAGGTGTCCCATTAGAAGCCAGGAGCACATGTTTAAATTTGCATAAGAATCGGTGTGAAAGATTCAGTTACATCCCCGGCAATCTCCAGGAGCTTTGGTTACACCGTCAATTACTCAAGTTAGAAAGCGCCTGTCTGACAATCCCACTGCAGAGTCTGGCTCCCAAAACCTTCTTCCCACCGGACCCCAAAAGAAGGAAAGACCACCTCCAGTCCAACCATCTCTTCACCCTGACCCACAACTCTGACAACAGAGCTGGAGAACACACACAAGCCTTTGGACCACCCAGGGTTTCTAGCACAGAGCTAACACACGAGCCTCTAAACAAGGGGCTGGACTTCTCCTCCCACAGTCATTGAGAGCCATTTCCCCGGCCTAAAGAGAAACTCTCCTAAATTAAAAACGTGGTGCTTACAATTGGGAGTGTGCAGAAACACTGCTTCTACTTGACTTTCGAGCAGCAGCACTAGATTAAGTGGGTTATTTGCTCCACCCTCACACTCTGCCCACACAACCATTTGGACCATCAAAACACAGCTGAGAACTGATCCAAATGAAACAAACTACTTCCTCACCTTCACCTCCAAAAAAAAAAACCTCTGCCCTGATCCCCTTTACCACGTGAACTCTCAAATGCTTGCACTGGCACAAGGCAGAAGGTGCTGGAAAGCAGCAGCCTAAATGGGTAGTTACAAAGAGCCGCCAGATACACCAACCTCGGAGGAGCAGGTAAAAGCTACCTATACCCTTACCTGGAGGGTGTCAGGACAGTACAACAGCTCTGCACACATCTGAGAGATCTTCAGTGCCTGAGCTGCTGGAGCCTTGCTGTAACAGGCAGAACTGGTAAATGCTCATGTCTTACAGCCCCAACTACCCACTGCACAGATGGAACAGTAAAAAGACAGAGCCCTGATACTGGCTGGGAAATGGGTACTACAATTGCTCTGCTGAGAACAGCAACATCCCTGTCCCTGTTACAAACCACCAAGTTCATGTGGCTGAGGCAGCACTGAAATCACACACATGACAAGGTGAAACAAGACTGCATGCGTATCTGAGGAGCAGGGAAGTTTGCAGGACTGTCATGAGATTAGACCCCCCACGCTACAGATGCCCATTTTCAGCACAGCCCCTCCAGAGGCAGTCAAATCTAGCTCCAGCACAGTCTCCAGCTGAAGTGTGCAATCCCTGAAGAAACTCAAGACTGAGTGACCTCAAATGAGCCTGCTATATTTGTAAAAATGTGTATGAGGAGATGTCTTTCAACAACCTTATGATTTTCAGGGGAGTTACACCAGCAGACCAACTCCCTCGAAGAGAAAGCAATGTTTCCAACATAGAAAATAGGGTTGCTCTTTTAGAAAGACCTAGACCCGCAATCCCAAAGCCAAATGCATCCGAAGAGAAGCTGTGCCACCAGTAGGTCCAACAGACCCTCATGAGCTATTCACAGACTGACATTTCCAGCTGGTACAAAGCTCCCCAGATTCTCACTTGTATGGTTTCAGGATGCACTGCAAAACTGCCACGTGGGCAGCAAACTCTCTGCAGTAGAAAGAAGGCTGTGCTCCCTCACGGTTGGCACTTAGCAGCTGCTAGGACAGCTACAAAATACGGTGGGGCACCAGCTTGAAAAATTCACCTACTAAATGGAAAGGAAGGCTGGCTGGGAATGGCCTTAGACATCCCAACTGTGAAACTGCACCCATGCATAAATTAATAGGAGGCCACACTGCTGTGTGAAAGGGCAGCCTTGTCCACCTTGCTGTGTGTTCCCACCTCTGATATAAGACACCTGCTCTTTGGTTTGTTTCTTTGTTTTGGGTTTTTTGCAGGTGGGCTGAGCACTGCAAACTGTTTTTCATTCCAGAAGCAGCAGCATGTCTGTTCGGTTCCTCTCACAGGACACCCTGTAAGCAGCTGTAAGAAAGGAAACTGCACTGGCATAAAAATCCTACAAGGGCTGTTTCATGACAAGCCACTGCCAAGCTACGATCTCATCGCTTTAATGAGAGCACCCAACAGACCAACGTGCTCTGAAGGCACAGACACCATCAGCTCAGCATGAACTATGTGCCCCGGCCTCCACAGCTGTTCCCTCTGGCTGATGGCAGCTTGGTGCCCCCACAGAGGACAAGCCTAGCTGGCCACAGGAGCATGTCACCAGCCTGCCACAACATCATAGTCATGGCACAGCGTAGTACAGCTGGGGCCCTCAGCAGAGAAATTCCCCACTGCAACCCACCACAACAGGAGCCAGGACACACAAGGGATCGCGCACAGGATGTGGCAGACGTGACACGTATGGTCCTTTGCCTGGCTCTTGGATGCTGGGGTGTATCCGCATTAACCACGTTCCCCAGGCAGACTGTCCCTTCAGCAGAAAGGGGATACAGACTTATATAGACTATATATAGATAAGGCTTCCTAAGAATCTCCCCCTGGGGGTTATTCTCTGCTCTATATCCAGATCTGGCGTAGTGCCTGTTGGGAAACACATATCAGACAGGCACATGTGCAGACTGCAGCTCATCTGGGCCATTAACAAGAGCTCTGTCCTAGAAACCCCTGAAACAGAGGCCAGAACCACATTATGAGCTCCATGGTTTTCCCATGTCTCTGTTTGCAGCTTTCCATGTGTTTTGCTGCTGAGCTGAAGATCCCTGTAGAAATCTCTCTCCTGCACATGACATTTACTCACCAGTAGTAAGGAAAACCTCCAAGCCCTTGCACTGCAATAGCTTTGTAGAAAAATCAAAAGAACAGCAAAGGATTTTTGAAGAGTAGAGCTCGACAGAGCAAAGGGATCTGATGAAAGGAGACAGTGCCCTTCTTCAAAAGATTTTTAACAGCAAAATAAAGTGCTAGGTTGAGCAGTGAGCACATGTTTCATTTCACTCTGCACACAGGCACTCACTTGATCCCCCTGCTCCTTCACAGCCTCACACCCTCAAACTTCCACCTTTCCCCAACCCCACAAACACACACTAATAAAAAAAGTCATCCTGGGTCACCAGGTTTGATCCTTTCTTCTTTTTAGAACAAAACGAACCACCTCCCTGAGATCCACAAGGACCTTCAAGCTGTGCAGGTTTTGGTTAAACCCCAGCATTCCCTGTTGGCTACTCCCTCCTACTTACCTCCTACAGAGTCCAGAGCACCTGACCACCAAAAAGGAAAATGAGGAGGAGAGGGAAGTTGGTTTATCTTTAGACCAAACTAGAGTTTAGGGAGGGAGGTCCTACACATTTTAGAGCACTGGGGGAAAAGTGGCTAGACTACCATTTCCCAACAACAGCAAAGCCATCGCATTTATTTAACTTTAATTACAGTTTGGATGAGCCATTACAGAGAACAGGATGAGTTGCTCAAAACCTCCCAGTGCAGTGCCCAGGTGCTGTTCACTGTCCAAATGGCACATCATCATCCTTGGGGGCATTTCCCAGCCCATTCAAACACCGATGGGACAGTTAATTCTCCAAACCTGCAGAGAGGCTATGGATGAGTAGCACACTGCACACATCAAAGCTGATATTTTATGCTAATCCATCTGCTTACAGGAGAACAAACGCTATTTTCCTTGACAACTCTTCTGAAATAAGATCTGAGCAACCATGCAGATTTCAAACTGTTTTGAAGTATCAGTAAATCACTCTTACTTTCAGTGCAAAAACTCCCAAGAACAGCCAGTCTGCAGCTCAGACAGCGAGTTACATGAAGCACAAAACCCCCAGGAGTTGCACCCAAAACACAGGTGCTGCCACACATGACCCTGAGCCAGGTGAGCACCTGCACACTGACTGGCTTGCAGATCCCAGCTCTGGTTTACAAGCATGAGAGCCTCCACCAAGCCAACTTCACAGCACACAAAAGCTACTCTCAATTTTATTCTTGCTGCACACTTTAAGAATTAGATTGCTTTCCCACTGGACCAGAGGAGGCATTTGAGCTCCTGATCAAAAATAGTTATTGCCCTGCAAGTAACTGTGCTGGAAGGCAGCCCAGCCTGCAGATTCTCAGCTGCTGGATGAGAAGGAACCAGGAGCCCACCCCAGAAGAAAGGCACAGCTCATTAAAAGCAACACAGCCACACAAAGCGCTGCAGGAAAGGCTGAAGTGGTTCTAGGGGAGGAAATGGGTTCCAGACTCTAGCACACAAAAGAGCCCATACGTCTACTTTACAAATACAAGGAACTTGTCTCCTCCTCACCAGGCAGATCTGCAAACCCTCTGCTATAGCCGCATCAACCCAAGGACAGGGTCTACACGTGTTTTTGAGGAATCCCTCCTCCAAGGATAGCAGCAAGTGCAGCATGCCCATCAGAGCTCTCTAGGCAATTCATTATTTTAAACAAATGAGTGATTAGTAAGGATCCACTCTCTCCTTGTGAAGCTGGCTGCATGCCCTGGAAGCCTCCACACCACTGTACAGTATCATAATCCAATTAAACCTCACCATGAGAGAAGCTTCATGCTATCACATTCAATTACCCAGTTAAGCCTCTTATCATCTGCATGTTAGGATCCATTTGGACTGCAAGTCCCCCAGCACTCTTTGAGAGGTGGCATTATTCAACCAAGCAAGGACACACAGATGTTGCATCTGGAGCCACAGGAGGACCATACATGTTAGGAAATTCATCCTGCTAGCTTACAGGCAGCTAGAAACACATTAAAAATAAAATACAGTGACCAGTTCCTGCCCACTCACAGTCATACTCTCTCTGAGGCGACCCGCTCTCCCTTGTTCTCCTGCTCCCCGACTTCCTAGGGAAATGGCACAGTTCTGAAAGAGCACGGGGGGCCCAGAGGAATTTCAATGGAAAGGCTAACGGAGGACCTGGCAATACAGAGTTGCCTGGCAGCCAGCCACCAATTCCATAGGAAATACCCTCCCTAGAAGGTCACTATAACGGTGGCAAAATTTGGCCCAGAAGAATTAGAAAAAGCTGCCAAGATGTGACGCAAATAAAGCCAGTGAGCAGGCCAGCTTCCTGCGTGAGGCCAAAACATGGAGCGCTCTTGGAAAAAAGAAAGATTAAGGGTTGCAAGGAACATAATGGCCTCTTGTAACAGCCGAGTTGTTGCTTTTCTTTTCTTGGCAGAAAAGAGGGACGTTTTGTTGCTGGTTGATTAATCTATTATGCAAATCATTTCATAGCTAATTTGATACAGCCACAAGCTTGCCACAGAAATCATCCGCCGGCTCAGAACTGATGAAAGGTGGAGCATCAACAGCTCTGTTCAACAGAGCTTTTATTTCCTGGACAAGCAGCTGCAGGGTCACCTCCTGCCATGCAGGGCTGTGGGAGCACAGGCCAGACCTGCCAGGGGACATGAAGGGAAGGTCCCTTGGGCACCCTCATTTGGTGGAAAGCAAGGGAAGAGGCCCTTCAAAAGAGCAGCCCACTCCTTCCACTTCCAACATCCCTCTGCACTGGGCATGCACGAAGCATCCAGGTGAAAACCACACACAATCCCACCCAGAGACTTTGGCCAGCAGTTTTGAGATTTTAAGATCTGTTTCAGAACTGTTCTTGACATGCACAAGCTTCACCTTATGACTCAAAACAGGCCTAACTGCAAGTCTGACTCCAACAAGCCACTCAGCTTCCAGACAGAACTTTTGCACTGAGTCCAGATTACATTCAACACTATCATACAGAGTGACAATTACTGCTGGGATAGGGTTTACATGGGAAGCACCCAGGGATCACTTGGTCTCACCAAGAAATGCTGTTATTTTGGTTTTGATCTCTTCCATAAAGACTAAGGAGGAGAAATAGAATCTCCTAGCTCCAAGAACAAAAGGGTTGGTTTTGGCCACTGCACTTTACTCCAAGCATTTAATCTCCATTGCTCAATTGTGGATGTTTTTCCTCATGCATCTCACACATTCAGCATTGCCTTAGTGATATTTTTAAAGCTTATCCTGTGCCCTCATTTGTATTCAATTTCCTTCCGTGGTAAAATGTTAGGCATTTCATGCTATTCAAACAAAGTCAAAACAAAGCTTCCAAATAAGCACTTCTGAAACGTACCTAGTCATCTGAGTAATTAGACATTTTCCTAGCTCCAAATGTACCAAAAATCTACTGTCAGCTCCCAATGAATGTGCCAGCAGTTATCCTAACAAACAACAGTTCTCTCCATAGAATAAGAAGTTAAAATACACTTAACATCTCCCCCATCTGAATTAATCAATGTTTTTAATTACATAGCATCACCTGAACATAACTGTTACTCTAGCAAGTTGTCCAGCTTTCTCTGCTGATATGGCATGTAACTGCCATTGCTTAAGCCAGATCAGAACACGCTCTCACTGACCAAAAGTTCCCATTCCCAGTGTAGGCATCCCTGCACCAAGGGGCAAAGTGTTTTCCTTATGAGCACATTTGCAGCAAGTCCTCATGGAGAATACTCAGTAGTGAATTCATGCAGGTCACCAGCCCCTCAACACTTGGCTAGCAGAGGGAATTACCATCTAGGGGTGCAAACCTGCAGACTGCTGGAGTACCCCAGCAATCCTCACTGTGTCCTTCCTGGTCACAAAGTCCTGCCATTACCTTTATGTGCTCACAGGTCCCTCTGCAAGCCACTACAACTCAACCTACAGGAAGCCAGCAGCGAGATAGCTCAGTGGAAGAGGATGGGAGCTGGCAGACAGAGGAGCACATAGCCTGAAGCATGAGCAAACAGTTAGGATCCACTCAGCTGCTGTGATTCCAAAGCCTCACCCCAATCAGTTTCCATCCCCGCCGGGGATGTCCGTACCAGGGCTGCATGAATGTCCCAGTGCTGCAAGGCCATGTCACAGTGTGCTGAGAGGTCACATCCCTGCACCACCAACCTGCTGTTCGAGTCCAGGAGATGTGCATAGATTCCCTTCATGATTCTGGAGCCAGCAGGCAAGCTACAGAGGTGAGCCAACAGGAAATGCTGAGGCAGTGCCCAGTGAACAACCTCAGATCTCCAGCACTGTCTTTTCACAGCTCTGTTCCTCAGGCTTCTGCCTTTGCATTCCCAAGGGACACCTGCTCCACACACAATTTGGTCTCAGTACACTGAACTTTAGAGTTCAAAGCTTAGCCAGAGCTTTTACAAGTTTGTGACGCAGTAACCTCAATCAAAACCTACTCTGAATGGGAGCCCACTCTGCCTTCTCCTGCTCCAGCAGACCATTTCAACAAAATCTTCCCCCCAAGACCAATCTTCCTCTAGACAGCTTCCCCGTGGTGCTTTCTCCTCATAAGGCTCCTTCAGGATGTACTTCAGTACTGCATCCTGCCATTCACACCCACAGCTTCATCAAAAGATTGGAAAGCAAAAAGAAACACCACCAAAATCCATAGAATAATTCTTACTTTTTGATATGAGAAAAATGAGAGGAAAAAAGTGTTGATTCTCCTACAGCCATGTAGCAAGAAGACCACTCTCAGTTCTTACAGGTGGTAGGGAGGGCCTTATGTAATGTAACCTTTCCCAAAGGAAAATATTTCAATGCACAGAAGAAAGAAACAGCAGGAAAAGGTAGGCATCTCTCCTTTCTGGAATGGAGTGGATATGCCCAGATAGTGATTTTGAGTCACATTTCCAGGGTTACTAAAAGAAAGTAGTTGCATTGCAGAAGCACTATGGTAAAGCCCCCAAGAGCTACATATGCTGAAGAAAAATCAGAAAATAATTTCTGTGAATGGCAGAAGGGAAAGGGAGACCAACCCAAGTGCAAAACACCACCTCACCTCATGTTTCACTCCAAACACACAATTGCAGAACACCACCATGACTCTTCACTATTATTCCTCCTTAAGTTTAGACACAGCCTTTTCACACAAGGAAACTCCATGGAAGCACCAAGGCAGCCTTCCAGATTTTGCTGACACCCCACCCAAGCTGAATGGACTTTCAGTAAATCACCCACTGAAGAAGAGTGCATTGAACAGCAGTGCTTTCAAGATCTCCCTCCCACAGTCCAGCTCTCAGCCATCATCTAGGAAGCATACACACATCCATGCACGGTCCTCCACCTCAACACCCACCCACACAATTTAGGGAAATCCAGGAACGGACTGCTCCAGGCACTGCTTCCACCCAGCCTCTCCTGCTCCAGCTTACTATGAGAGAAACAGTTTAGAAATGGGCTAAGATTTACTGTACCAAAAAGAAACGGGAAGGAAGCAACATTCCCTCTCCAAAAACATGCTCCTCTTCCATGAATCCTTTGACTTTGTGCAAAGTTCAAACCCCTTCTCTACTAGGAAAGCCTGCCCTGCCAACAGAAACCCAGAGGGGAACTTGTGACTGGTGGAAATCTCAGAAGAGACCAAGGCAGTTCCACGGTATTTGACCACACACCAAGGCCCACTTTCCTCCACATCCTCCTCTCACATCCCAGCAGACAACAGGCTCATTTGGGATATAGTTTCCCACGCATAAGTTTTCATCCCGGCATCTCTCGCTTTAAGATGAAGAATCTTAAATGTCATTGTGCCACAGGGAAAACCATTACAATACAAACTTAAAATGCAGAGGCAGTGGTGTAACTTAAAGGTCTTCAAACTCCTGCCTTCTCTGACAGAGAGGTATATTGCAAAAGCTGTAACCAAATGCATAGCATGGACCCAAAGTAGCACCACAAGGCATGATATTACATGATTAGAAACAGCAGCATTGACTGGGGACTGCCACAGAATTTGGCATTTGCCCAGCACACTCCTCACCATCTCCACAGAACCTGCAACTTCAGCTGCTCCTGACCATGCTTTAGGTTAACAAAAACCCACTTGGCACCCACAGCTACACCTGCAGCCCTGCCACACACTGCACCACGTACACAGCCCTTGCATGTGTGCCCAGCCCACGTGGGGCATTTCAGGTCCAGCAGAAAGCCACCTCCCTGGGAAGATGGGCTCCTTCGGTTGGCAGCAGCAGATGCAGCAGCTGGATGTCTGCTCTATTCCCCAGGCTCTAGGGGAAAAGGGCACCCAGGAACAGCAAGCAAAGGTGATGGTAACGGGGCTGAGAGCAGAGGGACCCACTGCTACACAAACTCCCTTACACAAAATCTCTGTTCCTAGAAGGTCCCAAATGAAACCAGTTCTTCCACCGATGCCTCAGGCCCCAGGGCAGGCAACTAAGCACTTGCATCATCCCCTACTTCACAGCTTGCTTCTGTGACTCCAGATTTTCCCCCTCAAGCCCCAGTTCTGCCCCACCTGCCCAGATACCCACCTGTCCTGCATTCCCCAGATTCCTCCAGGCACCTCAACCAGCTGCCTCCAATGTGCTGCCCACCACAACTCAAGCACCCAGGACCCACCCTAATTGCCATCATGTGCACCCCATCCCCTACACAGCAAGGCAGGGTCAGTGTCCTTACACTGCATTTTCTGATCATTTACAGATTTGCAAACAAGCAAGCTGTGTTGTGAGCTCATTTTCAGATCTGCAAGTATCAGCATAAATGATAATGCAGAACCAAAAGTCCTTGACAGCGACGGACATTTGTTTTTTAATTTAACAGTCACTGCTACGAGGTTGGATGAGATGGAAACCCCACTGCCTTCCTGTAGTAGAGGGTGCATTGGAGAGAACAATTTTCAGATAAGCATTACAAGAGGCCTTTGTGTCCTCTGTACAACAGGGACAATACCAATTGTGCTGGAACCATAGAATCACAGAATGCTTTGGATTGCAAGGGACCTTAAGGATCATCTAATTCAAATCCCCCTGCCATGGACAGGGACACCTTCTACTCCAGTGCAAAAAAAAAATCAAAAAGCATCAACTGGTCCTGCAGCTACTCTCATATAGGCAATAACTTCCACAGCAAAAGGACTCCTTGAGGAGGGGCACATTCCTCTTGGTGCCAAGTCCCTTTCCAAGACCTCCCGTTGCAGAAAAGAAAGGCTGAACAAGACACAAGCAGAGAAAGTTGCTGCCCAAGGCAGTGCTAGCACAGATAAGCTGTTATAAATCAAGACCATCTGCAAGTGCAGGACTCAGGTTTTCTTCTACCCCACGTTATCTTCCTGCCCACGACGTCAAAGCACTACAACTGTGGGCAATGTTTATGTGAAGATAGTTACTAGTCCCTGCAGGACAGGGGCACGGCCACCAACCCAACCTGCTATCTGGATGGCGCAGAAGACAGAGGGATTTGGGGGGTTTGTAAAGCTTTACATTCCTGCCAGGCCAGCCCGATGACTCTGTTCCCTTTCTGCTCGCTGGCTGTGTCATTTCAAACAAACAAAAAAAAAGACAAAGAGGAGCCCTTCAAAGGTTCGCGTTCGGCACATCTGAATCCTCAAAGCCGTTCTGTTAGAGCCGGGCTTGAAAGGCGCAGATTTTACAAAACCTGAGAGGGATGCCTCCCATGCGGGCTAAAACCGGCGCGGGGACCGCGGCCGCGTGTTTACACACACCGGAGGCGGGGAAAGCGCCGAGACCGGGCGAGGGCGGAAAACCAGGCTCAGAGAAAGGGATGCCCACCCGGAGCCCGTCCATCCCTGCGGGGCATTTCCCAGGCACGGCACACCCGCGGGACCGAGGGGCTCGGGCAGGAGCCCCAACCCTGCCACCAGCACCCACGCCAGGTTTTGGGGGGCTTTGTGGGGGCCGCGCAGTGTGAGGGTGCCGCTGTCACACCCCGGACACGGACCGCTGCAGCCCCCCCGCCCTTTTTAGGGTCGGGGGTTCCCTGCACCCCCCGCCCACCCCAAAACACAAGGAAGGGGCAGGAGGAGCCGCGTCCGCCACTGCGGTACAGGTGAGGGATGGGAAGGGACCCTGAAAGTGCGGGAAGGACGGCACAGGCGATGGGAAACGGGCATTGAGGAAGCAGTGGCGAAGCCCCGGGGAGTGAGGGGAGGGGGTGTCCGCCCCATCGCCCGTCCGTTACCTGGGGACGCAGTTCGGGCTGGAACCGTCGACTTCCGACGTGGCGAAGAGGTTCATAGGCACGGGCCGCCCCAGAGCCCCGGTGCCGCTGGGGAAGCTGAGGCGGCTCCGCTCCGCCGCCGCCGCCATGGCTGTGCCCGCCGGCCTGG
>WEIV01026132.1:121322-136115 GCA_013390005.1 Calyptomena viridis
CGGGGCCGGCCCGGTGTGCCGGTGAGGAGATGGCGGGGGGCCGCCCGGCGGGATCCGCGCACCCCTTCTCACAGCGGGGCGGCTCTGGCACCAACGTTTCGCCGTGGTGGGTGGGAGGGGGAGCCGCCCCGGTGCTGTCGGGCTGGGCCCGGCCCCCCGGAGTTTCCCCGGTGTTTCCCCGGTCTCAGCTGCCCCAACAGCCCGGCCTCCCTCTCTCCCTCCTCAGTCAGGCCGCGATCTGCAGCAGTACCAGAGCCAGGCGAAGCAGCTCTTCCGCAAGCTGAACGAGCAGTCCCCGACGCGATGCACCCTGGAGGCGGGAGCCATGGCTTTCCAGTGAGTGCCGGGAGGGCATGCGGGGAAAACGGGCTCCTCCGCCCTGGAAATGGGTGAGGGCTCCTCTGGGTCACCGTGAGGGCTTGTTAGACACTGGGCTGCCCCAAAAGGGGGAGTTGCTTCCCCTGCCTGCCCTGCCAGCTGAAGAGCAATAGCAGCTCGAGTGAGTTGCCACTGCTTGGCACAGGTGTCTGGCGCTTGATTTCCAGCCGGGCTCATAGCTCTGTCTTTGCTGGAGACAGCACTGGTTCTACTTCCTTTAAGGTTTTTCTGTTCGTACTTTCTGCTAAACCTTCCTTGTGTCTTCTGTACCTGCTGTGTGTTGTCTTCAAAGAGACACGGCCTCGGTAAAACCAGTCTGTCAGTGCTGCTGTGAGCTCCTCTTGCACAGGGTTTCCCTCTCTGTATCCCGTGAGAGTGCAGCTTTTCATGCAGTAGCTTCATGTGTTAGGAGCACATAGAGCATCTCTGAGTTTTTTTATTATTATTTCCATAATATTGGACAGACTCCTTTCATTCATGGTATAGATTCAGCCCTATTGTTTCTGGCTTTGTTGGGTGTGTCTAATTAATTTCCTCAACTGATTGGGAACTCTCAACTTAAAAGCACTTTTGGTGTTCTCCAATAGCATTCTAGCAAGGGAGCTTGGATATGAAATAAGGAAAGCTTCCAGAGAGTGCAGAGACATCCTTAGTACTTAATCAATAGCAAGGGAGGTGGACAGGCAAGTGAACGGGGAAAGAACTGACAGTCAGTGAGAGGCAGGAGAGCTTGAGTTTGAGAGAGGAAATGCTTCATTCTGGGACATGTCATTACCTGGCAGAATAATACCTGAGAACTCGGTTGAGATCCTGTCAAGACTCAGGATTCTGCAATTAGCAGCAATAATTGTTATAAGTCTCTGGGAGGCACCAAGGCAGAGCTGTGCAGTTTTGGCAGCGATGTGCCAAGACTTCCTGCACTTTGCACCACTTTTGCACTGCCAGCAGCAGGATCCCTGTCAGTTTCCAAGTGATTCCTGGTGACTGGATTTGTGTTTACAGCTGGATGACAGCTGGAATGCAGGGCAAGGTTGGCTGTAGCTGTCTGCTTCTATAACAAGGGCCATTTAGCAAATTTCCCACCCCCTCCCTTTCTTCAGAGAGTGGGCAACATGAAAAGAGGGAAACAGGAGTATTTTGGAAGGGCAGTATTTGGAAAAAGCCATGAGGTTTTGAGGGCTACTTTTCTTGTGATTGTCTTACATACAGCAACTGCAACGAGATTTTTTAAAATCTTTTCTCTCAGCTTCTGGTTGCCTTGGATAAGGANTTAGCAAATTTCCCACCCCCTCCCTTTCTTCAGAGAGTGGGCAACATGAAAAGAGGGAAACAGGAGTATTTTGGAAGGGCAGTATTTGGAAAAAGCCATGAGGTTTTGAGGGCTACTTTTCTTGTGATTGTCTTACAGCAACTGCGACAAAATTTTTTAAAATCTTTTCTCTCGGCTTCTGGTTGCCTTGGATAAGGAGTTATAGTTGTCAAAGATGGCCCTGATCAGTGTGGCCATCCCTACCTTCTGTTGAAGAGTTAACTGCAAAGTACTGCTTCTTTCTACAAGTTAAAGCTTTATAGAATTTAAAAACTCTCTCATTTTTAAGTGTTTCCCTTGGCACTGCATGGGTACAGCTCTGACTGGCAGTGAAGCCTTGGAAGGAGCCTGTGTAGATCCTGGTAAATCCCTTCTTGAGTTACTTCCATGATGCAAGCAGAGCAATGTCTGGGAAGGTGTGCCCAGGGAATCAAATCCTATTAATGGTGGCTGTAATGTCACCAGTTCTGACGAGGGAGGGCTTGGGCAGGCTCCTGTTTTGACAGCTGTCCCAAAGGAACAGCTGTGTTACCTGGCTGGCAGACAGTCAGGGAGAGGAGTGTTTCTCCTTCTGAGTTGAGTTAGTCCCCAGGCAGGTTCTGCTGCTGCAGAGCACTCACTGCTGCCTCCTTTGAGGTGGGATGTTACAGCAGGATCTGTGTGAAAAGAATACTTTGAGGTCAGAAAACCTCATGTACAGGGAGGGGGGCCATGGGGGAATTTGAGATTTAGTCTAAAATAACGCTGATTGATGACCAGGCTGTTTGTTTACACAGCATACCGATTTTTTTCTGCCAAATCAGAGCTCTGACTGCTGAGGGCAGCACAAACCAGGACAGAGCATTTTGTGGTGTGAGTTAGCAGTGTGGCTCAGGATATTGCTGAACTTGCTGAGGTGATGTTGAGCATCTTCGGTGTTGTCGGTTCAGAGAAGAGTCAAACCTTGCTGAATTGTGAACCGTAAACTACGATCACTAAGGTGATTTCTGTTGAATGCAATGCCCAGGCTTTGACTCCAAAAGCTGTGTCACCCTTTCAGCTGCAGCACTGGGGGCACATGGCTGTGCAGGTACAGGAACACCAAAGGTGTCTGCTGTGCTGTCAGTCAGCAGGTGACCTTTGGCTGATGAGTGAGTGGCTGAAGTGGCTCTTACCTGCCATGTTCAAAGTGACCTTTGGCCTTTGCCACTGTTACCAGGATAAAGCTTTTCTTTCTCCAAATGTCCATGATGATTACAAGAAACCTACTGCACTCACTGGGCAGAAATTTGGAGTGCAGAAGTTAACAGTGGCAAATGGCACCTCATGTGAGGACGTGCCAAGCAGGTGCTGTGCTGAAACTCAGAGATGCACACAAAGTGTAAAACTGAGAAGCCCAGCTGTGCAGGAACTCTGCTCTGAGATTGACAGAATTGTCTGAAACTGGGGCAGAATGAGGTGAGCTCGCTCTCTGTGGTGCTGACAAATCAACTTTAAATCCAACACACTGAATATCACATTGGGGAAAAGCAAGTCAGATGTAAAGCTGAAGAGCTCCAGGCAGGACTACCTGGCCTGGGCAGAGATAAACAGACCTGTCCTGATGGGACATGTTCATCAGAGTGCTCTCATCTGGAGCACAGTGCTGCTCTAGCAATACTGTCAGAATTCCCATCTGGCACACGTTTTCCTTATTTCAAAAGATTTGTTCAGGTATTGCTGGTCATGACAGCAGCTAAATCAAGCTCTGGGTGATGATCTGTGCCAACTCCAATCTGTCAAATAGGTCTTCAGGAGTAAGGAAAGAACAGAGGCAGGATGTAGTGTGAGATTAGCCCTCTGAGCTGGTGCAGTGCAAGCTGAGGGACACAAAAAGGAACAAAGGCATGGGCTCCTGGGGACACAGTGTGGAACGGATTATGGCAACCGGAGTTTCTTGCTTCTGGTTGGGGTAGATCAGTTGTTGATCAAAGGTGGCGGGGTTTACACACAGGCCATATAAAGACATGAGTAATGGATACTCCTGTGCCCAGGAACTGAGAATGGATAATTCAAGAGCCATGGACCTGTAAGGGTATCTGGAAAAACAGTGAGGAGTGGGAGGAAGTTGTTTTGTAAGCCTGATATTTCCATTAACAAAATTTTAAGCTACTTATTTTACTATTGTGCCCTCAGGATTGGATTGTTTCTCTAATATGCTGTTAATCTTTATGCTAACTAGACTAATGCATAATGGCATTATGCAGAAAGTCTAAAGAAGGTAACATAAAAGCAGCATTTACATTCTACCCTGAAGAATATAGATAAGTGCTCAAAATCATTTACACGGCTATTGTCTCCACTGCCTTGGTTTTGTTGGGAATACTATTGTCTTTATTTTTATATTGGCTAAATGAGGAGGAAAATGTAGTTGGGAATGTGCAGCAGCAGACAGTCATAGCGAAACCTAAATAATCTCAAGGTTGGTGCTATCTTATCCCTTATTCCAGTAGGCTTTTTGGCTGAATTATAATGAAAAGCTCCATCTCTCCCTTGGCAGAGACACTGGAACTCACACTGAAACGAGGTCAGCACTAAGCTTCTGCAAACAAATAAGAATTATATGGGGATGCTGGGAGGAGGGGGGGAGGACCTCTGCACCCTCAGCTGCAGGACAAACCAAGCAGCATTACACAGGAGGTGTCCCTGTGTGTTTTGGAGCTCCTCCCTTTGCAGCCAAAGAACTGGTGGCTCAGTCACACCTACCCATGGCAAACCTATGGTCACCAGCATTTTTCCCCAGCTGCCTTTGGGGTGGTGCGTGTGAATAGCAGCACCCCACCAACAGGCTGGTGTTGGGGGAGGAAGGGAGTACCCAGCCCTCCAAAACTGAAGGGGAGGGCTGGCAGTCACTGTGTGTGGCTTTGTAGCACTTTGAGACCAAATTCTTGTGCATGTCCTAATCTCAATGCTTCAGCTTCCCAGTTGTGGGCCTCAGGTATTGGCTGTGCTGCCAAGTCAATATGTTGGCCACCTTCCCCTCAACTCTGCTGGAAATCTTTGTTGTGCTCCCCTTCACCCTACCTCCCTCCTGCAGCCAGGAGTTCTCCCTTTTGTACTCCAAAATTATAACTCTTTTGTTGCTTGTATTTTGTAAAGCTAATGATATTCACAGGCCAACTTTTGTTCCAGTGAAGGCAAAATTAGGGCTTTTGGCATGGATGTAAGGTCTGAGGCTACAAGAGAATTTATTTTGGGTAAAGGAAAAATAAGGAATTGCTTTGTAGAAAGGTTTACACTTGATCCAGACCTGGAAAACTGGAAGTCCTTGTACCCAGTTGTCACTGCCTCACAGAAATAAAGGAATGCAGGGTGGTGTTTGATAGGGTATGTTCAGAATTGATTGATTAATGCCCTGTCTGCTGTTCTTTTAGCTACATCATTGAGAAAGGAGTGTGTTACCTGGTCCTGTGTGAAGCTGCATTCCCCAAGAAACTGGCCTTTGCATATCTGGAAGACTTGCACTCAGAGTTTGATGAGCAGCATGGCAAGAAGGTGCCGACGGTCTCCAGGCCCTATTCCTTCATTGAATTTGGTGAGGTCCCTCTCCTTCTGGCTAGTTAGGAAGCTTCTTGCTGGGGCAGGGAGCAGCAGCCACAGGATCCTGTCCAGCTTGGCTTACAGAACTGACAGTTCAACCACTAGAGACGTGTGTGTTTTGTGCAGGAGAACAGAGAAGTGGTAGGGAAATGCTACATGTCCTTTGATTCAGATTTCCTGCTTTTAGTCTCTTGGCCTCACTCCAGTGAATATTTGCATGTAGTCTTCTGGCTGTCTCAGCAGTGCTCCCACTCCTTTGGCAGCCAGGCTGCTCTGTGTTAGATGATATTGCCTCTGATAGCCCTGTCTCATTCCAGACACCTACATCCAGAAAACCAAGAAGCTCTACATTGATAGCCGGGCGAGGAGGAACCTGGGCTCCATCAACACGGAGCTGCAAGATGTGCAGAGGATTATGGTGGCCAACATCGAGGAGGTCTTACAGCGAGGAGAGGCACTTTCAGGTACTGGGTGTGGGGGGCAATATTTGGCACACAGTTCCTTGTCCCTTCAGTCAGCTGGGTGGGCACAGCATACTGGAGGGGAAGGCTTGCTAGTCCCTGAGCCTCCTGAGAAAAGCAGGGAATTCAGTGTGTGTTTTGCTTGGATTGTTTGCGTCCTGAAGCACCTGGCTTCAGGTACTGGTGCTTCTTTTGGGCATGAGCAGCATCTCACCAGTTTGGATTGCTCTCATCCCAGCAGGACGAGCACTAGAGCACTGCAGAGAGGTTCAGGACATGCTGCCATGTGAAACCGTGGCACTTCCAGCTGCTCCAGAGAAACGTTTATAGTTAATGTAACATTTGGGGAACATTCAGTTAGTTTTGACTAACTTCTCTCCCCTTTCCCTTTAACAGCTCTCGATTCCAAGGCCAACAACCTGTCCAGTTTGTCCAAGAAGTACCGCCAGGACGCCAAGTACCTGAACATGCGTTCCACGTACGCCAAGCTGGCAGCTGTAGCTGTGTTTTTTATCATGCTGATCGTCTACGTGAGGTTCTGGTGGCTGTGAGCTGGTTCAGACATGGAAGAGGGAAAGCCGGTAGCCTGGCAGGTGTATGTGTGCAGGACACTGTTCATGGGGGATGTGCATTAGAATCCACACAGGGCCATCACCTTTATGGGAGTGTCCCGAAATTGTTAGGTGACACCTGACTGCTACATCTCTTGGTGAAGCCTGACAATAGGTGTAAAGGCTTGTTGACTGCAGGCTTTTCCTCTGAGGCAGTTTGCACTAGGGTACCGCAGAGTTTGGCCTCCCACAGTTCTTCCCCCCTCCCGGGGCACTCTGAGAACAGTCAATCAGTGCAGTTTAGCATAATCACATTGTACGTCCTCCTGTTGAGTAGCTCTAGTGGGAACTGGACTCTAATGAACATTCCTTGTGTTGGTAATGTTTGCTTTTTTAGAATGTGGGTCTGCAGTTATTTTTCTTCCTTTCTTTTTCAAGACTCCCCTGTTTGAAGGCAAATACTGCACTGTACATAAACCAGCTTTCACCTTTGTCAGAATACTTATTGTTGAGTTTTCTGCGTCTGACATTTTGGCTTGTTACACTTTAAATTTCTTTAGGAAGAAATGGATGTTAAACTATGCCTTAAAATACGTTCTGTCCAGTACTAGGAAGGGCAGTGGAAGGCTTCTGTCTTACTGATTCCTGCAAAATTAAACTACAGGTTTTTAAGTGTCCACTTTCCCTCTCCTGACAGCCGTGTGTGACAGTATGTTTCCACATGAACAGGGTGTGTAATTCAGCGCTGTTGGAGCGGGCACAGTGCAAACTTTGTCAGCAGACTGTATTTTTTCCTTCTATCTGCAGATTCACTACATTATTTCCTTCCTTTTTATGAGTGTGCTTTCCTTCCAAAATGTGTCAAAACTGCCAGCATTTCATCTCTGGGATCCTTGTTTTCTTTCTCCCTCTTTCCCTCACCCAAAACAACCAAAAAACCAAAACTCTGAATGTTGTTGTGAAGAAAAGGCAGTGTTTCTCTAAAGAACACTTCAACTTTACATGAAGGATTAGTGTAACTTTAGAACAGTGGAATCCTTTGGAAACACCACCTTTTTTTCCCCATGGTCACCCTCTCCCTACCTCACTTGGGAAGTTGTAACTGTCGGTGAAGAAAAACTCAATGTGGGGCAATAGTATAGAGCTTCTTCTTTCTTATGGGCCAACATATATATTACCAGTGTAATGTGATTTTTTTTTTACTTCATTTTTTTTGGTCCACCTGTGCTTAAGAATAACATTTTACCAGTCAGCTTTTGGTTTTATTTAAAAACAAAAGAGAAAAAAGAAACCCTACAGCTCAGGCAGTCCTCTGCACTCAACCAGGCAGTGTCACAGAAGGAAGTTTCAGGGCTTCCCAGCACCTTTCACAAGCACATAATCTTGTGTAGTTCTGGATGTATAAACTGTGACCTGGAAGTGTTTTCTGCCACTAGGTGGGAAACAGAGCTGTTGTCCTGTCTGGAATGGTCCCCAGCTTGGTGTCGTACTGGCAAGGAAGCAGTTAGCACTCGTCCACCAATGAACTCAGCAAATCTGAGCTGCCACATAGTCTAAAGTAATCCAGTCTATGCATGATGCCTCCAAGTGTTACTTTGTAGATTGCTTTATTATAATTATTATTTTAAATCCTGATAAGTGGTGTCCCTAACAGGTGAATGTCCCAGTGATGTAGGTCTGTGTAATGTAGGTGCTGGAAGGTCTCACTGTTCAGACACCGACCGTCCGTGGATTGCTGTGATTGAGGGGGGTGAAGTTCCTGCAGCACAGGGCAGCTCAGGGAGCAGCTGCCTCCTGCAGCCCCGGTGTCAGCAGTGAAATAAATGCTTCTGAAAATCCCCTCTGCAGCATGCAGTGTCCTGTGTCTTGTTCCTGTGATCTTGGGGCATGCTTTCTTTCCTTCCAGGAGCACAAGAGGGTAAAGACCCCATAGCTGAAGCCACCTGGAATAAGGGCTCCTTTTTGGAGGCACAGCTAGTTAAAAAACATGATCTTGGCCATTTTCTGGCAGTGAGACTGTACTTTGGTTATAGCAGGGATCTCTCCCTGGCTGGCATGTGTCTGCCTGTTGCAGGCAGCCTCCTCAGCATAGGCAGAGCCTCGCAGGTGCATGGGCAGAACATTTTAGGAACAATTTTGGCTGTTTGCACGAGCCACACGAGAAGCAGGACAAACTGGGAGTGGAGTGTGTATCCTCAATAGGGTTCATCAGCATGAACAGGGAACAGAGGTATAAAGGCCATTTGCCCAGAGGGACGACCACGAGGACTCCTACAGGCCAGTGTGGGGCTCCAGGGAGCGCTTTATGAGCGACTCCCACACTGCATTCAAAATACGGAGCCCCTTTTTTCCCTCGCACGGGGCAGAGGTGCTACTGATGCTCCGGCCGAGGGAGGTGCGGGCTGGGTTTTTCTTTGCTGAGGGCTCTCTGCACCTCCTGAGCAGCCAGGCCTGAGCTTGATTACTCTTTGTCCTGCTGCTTGGGCAGAGGGGAGGAGAAACCATTGCCGGTTTCTCCGCGACGTCTTTCTCTGGGCTGGGCGAGCGCCCGTGGTTGGGCTCGGGGCTGGGGCTGCGTGCCCAGGGGTGCGGTGGTGGTCGCAGGTCGCAGCCCTGCTGGGGCTGGTGGCCGTGTCACTGCCGGCTCGGGGGTCGCGGTGCTGTGCTCTTGGTGCTGGCGGCGGCCAGAGCCGGCCCCGGGGCCGCTGCCTGCAGGTGGCAGTGCCGGCGCGGAGCTGGGGCACGGAGCGCAGATGAGGGGGACGAAGGGGCTCTTCCTGGGGGCACGCCCATCTCGTTGCGGTGCCCTGGTCTCCCCAAAGACCCGCAACCTCGCTGGGCCCGGGCAGAGTCCCCGCGAACCCGGGGATCTGCCTGCAAAGGCTCCCGGACTTGTGCTGCCTGGCCTCGTGCGGCCGGGATGCGGCGACTGAGCTGGATATGGAGATGCTTCCCAGCGGGGTATTTGCCTGTCACCTCCTATCCACAACCCTTTCCATTTTTATTTCAGTTTCTGAGCTGCCCCTCTGCTTCCAGAGGCTCGGAAATAGGCTTTTCCTGCTGGGTTCCCCGCCTGGGAGTCCCCCTGGTCCCTATACGTGGCAGAAGCAAGGGGGTTTGTCCCATGCCAGGCACATGTGGAGCAGAGGGGGAGTGGGACCTGGGAGCAGTACAATCTCCTGGCACCTCTGTAGCACCTGAGCCCCTGCTCTGGGCGAGTTTAGGGGGCGGAATTGGGCTCTCCCTTCTCCCACAGTGTCCCCATTGCCACTAGGAAGCCTTTGGCACAAGGTACAGGCAGAGCACAAAAGAAAAGAGGATGGTGCAGGGTTCCTGGGAGCTGCTCTGCTCATCGTGTGAGCCCAGAGGTGAAAAGCTGTCAATTTTGGCTTTGCTTGGTGCTGACACTGCTCAGCTCAGATCTGGGCACCCCTGGGTGTCCTTGTGTTATGGAGCCAGGGGACTGTTGGAGGGGCCGTACATAGCTGTGTACCCCGTTGCCCACTGTAGGGCTGTGCTGGGTGTCTTACACCACTGGATACGCGGGTGTTGGGTGGTTGGGGTTTTGTCCCTGGGCAAAATAGTGAGAGCAGACAGGCAGAGCTGGTTCCCAGATGCTGCCAAACCTGCCATGGGTGGGCCACAGCACCTTGGAGAGGAAGAGTGCAGCAGGATGGCAAAGGCTGTCTGGGTGCTGCATTCACCCTGTCGAATATAAACCAGGTCTCACCTGGCACAGGCTGTGGCCATGCTCTGCACCATCACCACTCCAGGAGCAGGCATTCAGGCACTGCAAGGTTTTGGATTCTGTGTTGACTTGGAACCAACTGTTTCCCCTTCATCGAACCTGCTCCTTGCATTTGCAAATCCCTCTTTGGAGCAGGTTTTCAGAAAAAAAATGCTTTTGACTTCTTTCCATCTGGGCCCCCGAGGCAGTTTGACCCTGGATGGCTTCTGGCAGCTGCTTTGCCATCAGTGAATGTCCCAGTGATGTGGAGGGCTGTGCCAGCAGACCTGTGGAAAGGCAAGTGTCTGCCCAATGCATCCAATGCCAGAGAAGAGCCTGGGCAGCAATGGCAGGGTGTCAGGGGTTGGAGTTCAGACTTTTAAGCACCCTAGTCCTTGTTCTCCCCTCCTCAACAGCTTCCAAAAGAGCACAGTAGCTCTGTCTCTCTGCAGGGCTCTGAATCCCACCAAGACCAGGAGCCAGGCTGAGGAGTTCAGGGTGTTGTTCCCTCTCCTCACACTTCACTCTGCTGCATTGCTATGATGTGACCTTTTGAAAAGGAGGATATAGACTTTCTGCTGCCTGAAAATGAAGGCTTTTCTGAGGGCAGGGTGTTGGGTTGGCAGCTGGCCAGGGGCAGCTGACTATGGGACCAGCCCTCCCGCCCTGGTCTGAGTCAGCACCGCGTCCTGTCCCACAACACCCTGAACCGTCCTATCTCCCCCGTCCCCAGTGCCACAGCAGCACTGGTCCTGAGCACTTAGCAAGCTGCAGGGCAGGACTCATGGCACCTGCCCAGCTCCTTGCAGCCTCCTCGTTCAGTCCCTGTTGGTCTGAGGTCTCTGGGAGTCCCTGAGGGTCCCAAGTCCCTGCAGCCTGCACTGGAGAGAGGTGGGGTACGACCTTTCCACTGCAGATGCCCTTCCCGTGCTTCCTGGACAGCCTCCGAACACAGCTGCCCACACATGTTCCTGGATGTCTCCCCTCCCCAGTCTGTCCCCCTTCTCCTCTGGTCTGGGCACCATTTGGGTCCCCCGCAGGGGTGCCCCAGGCTTTGCCCATGGCACTGAGCCTCTCAGAGCTTTGCATGGCTGCTCTCAGCTGGCTGCAGTCACGCTTGAGCTCACAAACCCACAGGAGGGGATAAAGCAGAAGTTGGGGAGTCCCTGCTTCCCATGCCCACCCCGACGGGGCTGCCAGACCCTGCCATGGGGCTTTCTCTGGACTGTCGGCTGCATGGAGGAGCCCAGCGTGATTTTGAATCATGGCTCCAAAAACCCCTTGTGGTTGAGTCCCAGCACCCTGCAGAGAGACGATAAACCTGTTTCCTCTGTCATTGCTTTTTTTTTTTTTGTTTCGTTTTGTTTTCCTCCCCCCTACATCCCCTTAGCCCTGCGGGTGCTCCCTGGCTACCCCTGTGTGCTCTGCTTCCATGGCACGCCGCCCACACTCACTGGAAACGAGATTCCCCGGCCTCATTGCAGCACAGCACTTGGAACAAAAGTGCACCCTCCCAGTCGGCTGCAACTGGGGCTCCCTAAATAGGCAGCAGAGACAGGATTTGCATAGAAGAACAGAACTAAATGTGCTTGGTGGAGACACAGGGATCCCGAATCCTATGCATTGGGACCTGTGTGGGTCCCTGTTGTGTCAGAGCCTGGAGAGCATGTGGCATGATTGGCTTCTCAGGATCTTTCCCAGAGTTGGTTGTCCCCATCATGGACAGTCCCTTGCAGCTGCAATGGCTTCTTGCCCTTGGTGTCCACCTTCAGAGTGGGGGGAACCATGAGGCAAGAACGTGGCTTCTGGTGCAGCTTGGGCTCAAAACAGGCTGCACAAAGCAGCATGAGGCTCTCTCCAAGTGACAGAAGGGATGTAAGAGCATGGCTGGGGACTGAGGCTGAGGAAGCCTCTGTTGTGCTTTCCTGTACCCCTACCTGCATGAGGGCCACAGCTGAATGGGAGCTGTGCCTGCATAGCCATCCCACAGTAAGAGCGGTGGCTTTCATGGGAGAGGAGTGGGATGCTGGCCTGCTGCACATCACCACTGTAGAGCCCCAGAGGCTGCTGATCATGAGGGAGAGTTGCAGATTCCTATGTATGCGACCGATGCTGGGTACAGACCTCAAAAAGGCAACCTAAGGATTGCAGTGAGCAGCTGCCCCTTCCTTGAGCCGCAGCTGTGACCTGGAGGGTGACCACAAATCAGCGGATCCTTGCTCTATAGCATGAACAGAGCCAGGGGCATTTCGGAAGCCTCATGGCCACTGTGTTGCATCAAACCAACTATGGTAAAAGCTAAGCAACTCCATCTGCAATTTAAATACTCCAGGGGCTGCCGAAAGCGGGCGGCAACGGGTAAGGCAGAGGGTATAAATTCCCCTGGGCGATTAAGCGGCAGTCGGAACAGGGAGCCTCGGCGCATTCCTGCGGGGCTTGATGCAGGAATGCCTTTGCACTTCTGTGTTTCTTTTACGACCAGGCTAGCTGTCAGGTAAGGTAATTATGGCATAAGCCAAGTCATGTGGATGTTAAGAGTTTGCAGATGAGCCATAGGACAAGCTATTTGCGGAACAAGCACAAGGCTGCCAGCCCTGAGGATTTTGTTGGAAGCCTCTCTCCCTCCTGCTTTTCTTAAACCTCTTGGCTGCTGACGTCTTGTAACTATGAAATACCCTCAGCTCCCATTTTAATGGAGTTCTAGCTCTTCTGTTCATAAAAGAGAAAGCCGGGTTATATGACTCAAGCATGTCCTAAGGACCCCCAGATGAGGCAGGTAAAAACGAGCAACATTTATCTGGGATAACACGTAAAACGCTGGGATGTAAGGCAGGTTTTGAGGTGTGGGCTGAGCTGAGGTCTGAATGCCTGAACCACCATCAATGCCACTGAAAGGCTGTTGCAAGAAAACACAATTTATTCTGAGTAATCCAATGTAAAGCTGTTGAAATCAGCAGTTCCTCAAAGGTGAGGGACAGAGGAGAAGTGCCACAGTCCTCACTGAACAGGTACAGACACCCCAAAATCACCTCAGAATGTTCGAATGCATTTTGCCTTCTGTGAAGAGAGCTGGAGAGAGCAGCGCAGAGCCCCCAGCACACGCCTGCCTGGCAGCATTCGCCCGGCTGCGGAGAGGGGAGGCACCTGGGACTACGGAGAGATGTTGTCTCCGTGGGCTCCCCCTTTGAGCAAAGCCTGTGGATACTCTGTGGAGCAGGAACCAAAATCACTGCAGGGTGAGTCTGCTGGAGCTGCGAGAGTGCCTGATCTCCCTGCCTTTGTCAGCTAAAGTGCCAGGATTTCCCTAATTGCTGGGGCTGTTTAACTGGTGATGCCGTGGATATGGAGCCTGTTCAACTCTCCTAATCCCTCAGCTGGCACTGCTTCCAGTGCCGAAGCGCACTCAGCCCTCTTCCAGGCATCCTGCCCGCCTCCTCTCGCCACCCTGGGCAGCGGGGGCTTTGCTCCCACACCCAAGGTGAGATGCTCCGTTGACAAAGAGGGGCAAGGCATGGTGCAAACCGGATGGAAACTGCAGAAAACCTTGCCAGAGCTCTCCAGCTGGCTGCTGGTCATCCGTGGGTGGGATGCTCTCCTCCATGGGCACTTTGACCCTGCCTACGTGCACCCATGAGGACAGTGGCAGAGTGGAGAGATAAAAGCAATAAGCAGGTTCCCCAAACCCGCAGGAGGGAAGCAACACCTTTCCTCTTCCAGGCTGGACTCTCCCAATGAGCTTCATCTGCCACGTGGAGCTGGTTGCTCCCAAGAACTGTGCCAGAGTGGCTGTGGATCCTGTCACTGTGCTGGGGCTCAGTGCTTTGTGCTCAGGCCAAGTGAAACACAGTGGAGGACAAGCCGCTTCAAGGTCAGAGGTGATGAGTAATGCTCAGCACTTAAGGGGAGCTAGAAATGAAAGAATTCCTCCTGAATTTGCATTCAGGAGAGCATTTCCAAATCCTCCCTGTAGCCATGTTCCTGTCTGTCCCTCCTGTCACAGTGGTGATGGGAAACTCTGGCAGCTGTGCAGGACGATGGGGGACTTGTCACCAAGGTTGCATTGGCATACCTGGAAAAAT
Source organism: Calyptomena viridis (assembly GCA_013390005.1). NCBI lineage: Eukaryota > Metazoa > Chordata > Aves > Passeriformes > Eurylaimidae > Calyptomena > Calyptomena viridis. The sequence goes on from WEIV01026132.1 coordinate 135,386, forward strand.
CATAATGGGGGTAGGGCACTAACTGTCCAGCTCCACGCTTAGGAGGAACTCTGGGATCTGGAGAATTACAAGGGGAAAACAGAAAGGTTTATTCATTGCCCCCTCTCTCCCCTGAACCCGGCACAATCCTGCCTTCACGGGCCAGCCTGCCGTGTCAGCACCGAACACAAAGGGCTCTCAGTCCTCCGGAGCCTGAGCCAGGGCAGAAGGATTTTTAACGCTTTAAATGATGGCTGAGGACTGAGAGAGATCTCGAGGCTGAGTCCAGCTGCTGTCCTCCTGAGACCTCTTCTGTGGGAACCCGTGTCTCCTCCTGGAGTTTTGCAGCAGGAGCAGCTGTGGGGGTGAGCCATGGGGCAGAGAGCTGGTCTGCCTGCTCCAGAGACTACTCTGCCCACTGGGGTGAGCCTCAGCGGCTGAGGCTGGTTTTGAGTTTCCCGTCCCAATGGGACAGGAATGCCCCACCAGCCCTGCCTGGCAGCTGCCTTCACCCCATGTCTGAGTGAAGAGCAGGGCAGCGTGTCAGGTGGAGAACCCCACTACCCTCCCCTGTGGGCACCTGCCACCACTGCCATCACCACACAGGTGTCCTGCTGCCCTGGCCCTCCATCCTCCCATTTTGGCCACCATCTGCCCCCATCCCCACTGCCCCCATCATCTCCCATCCCCTCGGCCCACCCTCATTCCCCCCATTAGCCCCCTTCCCACAGTCCATTCCCACTCCCCCATT
>WEIV01026132.1:136223-279406 GCA_013390005.1 Calyptomena viridis
CGGGGACGGCGGGCTGAGCCCCCGTGGGAACCGCGCTCCCGTGGGAACGGCGCTCCCGGCGGAGCCGCTCCCCCGCGGGACCCACGCGTAGCGGGAAGCCGCCCCTGGCTGGCGGTGCGTGGCGGTGATGGATGTGCTGCTTCCCGGAGAGCTGGAGGGTTGGGGTTTCAAAACACGGGAGAAAATGGTTTGCGGCGTCCGTCGCTTCGCATACCTGCGCAGCGAGCCTTTGTTGCGGACATTCCTGCACACACAGGGAATCTCTGCGTGTCCTCCTCCTCCTCTCAGTCAGTCCGGGCGCGATGAAGCCATGTGTGCACATCCGAGCAAAGTGTCGCTTTTTGTCACTCTTTCCCCTTGCGCTCTGGCGTTTTCAGTATGTTTTACAGCTGGGCTGGAGCGTTGGTCCGTATCCACAACTGGTGGGTCCTGGTGGATCTCCTGCTCCTGGAGTAAAGCCTGTGTAGCCTTGCAGGACGTTACATGACTTCTCATTCCTTCTCTTTACTCCTGAGAGGCTGGATTACTTTTCAGGTGACTTGTGAACAGTGAGACAGCGTTAGTGGAAGTTGTTTGGGGCACGAGTGAGCAAGACACTGATAATTTCGGCAGTGTTGTTGTCTGGTATGGTTAGGAGCAGAAATTGTTGTCTGAAGAGTTTTGACCACTTCTGCTGGTTTGAACATGGAATAGTTGAGTCAATCAATCGATCTGTTTTGACTTTGAAATGGTCATTATTTGTGTCCTGGGAGAAACGTTGGTTTTCTTTTTTTTCTCCAGTAACCCGCTCTGAAATCCATTTTACTAATACTTTGCAAGAAGACATGTGGAGTTAAAAAAAATCCTATTTCCCGAATGTGTTTGGTCCAGGTTTGCTTAAAAAGGGCAGTAAAATTAAAGGAGCATGGAAGGGTAGTTGTCTTATAAATTCAGAAATATGTTTTCTTGGTAGCGTGGAGGTGTGGTGCATAGTAGGACTGTTATTTCTGGAAATAGCTTACACGGCACAGTAAGATGGCAAAATACTATTTTTGCCAGGGCTAAATGTCTTGTCCACTTAGTGAAACTGTACCAGCAATTTACCAGCTTATTGCTGGCCCTACCGGTTCCTTCTCTGACAGGCTGGGAGGAAAAGTAGCTGTGGCATCACTTGTTGTCACTTGCCTGGGTACGGACACCTACTGGGCTGGTTGAGGTCCTCCCATGCTGCCAAAATTTTTGGCTTTGTGGGTGAAATCTCTTCCTGGTGCCAAACAGGCTGGTTGGCAGAGGTGGCAAATCCAGGCTGAAAGTGATTCCTGTTGTTCATGAGATACTGACCTGCATCTGGTTCTTGGGAGTGGGAGCTGTGGCTTGATTTAATGAGAAAGGGAAAGATGAAGTCACCGAAAGGGTATTTTCAGGTGCATATTCAACTGGCTTGATGCTCTTGTGCAAGAGAGGGCAGGTACCTGATGTCAGCCCTCTTGGTCAATAAAAATAGGAGGATCCTGGATGCACTGAGAGCTATGGTTTGGACTACTCAGCCCTGTCTCATCATGCAAGCCCCATGGTGTAGTAACTTGCTTTTCCAGTTTAGTTTTGCAAAGGGCTGCAGTTGAAGGTGCAGTAAGCTGGGGTGGGGCAGCAACACCTGTGCTTTTGGTGAGGATACTCACCTGATAATTGCTGTGAAAGATTTGCTTCTCTTCTGATCAGGGAGGAATCCTGGCTGTTAAGCCCACCCTAATTACCTACTGCCATTAACGCTTGAGTTCTGCTTCACCAGGCTGCTGTTGCCTGCTAGCCTGTTTCTAGCAGGTTACAATACCTTTTTAATCAGTGCTGTGCTGGCATGGACAGCAGTTTCAAGTCTTTAGTATTCAAACAGTGCAACTTTGGAGGACTTCAGATAACGCTGACAGCACTAGTCTACTTGATATGGATTTGCTTATGGGAGAGCAAGTTTGACTTGATTTTCCGAAGGTGTTACTGTCTATCAAATTTGTTCTTATCAAGGACGCTGATTTAGACTTTCAAAAGGGAGCATGATGAGAATCTGGCAAACTTGCATCACTTCCTGCAGGGCATCACTTAGTCAGATTAGAAATACGTGAAGATCCTCTCGCTGATGTTCTCAGGACTTGAATCCTTGGGAAGGGAGGACTCGCACCTCTGGTGGCATTTGGCATTCGAATCTCTCTTATAGTAGATGAGGTTGGGATTTTGTCAGCTTCCACAGCTACTTCCCTTACTTTTTTATTTGCAGCTGTTGCAGTAATTGGGTGATTCCTTTCAATAGGCTCTGGTCCTGTTCAGCTTCTCCTGTTTTCAAAACTGGTGTCTGTCTGTGCCATGAGAGGGTACAGGTGGCTGGACTTTGAACCCAGGACAAGGAGGGAAAAGCAGCAGCAGGACTCTGCCAGCCTCTTCTGGACTTGGGAATCTGTCTTACTGAACATCAAAACCAAGCAGTTGCAATTTGTAACTCCAGATGTAACATGGTTTCCTTTAAGTTTGTGCTCTTGGCTGATGACTTTTAAGTGGAGAATTGATACAGTGATTATTAGCTCTCATTCCTCCTTTGGGAAATGTCATCCAGGTTGGGGGGGAGGAGCCTTCCTAAGTGTATTGAAAGGTCCTCTTGGGGATATATTCTTAGTTTTTATGAATTCATTTTGAAATCATCTTGCCAACAAAAGTCAAGGGCTGTGAGTGCCTGTGTAGAAGAAACAGTGCTTATAACGTCCTAAGCAGGGTCATCTGAGATCTGCAGAAATAATCATCTGTTCTGTTTAGAAAATAGTCTGTTCCTAGGGCACATGTCCTTTTTTTGGACTGCTACAGGCATGAAAAAAGAGCTTTGTATCTCAAAATGGCACGGGCGTCTGCTGTTTGTTCCATGCAGCAAGTCTTCATGTCCTTTCTCTGACATCACCCTGGATGGCTGCGGAAGCCCTGCTCAGCACAAGTAGTGGGATAACATTTCTGCACAGACAAACATGCTTAATGTTCAAATTAATAAAGATTTAGTGCTGGAGAATGACGGAAGACTTTGGAGAAGAGGCGAGCATGGCTCCTGCCTGCCAGATACACTTGGAAACACCAATACCTCTTCAGCTCTTTAATTGCCTTCTCTACATTTTTTTGTTGAAAACTTTTTTTCTTTTAACTAAGTGCTTTATGTTGCAGTTCTGGATTTTAGGCATTTGGGCTTTGTTTGGAAAACTGAAAATAGGAGCAGGCAGGGAACAGTAGCTTTGTAAAGAAATGGAGAATACGGTGACTGGCAGCCTTCTGAACTGTGTTACAAGTTCATCCCAAATACAATATGTGTTAGAACGTGAGCTTTTATGGATAGTTTTTCAACAGCAACAGTGTCACATGAACTGTAGCTGCATCTGACATAAGTAACAGTTGTCCTGCAGCTTCCTCACCTAAGACTGATGATGGAAGACTTCAACTCTACCTGTGGATTTGCATGATGGTCCCCAGCTCTGGTCATAAGATGGCCAATGAGTAGTTTTTGATGTTCCTAGATGTTCAGAGGAGAGATCTGAAACAGATGATGGCAAGGCATGGAGTTCTGTGGATCTGAGAGCTTCAAGTAGTCAAATTTGCTGTTGACATTCTCAAATTCAGGAAAACACGATAAACTTCTAAAGCAGAATTTCTTCATCTTTACAGGCTGGTTCTTCTGAAAACCACTTAAATATTTTCTTTTCAATTTTTTTTACACTTGTCTAGATATATTAGTGAAGGAACCCAGTTTAGATATTGGGATTTTTTCACCCAGAAGGTGTGGGGTGTTGGTTGCCTCCCTTCACACTCCTCTGAGCTCTGCTTAGCTTCTCAGCTGATGAATCTTGCATTATCCAATTGATTTCAGGCTTTTGTGTGTAAAAACATTGGAGGTGTCTTAATCTGATTAAAGCATTTTACTTTACAAATTATTTCTATGCCCTGTAGACAAGCTTTGTCCTTAACTACCACCCTCTGTCTGTGAAGTGCAAACTGGTCAGCTTGTTTAAATTCCCCAAATGTTAACAGTTTATAAATCTGAACTGAGTATAAGGCTGTAAAGCTTTTTCACAGTAAAGATTTTTACCAATTTGTTTCCTTCCCCTTCCATGTGCCTGTCGTGGGATGATCTGTTGTTCAGAAAAAAAGGAAAAAGTTCTTTTCCTATTTTCAGCTAGCTGTCATTTACTAGTGGGTTCTTCCCTGGAACATAATCTTGCCGGAATTGTAATCTCTTGAGGTTAGTGAATAGCGTAATTAGTCCTTTGTGGTTTTCCTCCAATATTTGGTTATCTTTTGGGTGTTCTCTCCATATGTGCAGTGCTGCTTACTCCTTATCAGCTTTTTCAACAGTTGTTTGTGTGGTGTGTGGTGCTGCTGTGGAAGGATTTTGTCCCTTTCTGCACAATTGAGGGCCTTCCTCCAGAATGTACCTCATGTTTCAGCATTTTCTCTCAACTGCTTTTTTCACGCTCTGTTTTTCCTGAAGGGAATCAGCAGCTGTTTTTTGCTGCCTTGGAATTTGAGACCCCCTTGATTTGTTGTGTAGCTGGTGTTTCTGGCCATGCTGATGGTCGTCCTCTTCAGAGCTGATCCACCTCTGACAAGCAACCTTGAGCATGAGATTTTCCATGCATCTTGTGTTGCTGTTGTTCGAGGGCTTCAATTCCTTTTTTCTCCTTTCTTTTAATACATAATGGATAGCACAGTTGAAATGTCAGGCTGTTTCTCATGAATCTCAGTCAAGACAGAAAATAACACTAACTACTTAAAGGTTATTGAAACCTATTTTGTCCTTCAGTTTTCTTTTTAATCTTAAATGTGTTTTTAGCCTGATTTTTCTTATATATTCAAGTAGGTTGTTTTCCACCCTCTCTCACGAGAGGTTTTGAGCCTATAGAGAAGTTTCAACTAGAAATTACAAAGGTCTTGGTCCTGATACTTAGTGAAAAGTTTATGGACAGAAAGGGAATATATTGTCCTTCCAAGGGGAAAGCTGTACTAGCAGCTCAGCAATGTTCTCTGCCAGAATATCACTCTCCCCCCTTATTTAAAGTAAAACCTTTGGTCAGTGCCTGCACCTTCTTAGATGCAGGAAAATCAACCACAAAGCTACAGGAAACCAGCTTTATAACGTCTCTTTCTCGTGGCATTAATTGTTTTGGTATTTTTCATTTTTACTTCTGCTCAACTTTTTCTGAACTTCTGGGCAAAGAGTTTACTGGCATTACTTTCCTTTTAGTATTCACAACAAAGCCCTTTCAGACTTGCTCTGGTTATGGCTCTGTTTCCCTATAGCACAGTTCTTGTAAAAGCTGAACTCGGACACTTACAGCTTCTGATCTTAATCCTTCACTATTCCTTTTAATTTTCTAGCCTAGAAAGTATCTGAATTTATAGTGGGCAGATGAAGTGTAGAAACCAAATCACAACTTTCAGATCATCTTGGCATCGTAAAGATCAATGAGGCAGAAACAAAACTTTTCTTTGCCTTCTAGATTTGCTATAACTGTTTCTTTAGCCCCCAGAAATAAACCTAGGTGAAATTGTGCTCCAGTTAACTGTGAGCTTTGGGTTTGGGTGTTGACAATCTCAGTAATCCCTATAGTGTATCTGTGAGTGATGCTTTCTGCTTGTGCTCATTTTACAGCAGTGGCTATTTATTTTTCCCTCTGGCCTTAGGAAATAGTCCTGGTAGGATGTTAAATGTCAGGTTAGAGTTTGCATTTGTATGCAGGCATGTTGTAGGGGTTTGTATGGACTCCAGGCTGGGTAGTATTGCTAATAGTGTTCATCTCTCCTGCACTTAGAGCCCTTATCTGAGAAATCTTTCAAACTTGACTACAGTGACTACTGGAAATTGGGTGCTCCTTGCCGAAATGGTGGCCTGCCCACTTCATGAAAAGCCAGTCTTTTGAAAGTCATGGGATTCCTTCCCAATATTCCTGTAATATGCCTAAAGGGACTGCAAAAAGGCAGTTGAGTACATGAGAAAAAGCCATGGGATTTCCCCTTGGAGGACCTGCTGGCATACTGGGGCAAGCCTTCCACCACATCAGAGTGTGAGGACTGGAAATGTCACTGCCTGTGCTTGGTCTGGGCTAACCCAGCTTCTGGTAATCTTGGTTTTTCAAGCTATGACAGATCCAGAAAACCAGCAGTTCACCATTTCTGTTTTTGTTAAACACAGAAGAAAAAAAAGTAGTGTCAAAAAGCAGTGTGTTGAACTGCTAGCCTCTATATATGGCTTCTAGAAAAGTGACTTTATCTCTTCAAGACAAGGCTGTCTTCTCTCGTGCTGTACACAGCAGAATATTTCCCCTTAACACGATGGGTGTAGCGAAACAAACTTTTGATGCTGGCTGAGGTAGAAGGTGCTAAGTTCCTGATGCTGTTAACTCTTGAGCACAATGTGGTAGAGTAGCAGAAAAGTAGCTTTTGAAGTAAGTAGTGTTGAAATGCCTTGGTTTTGCATGCATTGTGAAATTGTGAAAGATATCATGAAATACAGGAAGACAGTGCTTTGTGCAAAGAAATGCTAATTTTACTGTGAGAACTGTAGTCTTTGATTTCCCTTGTGATTTATTTTTTTTACCAAGAGAAGTCACGTGGTTATTTAATACTCATTTTAATATAGAATAGGATTACATTTACATTCGCTTCAGCTTTATTTGCATTTCAACATATTTCTATTCAGCCATTTTTAGTCTAAAGGTGAAAAAGTACAAAATACTTTTGTATTTATCTTCTTGGTGTCTTTCACTTATGAATTGCTATAGACAAAATATATATTTAAAAATTTATTGACCCGTTGTCTCTGTTAAAGAATTGTGAGGGCTGGTAGCAGTTTAATGACCTGCTAAACAGCATTTCAGGGTGGGAATAATTTGTCAAAAACCTGTGGAAAAATTAATCATCATTTTCTAAAGCCTCTCTGCTGTCTCTGTATTTGGCCCAGCAAGCCAAGCTGGAATCACTGATTTGGGCCCTTTCTGTGACCCCGAATGCTGTCAGCCTCTTGTTCTTCTCTGTGCAGTTGTGCTGGGAGGTGTTTTTGGCCAAGTGCTAGTTAAGCTTTTACTATGTGGGTTACAAAATCAACTGGCTGCTCAGTTCTCACTGGGGACGCGGGTACTCGACGAGATTACAAAATTGTGTTTGAAAGCGTGAGCACAAAAGAAATAATCCTCTGAGTATTTGCTTCACTGGCTCGATTGGTGTGAAAAGAATGAAAATTCAAGGTAGTGAGATGAGAATACCAAGCCTGCTTTCCCCTCCTGGTTGTCTGAAATGTGGTAGGGCTCTCTTTAACCCTCCTCCATTTCCCTGGAGTAGCACGGGTGGTGGGAGTCGTTGGAATCATTACGCTTTCTCTTGGACACAGTGCAGTTTCTCTTGGACACAGTGTAAGCAAGCTCTGCTAACTGGAGCTAATCTTTGCTGTGAAAACAAGCTGCTGCAGTGTTAGACAGCAGCAGATGAAGTTTGGAGTCAAAGCCATGTGGATGTTGCCGTTAAATGGGATAAAAATTGTCAGACAGGTGCAAATCAGCGTAAGTGTTCTTGCCCGCTGTGGGGGGGAATGCCAAGCAAAATCCGTGTTAATATTTCTGTCGCTTAGTAACCCTGACCTCAGGGGTTATCTGTAAGGGGCTCAGAGTGGAATTTGGTTCATTTCCTGAGAGCTCTGCAGAAGCAGCACCATCCAAGTGCCCCTTTTTCAGAAATCAAGTTAACAGCAACAGGCATACTTGTATTGTGGGAAACACTGATAATTTTCCTGGGGAACTGAGTTTAATTTAATTGTATTCTCTATAGGGATTGCAAGCATGAAACGTTCCTATAGTGCCTCATAGTGCGTGTGACCTGTTTATGTGCTCCAGGGTTATTGAGAAATAACACTTCAAGCCCTGGACAGCACAACTGGAGTCTGTTCCAAGTTGTCCAATTGCTGGACTGAATTTGGGCTGGTTGCAGGGAGAGCTTAGTGGGACTGGTGTGTTAACTCTTCTGTTTCTGAGTCCCGTTCCTAAGTCACCAGCATATCAACTTCAGGGTGGTTTGGACCGGTTTTCCCCTAATGCCCCTTGCTGGATTTGTATTGGAAATTTAATATCTCTTGAGGAAAGGAAAACCATCCTTAAAAACAACCAGGGGCAATCTTCCATACAACTGGCATCCAGGTGGTTGGATGTTATTGGTGCCTGTAGGTGCCTTTAATTAAGATTGCTTAAATGCTTTCCCAAATGCTATAAGATGGTGGAAATGAGGTCCATAAAAGTTTGGGGGCCAGGAGACAGAACTGGAGGCTGGGAAGAGCCTGTGACTTTTCGGTGCGTGGGTAAGTTTGGGATAGGACCCAGATGATCTCGTTCCAAGAACTTGATCCCCTAGTTTAGTGCTATTCAAATGGCAGGCTGTGGTCTAGGTGCACTGGCTAAATTTTTGTGGTTCCAGAGTGTCCTCTACTCCTGGAAGGTTTCATAATTCTGACCCTTCTGGTCACTTCCGAAAGAGCCACCGAGTGCTGCTTCAGATCCCAGGCACTTGCCTGAGCTGGAGCTGATGTGTTGCTTCCATCAGGACAGACTTCATTCAAGCTTCCAGTAGACTTGGATAAAAATTGACCAGCCCTGAATTGTATCATACTTAATGCGTTTTTTAAAACATAGTAGTGAAAATATCAAGTTTGAGTTATAGAGCATCTTGTCTTTAGAAAGTTAACACCTCTGATGTTTTCACTTACTTTGAAACACAATTCTGTCTGACTTCAGAGTGCCACAATAGTAGATGTTGCAGCGAATTTTGGATTGCTAGTGGCATTCAGCAGGTGAGTTCATGAGGGGAAAGATGCCCCTGTTTCAGTGCCAAGTGTTCCTAGAGATACTAAAAAAAGAAGGAAAGAATTTGAGACAAAATAGTGTCTGGAAGAAGTTGCCTTTTATTTCAGAGACTTTCAATCCAGAATTTTGATCATAAAGTAGTAACTTTATGAGCAAAGAGTACACTTAACCCAAAATACACAGGTGCTGACACGAATGCCTTTGTAGCTTGCTGAAATTACTGCATGCTTTGCTTTGAAAATCTGCCTAAAAGAAATTCTGGAAAGATTTGGTTGCCTGATGAACAAATCTGTATTTGATTCTTCTTTCAGTCTGGCTCTTTTAATGCTGCCAGAGGTGAAATTAAACTAAGTGATAGTGTCTTTGGTTTTGTTCCAGTCATATAAAATTTTCATTCCTCCAAATACGCTAATGAAGCTTTGACTTGACATGTATTGTGGCTACTGATTTGACTGTTGTTTTCTTTTCTTTCAGCTTTGCAGTGTATGGATGATTCCAAGCCATGTGTTAATGAGGGAAAGTGCATTCCATATCAAAATGGTACAGGATATTGCAAGTAAGTTGGTTTTGTTTCTAATCTAATTATCAATCTTTCATTCAGGGTCCTAGCTGGAAAGGAAATGTGAATTTTTAAGATTTTCTTACTGGATGCTTCCAGCATAAGTTTAGCACTGTTGGCATTTCTTGATAATGTGTTAGTTCTTGCGTGCTAGCTTTTTGTAATGTAAGAAATCTGGAATTCTTGTTCAGTATTTGGGTTTGGATCTTCTCAGTTGGATTTCTTTGCATTAGGTTAGGCCAAACCAATCATAGAGGTAAACTCTACCTTTCTTCCAGACCCGCAAGTTAAGTTGAAACTTGCTTTGTCTCACAGCTTGCCTCACTTTTTAGAGCTTCAGCCCCAATTTGAATATTTTTTAGGTTTTTCAGAACTGTTCTGCACTCTGAAGTGTGCCAGTTTCCTTCTACATGCTTGAGAGCAAGTAATATCTGGGAGTTGCAAAAACAAACTAACCAAACCCCCCAGACAAACATCCACGTTTTTTTTATCATGTAATTGATTTTGGTAAATGTTAACAACCATCTTCAGTGGTACCTTCACTTTGCTGCTGCATGGAAAGCTCATCAGCAGGAGCTTTGGCAGGGTGTGTGTTCTCTGGAGAATGGTATCACATCTATTTAAATGCAGTTCACCTAAGAAACTTCAGTATTTGGATTTTTTTTAATGAAGTGATATTTTGCAAAAAAAAAGAATCTTCTTTGTTTGGCAGTTAATTTACTGTGTCTGTAGTAAATAGGTTATTTTCTAAACATTGTTGATGCCATCAGTGCAAGTTATGTCATTTTCTAGCATGCTAGATCACTATCTTAATGCCAGGATTCTTTAAGTATAAGTGAATTTTGTCTTGTTGATTTAGCATGGCTCTGTTCTTCACCCTTCTCAGCACATCCATCTTCCTTAGCCACAACCTTTAGTTCTCTATTAATGTGGTAGGTAAAGCTCAATCTACTTAAATTGCACCTGTGACACACAAAGGGGAAATCATAATCTAATTTGAGGTTCTTCTCAGTTTCAAATCAATACCTGATGTGCAGAAAGGCCACAGAAAAGCAAATATGTAACTTGTTATTCCCTCTAGGTTTCTTTTAAAATTTCTAACTCCTACTGCTTCCTAGTCTTTTGCTTTCCATGGCTTTATATTGATGTCAACTGAATAGAGCTGCCCTTCTGAAAAGAAAGCTGAAACTTTTCAATTGTATTTTGAGACTGAAACAAGAAATAGTGTGATGTTAGCAGGTCTTTCTGATGTGTTCTAAGTATGTTAGGCTGGAGCCAAAGTATGTAGGTCACAATGAAGGTAATAAACAAGACTGGTATTGGTGTTGGTGCTGTTTGTACCTTCCTAAGGATATTTTCTTCAACTTGCATGTTTCTCTTAGCCATGTATAACAATTGTTTTTTTACAGTCTAATTCGGTTCATTTGATTAACTTCTGTTCACTATTTGTAGTGCAGTCTGGGGTTTGACACATTTCCCTCATTACAGTGGCAGCTTTGACCACTGCTACATTTTTTTAGCACACAGAGTTATTTATAATTCTAATGTTGCCTTCCTTTTTGTGCAGTGTTCTTGCAGGTTTTAAGCCTACCCCCCCTTCAAGTAACAGCTCAGTTCCTTTGCAGGTGCCAAAGTAATTGGAAAGGCTAATACAGAACTGTATACAGAGATTAGTATATGTCTATTTTTTAGTTCTGGCTCAAGAACTCTTTTTTTTTTTCCGAAAGGTAGGAAAAAAGTAGCAAAACCCACCTCAGATATGGAGTCTCTACTAGGCTGATTCTGAGCATCCTGTTTTGGTTTTAACTTTTTTTTTCTTTCCTGCCCTATGAGGAACTCCAAATAGGGGAACTTTCAATCTGGTTTAGTAACCTAAATGACTTTCTGAATATTTGATGGCTGCAAGAGTAGAAATATTTTTTTCCTCAGAAAACTGAATTTATTACTAAAACGAGCAGTGTGGCTTCTAGCTCTGCAGGATCACTCAATGTTTAGCAACATCTCCACCCCTTCCACTTTTTTCAAGTTATCTGCAGTACTTCCTCTGCTGGGCAATAAGTTATTATAACAGGCTCTCTTCCTCTTTCTGTATCTCTTCTCAGCCAAGCTGTTTGTTGTAGTGTGTGGTGAGGCCATCCAGTCAGTTTTGCTGTCTGTAAGAATTAAGTAAATGGCTGAGGGAATACCTGCATCAGCAGTAATCAAATGTCATAAGGCACGAGTAAGCACTGATAACAGAACACCTAGTCTAGATACTTGGCCCATCAGTGAATGGCAGCTTAGTGCTGAAACAGCTTTCTCTGTCCGAAAATCCTGTAGCATCTACTCCATTAAAAGAGAGAGCTGGTTTTCTGCTAAGAAATTATTATGGTGTATCTGGCATCTGTTATGGGAACAGCGATTGTGACCCTTGTAAGGAAGCCGGGGTTGGATCTTTATCAGATTGCTCTTGTGAGCGCCCTTTAAGTAGCTCCGTTCCCTTGGTGATGCTGCTGGCCCATGTCTGTCACTCTGTAGCACTGTTTGATAGAGTTACTGACCTCCTTTGACCTTGATTTTATATTTGGAAAATTACACATTCCTGTGTTTGCATCTTCCAAGGCCTGATTTTTTTGTGAGAGCTCTTTCTACACTCATTCAGCAACCAGCATGGTGAGGGTGTAGGCCTTATTCCAAGGAATATGCCTGTATCTGCAGCAGCATCGTGGAGGGGACCAAACCTTCCAAGCTTTCTAGGTCCTGCTTTGACAGAAGGCAGTTTCAGTCTGGAGTTTGGCTTTGCCTTGCACTGTGATGGGCTTTTTGTTGTTGGGGTGGGTGTTTTTTTTCCTCAAAGCATCTCCAGGCAGCCTTTTGTGCGTTGAGGTGTCAAGCATGAAGGAGCCTTCTGGCACCCTCTCATATCCAGCAGAGAAGTGGGATAACAGTTCCTTGTTGCTTAATGCTAATTGTGAACATCACAGGAACACTGTTTCTTGTCTCCCAGCTGCTGGATGACTGGGGAAGCAGGAGTAGGAAGAGTCTGTGGGGTAGTATTGTGAACTTGCAGTGTTTCTGCAGTTGCAGCAGACTGGGAAGGAGGGTGTGGGTACGGGGAGCTGTTTCAAGGACAAGCAGAGCAGCAATTTTGGCATCGCTGCCTGCTGTTTTTTGAGTGCAAGAGTCTGCTTTGCTGCAGGTAGATGCAGGATTGGGCAGTCCCTCTGTGCTTGGAGTGGGGCAGGGCCCTAAAGCAGAGTCTCTTAACTGATTTCCTCATGCTTGACAGCCTTGGCCTTTCCCAACTTCCCATCCCAGTGACAGGGAGCAGAAGCAAGACCTGTGCCAGGGAGAGAAGCAGAAGTGGAGAAGGGAGTTGACGTAGGGGTGCTCCAAGGTTTAGGGAGGAAACTGGGCCTTGCTACTTCTCATGCTTGGCAGGCTTTGAAGATTGAATTTTTGACCTTAGGACTGTTGCAATTTGTGTGTCCAGAAAGGCTAGCCATAGCTTGGTATGAAACCAAGTATGCTCTAACACCAAGATCTTTTATTAGTCCTGATGGTGTAAAAAAAATTTCAGAGCTGTGCTTAGTCAAATGGGCAGACTGAGGTGGCAAAAGCATGGTCTCCTTCAGCACATCCTTTCATGCAGCTTTGTGTGCTCCTGTCTCTTTATCAAGCAGTGTTTTGCTCACCGGGTGCAGAAGTTTGTGCACCTTTTACATTGCATGATGCAGTTTTTACCTCTTACCTGCAGCCTGGCAGCAGGAGGACCTCAAAAAATGCTAAACTCAAAGCAGCAATGGCCTGGCACTAAGAGGCTTCTATCCCAATTCTAACCATCAGTAATTCCAGCACCCTTGCCAGGTTTTTGACCTACCTTTCCTTCCAGCTGGATCTTCATAAATTAATTTTAACTTGGATTTAAGAGGACTTCTGGGGCTGAAAGCAAGATCCTGGACTGCAGCACTGCTTCTGAGACTGCAGCTGATACTTTCTTGGGATCTGTCTCGAGGGACTAATCACTCCTAGACCAGTGAATGGGGAATACCCATAGGAGACCTTATAGCAGGATGAGGTCTGAGAGTTTTCCAGAAGAGGCTAAATGCAGAAGTTGAAAAGTTGTCCCTTTCTGAGAATGGTCTGCCCTTTTCTGTTTCCTTCTGTCTCCTTTCAGAAGTTAAAGGAGACCCTTGAGACCAGGGCAGAGGAAAATGGGAGAGTACACATGCTGTTATCTTCAATTCTGGGAACAGAGTGGTGACTTCAGTCACTTGGTCAAAATTCTCTGTTGTGATTTACCTGTGCAGACCAAAAGCTGTTCAGAGCTCTGAGGGGCAGAAAAAGCCGAGCTAAACCTTGCCCGTTCTGTGGCTGCTGTTGCTCCTCAGAGCCCTGTGCAGTGTAGACTGTTCCTGGTTTCTGTGGACTGGGAACAATAGCTGTGTGCTGCTTTAAATGCCGAGCAGAGAGGCCGTCCCATCCCATAGTTTGCATTCAAAGTATGACGCATAAATGGGAGCCTTGAGACATGGGAAGGAGCGTTTGTAAAGCTAACCAGAGAATCCTGTTCTCCCTCCTGAGAGGAGATGTAGGTGTGGGAGTCAGAACCCGGGAGCCAGAGGGAAGTCTGGTTAAAATCTGTAACAGAATAGCTGAGACCCTTCTCACGTTAGTCATCAGACTGCATTTTTTTCCCCTCTTCGTTGAAGCATCTTCCAATCAAAGTGAAGGGAGTGTTGGGTTGAGGGGGGGGAGAAGTAAGACTACTAGGAAATTCTTCCCTTTGCTTTTTAAATGAAAACCATCTGCTTCCTTCTGTGCATCTCGAGATGATATCATGGGCCTGAGTAGAAAACTCCCATGAAAGTCAAACATCTGGAAGTCTGGTTAAAATTGTCTATAAGGTGTATTTGGAGAGACTGTCTTGTGAATGTGCCCAGGCAAATATAGTACTACAGATGAGGAAGTTTTTTCCGACAGGCCAGACATGTTTTCCAGAAGTCTATTGAAAGCAGGAGAGGACTAAGTTCTGGAAGGTAACTTTGACGTAGTTTTGTGGCAGAAAAGCCAAAAGTGCAGCTTTTGTGAATCTTTTACTTTCACTTGTTAGGTTGTTAGAGTGCACGCAGCTCTGTGGATTTGTGGATACTTCAAATTGGGATAAATACCTTCGTTTTGTTTTTACATCTCTTGTTTAGCTCCATGAGAGCCTGAGCTGAGGCAAATGCAGGCTGGAACTGAAAAGGAGGAGGGGAAAAAAAAAGCCTGAGCTCTAAAGTATTTGTGCTGGAAAGTAGCCCAGAGAGAGTAAAGGAGAAGCTTTAATTAGAAGCAGCTGCATAGCTGATGCAGCCCACAGGACATTTTCCCATTTCAAACTCTCTAGCTTTCAGAAATCATGATTTGAATTAAGTTGTATGTGAAATTTGTTCTTAAAAGATTAAATTCCTGTTGAAGTAGGTTAAGAGACCTCATGTGCTTCCAGAAAGTGCCAGAACAAACTTCATCTTCCTGTTTCTTTTTCTGAGTGTTAGATGGAAAACTGAGGAGAAACAGTGGCTTTTATTTGGAAAAGATTTGGTTTCCTGTTCTGAACATGTCATTTGGAGCTGACACAAGCTGCTACAATTTTAAACTGCTCTGTAGACAAGTGGCTTTTTTTTCCTCTCCCAAAGAGAACTTGAAAGAGTAGGTTGGGATGAGAGCAGAGCAGGGGTGGTGGGAAGCTGGAATTGCTGTTAAGTTTAATCATATCCTTTAAAGAAGTCTGGACTTACACTATGCATTTTCAGTGTTTGCCTCTATTTTTAGAGAAACACTCTGGTGCCCAGCATGAGCTGGGGGTAAATACTTGCAGTTTTGTCTACACCAACATTTAGAACTAAATTACTGGTATTTGTGCCTAGAAATGTTGATGACAGGAGACACGGTTGAAAATCTGAACTGTAGGGTTTTTAACATTCAAAAAGGATTGCACTGAATTGCGAGAGGGAAAAACTGCTTAACTGTGTGACCAAGCACTTCTCTGGGAGGAGAACAAAATGGTGGCTCCAAGGTCTCTGTATACCTGACCTACCATCTTTCCACAGGCAGGCACGTTCCCTCTGGCATATTCTGTATGGCTTTGTCCTTCCAAATATAAAAAGCTAAAGTTAAAAGAGCTTTTGCTATTCCCTGCTGGAGCGCTCCCTCATGTTTTTCTGATTAGCCTCAGAAGATACCAGAACAAGCCTGGTCTTGGAGTGTTTTTCAACTTTGTACCAGAACATTTGTGTACAAAATGCTGGGCCATTTGTGGGTGATGGTTGTGAGTGTTGTCTCAGAGCACAGATCTCAGTTTTCCTTTTAAATCGTACCAGCAATGTTCCTAATCAGTGTTTAGGCTCCCTTCTCCCTGTGGTCTAGTGGCAACAGTTAAATGCACCTTCCAGTATCCCTGAGTGTTGGTGGGTGGGAGAGAAGATGTATTTTCATGGTGTATTTGCTTGTGGATAAAACATGAAATGTTCCTTTAGACTTTTTGGTTTGCTTTACAGCCTTTCAATGAGAAAGCACTTTAGGGCTCAACTTCTAGGTGTGTTTCGGTTTATTGTGTAGTTGTTGGTGGAGTGGGTGGTGTTGGAGAGCTCTTGTTTACCTGATGAGATTTTGGGTCCTATGAAGTTCTGGTTTGTTGCTCTTTCACTCATGATAAAGAGAACTACAAGTGTAGTCCTGTGCCTGTGGCCTTTAGTCAGAGGAGCCTGGTGCACTGCTGACCCTGAGGACTGTTAGCTGCACAAACCCCTCTCATCGATGGTGGTGAAACCAGCAGAAATCCCTGTGACCAAATCTTGTAAGACTTCTGGGGCTGAACTTCAGTTTGTCTCTTCACAATCATTTGCTGCATAGATAGATAGATGTCCAGAGACATGATTTAAGTGTGGTTACCCAGACGGTCTCTGAGCAGAGCCAGCCAGTGCACCGTGTGCAGGCTTGAATGCCGTGGGAGTCGAGCAGTGCTCCAGCTTCTGGCACAGCTGTCTCTGCTGGGTGCCAGATTTCTATGTGATCCAGCTCCTACAAAGCCGTGCTGTAGCCCGCTGGCGTTTGGACCCATTTCCAACCTGGATTGAGGAGGGATTTTGGATGTTAAAGGAAGCCTATAGAATTGCTGTGGCTGAGGCCCAGAATACCCGGAGCCTCTTGTGTGATGTGGCTGCAGCTCACACTGACCCACAGCCTTTGGCTATTATACCAAGGAAGGCAGAAGAGGCAGAGGATACTCTGCATTGGTATCGTCTCAGGATTTGCTTTCTGTAACTTCATTAATCCTGCCTTGCCCTACAAAATCTCTCCTTTCATGTCTGTTCTTGGGTATGAAGTTGAAAGTATTAGGGCACGGTGAAAGGAGCCTAATTTGGGTGTGGGCAATGGTAAATTACAATTATGCACATCTATTATGTGACTTTCCTGCTTTAGACATATGGCTAAAGCTACTTAATAACTTTTAACATGAGAAAAAACAGTTGTGGTCATCTAGTAATGACCCCTTGCATAACTTGGATAATAACCTCTCTGAATAGCTTTGTTTGAACTAGCGTGCATACTCTTCCTGAAACAGCCAATCCTGGTGTTCCTTTAAACAAGCATGAGTGATGGAGAAATTCCACTGCAACCTTAACTGCGTTGTTCCAGTTGTTTCTCTCCGCTGCTGAGAGACTGTGTATATGTCTGAAGATAGATATTACCTTGTTTCTAATTTGAATTCATCTACCTTCAACTTTTAAATGCTCAGTTTTGTTATCCCTGTGCCTTCTCGATTGGGAATCATTGTTAAATCTGAATTTCTTTGTGCACATTTGGTGCTTTTGGTTAATTGTCTCATTCCCTTTTCCCTTTGGTAAATAGACTGAGCCACCTGAGCTTTTCATTGTGGCCAGAGTTTTCTATTAATTGTTCCTGTTGGCTTCTTTGAATTTATTTCAGCTCTTCCTTCTTAAAGAGCAAACACTAGAACTGGTGTAATGGCTGTGCCAAGCATTTATCAGGTGTAACATAATCTCATTTATTCCTATTTGATATTTGCTGTTTGCACATGTGTATTCCTGGCCAAACTGTCTCACTACAAATTCATCTGACTGTTAGGAACCCCCGGGGCAAGCATGTCACTCTCAGATCAGTCTCCTGTACTGGGGGGATGCTGTATATGCTTTGTTTCTAGGTGTGTGCTGAAGTGCATTTTGGGTGCTGCCTGCCTTCGTGTTAGTTTTGTTACGTGCAGTTCATGTTACTACTCTATCAAGAACTTGTCTTCTCACTTACCTACTTGTTTGACCAGCATTGATGTTTGTTGTTAATCATCGATAGAGATGTTGAATAGCATAGGAACAAAGGCAGATCCCTGTAGGATTCTGTTTAAAGCACAGCTTTGTGATCGTACTGTGATTTTTTTTTTTTTAACTGAGTTGTATAGCCCGTTCAATTAGGTGTGGGATTTTGTTGTGATGGGGTTTTTTTAATGCTAGCTGTTGTTTGTTTGGTTTTGTTTTTATAACCCTCCAATCTACTTGTTTTTAACCCTCCAAGTGAATGCACTTTTAAGTATACCAGGAAAAGTATATCTTTACTATTACATTCCTGTTTGAGGACTAACTAGAGACTTTGTGTATTTCTTTCAGTTGGAATTTCACCCCTTTAGATTTGAGTAACTCATTGATTTAATAATTGTACCTGTCCCGATGTGGAACAAAGCATGTTTAATGTTCACCTCTTAATTTTTTATGATTAAATACACACAGCCTGGGAGAACATGTGTCTTGGGTTACTCACCAGTTAAAGCATGTAGCTGTGCACTATAGAAAAAACCACAAGTGGCCAGTCCTGTATGTTAGGTGTTATTTTTATCTAGCACATACCCTTGCAGCTTTCTGCGGCCTCAGAGAAGCAAATGGAACTGAGGGTGTCACAGAGGTGGGCTTTGCAGGCTTGCTTGCCTGGATCCTGTATCTCTGGAAATTCAATGGAAAATTGGTGGTACAAAGGCCAGTTAAAAGATGTATTACAGCTGACAAGCGTAGTCAGACTGTATTGACATAAGTTTAGGTTAGAGAGAAATAACTGCAATTATTCTGCAGTTGGAGATCTTTGTATAAAATATTGCCCTGGTTGTAGATAGTGTGTGTGTACTCGTTTTTCTGTGGGAGACAGAGGAACAATGACCTTGTCGTTAGGG
Organism: Calyptomena viridis; assembly: GCA_013390005.1. Lineage (NCBI taxonomy): Eukaryota > Metazoa > Chordata > Aves > Passeriformes > Eurylaimidae > Calyptomena > Calyptomena viridis. Next base: position 154,822 of record WEIV01026132.1, read on the forward strand.
TACTAGCCAGGGGCGTGGGAGACCTGACTGCAGCGCTTGTGTTGCTATTTGAGTGCAGGCTTCAGCATGTCACAGTCCCAGATGCACTTATCAACATGAGGATAACAGTATATTCCTGTCTCACGGGAGCGTTGTGGAGAAAGATCTGCTACAGATCTTCAGGCCCCCAGACACCGCTTTTGTACAACGTTTATAAATATTGTGGAAGATGGATAATACCTGCTGCAAATACCTATTAAACTGCTTGATTTTCTTCTGAAAAAAGATCCTTGTTAGAGTGGGAGTAGGTGCAAGGCATTGTTACTCAGCAATTCTTTAACACTTAGGCTTTTACTGAAGTTTTGAAGGGAAGTGCAAGAACAAGGTTCTGCATTTGATACAACTCTGATTTATGGTACTTATTTGTTTTGTAATGAGAGATTTCACAATTTGAACTTAAGTTTTCTGTGGTCTCATTTGAGACGGTCCCACAGGAAGTCCCTGTTACATCTGTGACGTTAGTGTTTAGGTTTCTTAGTGTTACTATTAATTATGGCAAATTTCAAGACTTTCAGTGGTCATGGGACTTCATTCCTGAAATATTCCCAGGACAGCAAGACTTCGGATAAGTGTGCTGCAATTCATTTCTTCTCTGTTGCAGGTGTCGAGAAGGCTTTCTTGGAGACTACTGTCAGTACAGGAACCCCTGTGAAAGCAATACCTGTAAGAATGGGGGAACTTGTGAAGTTGCCTCTCTGATAGGAAAGCCTACCTGCAAGTGTGCTCCGGGGTTCACGGGAGAGGACTGCCAGTACTCGGAATCACACCTCTGCTACGTGTCCCAGCCCTGCCTGAACGGAGGAACGTGTCATCCCCACAGCCAGGAAACGTACGAGTGTGTCTGTCCTCCAGGTTACACAGGTGGGCTTCTGCAGTTGTACCTCCAGACTCTCTCCTCTGTGGATTGCTTCATCCTGGAATGTTCTGGGGCAGTTGTAATATGCTCTCAAATTTTCTAACTCCAGCACAGGAAATGAGAGGAAGTCTAAATGACTTCATGACCAAAAAAAGCAAAAGGGAATAGGGAATCAAACTCCCTACCCTTTACACGTAAGCAGAAAAACATTTGGATCTTGTGGGGTTGTCCACATGGGAAAACTGAGTGCAGAAGATACTCTGGAGTAGCTGTTACACTTTGAATTCAGAGTCTAGTTTCTTTAAAAAAAAAAAAAAGACAGCAAATTTGGCCAGCAGAATCTTTCTATGGGAAAACTATAATTGGATGCCTGAGGGGAAGAATGGAAACTTGCTCTTTTCACTCTTGAAGGGGGTGTAGAAGAAATGACTGTCAGTGTGTAGTATGATTTTAGATCATGGGTTATTTTTATAAATCACAACATTCTATACCTTGCTGCTACCCTGTAAATAACTTCATACTGTAGCCACAAATGAATTTTTGCTTCAAATATAATACTATAAAATATAGTGTTTCAAAAATTGCCATAAAATACCGTAAAAATGCAAGCATCAGTTTTCGTGTAATAATGTAAAGATTTAATGTGCTAATAATTTTGAGCTAGCATGAGAGAAATACTATTTACCACAGAAACAACTCTTTATTAATCTGTCTTGATTGCCTACAGGAAAGGATTGCCAGTGGATTGATGCCTGCACATCTCAACCTTGTGCCAATGGAAGTACATGTACCGTATCTGGAAATAAGTTCTCCTGTGTGTGTCTGTCTGGCTACACTGGCCAGAAGTGCGAGATAGATGTGAATGAATGTGCCACGCCAGGGCTTTGTCAGCACGGTGGCACCTGTGTCAATTTGCCCGGTTCCTACCGTTGCCAGTGCAAGCCAGGCTACACAGGGCACCGCTGTGAGAGCGTTTATGTGCCGTGCTCCCCGTCGCCCTGCATGAATGGAGGGACCTGTCATCAAACCAGTGACTTCACCTTCGAGTGCAACTGTCTGCCAGGTAAACCACGATGCTTCAGAGTGCTTGGTTTTGTAGCCTTGTTGCTGCACTCCTGCGTGTGGTCTTCGGAAAACTCCTCTTGGAGATCGTGTGGGGCGCGTGTGTAATGTAAGGTGGAAGGGAGAAAGCTCCAGGCAGGAAGGCCTGCCAGGATGTTAGTTTATGAGTGTTGGGATTTCATTAAATGGGAGGGAAATGGAAGGTGGTTAGAAATGCCAGATTTACTTGGAACCCACTTGCAGGCAGAGAATTAAATAGGCAAGAGCTATGAGGTAGATTCAAGGAGTTTAGGGTGCTATCTCCTAATGCCCATTTGGAATATGAAATTCCATGAACATACATGTCTACAAATACATAGTCTTGTGTCAGTAAAGGCCACAGTTCAGTGCTTGAATGAAGATGAATGTGTCTTTTTCTCCATCTTTACCCCTAAATCATATTAGGTTCTATTCTCTTCCTTTTTTCTTCTCCAGTTCCTCCAAATCTAACAAGATATCATTTCTGACTCACCACACCCTTTTTGCCTCCAGATGAATTGATTGCTTGTTTTCTGATGCTGTTAGCTGCCCTGAGTTCATCCACAGCAGGGGTGATGTGCTTGCTCAGGATCACTGGCTGTATTGGTTTTGTGTGTCAAGCTGGGCTCCAGTCACCCAAGCACCACTACATGTGACCTTATGTCACCTGGTTGGAGCCGTGGTGGTCCCATCCCTCTTGCTCCTCCCTATCCACTTGTCATACTTGACCACAGAGCAGCACTAGTCATCTTTGCATATCAGGGTATTTTTAGGCTGATATTTTTTTTACTGAGTAATTCAACTCCATGGGAAACTGATTGTTTGGAAATGCTTTTGACTAGACTTCCTACTTAAGTGTATTGCAGTCTGGCATAGAAGCCCTTGGTGTGTGGTAATCTGGAAAAGTAAACTCTCTCCCCTTAAGCAGTTCTCTGTTGTTATTTATGTGAAAGATGTAGCTGCCATATAGTATTTAGGATGAATATAGAGTGACTGTGTTCTCATGAGGATCATCTGGAGTCACAGGTATGTGTGGAAAGGGCATTTAATGCTCGTGGAAAATGTCCTCTTTGGAGACCTTTATCTTGAGGTGTTGGCTCAAAGGACCTTAAATGTACATTGCCAACCTTAATTAGTGGCTGCACATCAACATCCTGGGTTGTCTAAGCAAGACGTGACTTTGAAGAATTAAGCAAAGTTGATCTTAAAATAGGAGGATGGATCATCTTTATTTTTGAAAGCAATTATTTCTAACTATGCTTGAAGAAAGAGTGCCTTGAGAATGCTGTGTCCTAGCTAACATGTGCCCTCGAGGAATTTATTGCTTTTCTGCTTTGCATCTTTTTTAAAATGAAATTATAAACAGAATATCTCTGGATTAACAGTATGATCAGAATTTTCTGAGAGTCAGATCTATTTAGGACTTTAGGGCCTCATGCAGGAGCAGTGTGGTTGGGGGAAGAAGACAGATGAAGTTGGAAGGACTTGGTCCTGTAAAGCCCAAAAGAGTTTGCTTCTGTGATTCTGTTATGGGGACACGAGACTGAGTAGGAGCAGATTTTCCCTTAGACATGTGTGTGGGCTGGCTGAACTATGGTCAGGAAATGAAAATGAGATTACTATAGTAACAGCTACACACCTACTCTGCTCACACATTTTGGATTATTAGCTGCCTTTTTTGACTTGTTACACAATGTGTATAGTGGGGTTGAATTAATGCGGCTTTGAGAGCCTTCACTTTTCTATTTCCTGTATTTGTTTAAGTTGGCCATGCTGTTTTGCTAGCTTGATTTTTAAAGCAAATCATTTGAAAAACAGCAAAAAAAGGGAGCTGTTGGAGAGGCCCACATGCTTACATTATACTCTGATAAAGCCAAGGCACCCAGCCATTTCTTCCCCCTTGGTGCAGAGTGAATTTCTGAAGTGTTGGAAGAGTTCTGTCTGGGAAGGAAAGGTCAACATAAAGAGAAGAGAACTGGTGGCCTGTCACGCCTAGGGAGGATGTGAACAAGGCCCGCTCCTCTGGAAGAGAGTGCCAAGATTATGGACTAGAAATTCCTCTTTAGCCTCCCTCTCTGAATTGGAGCAATGCCGATGATACTGTGACTATAAATGGAATTGCTCTAGCCCTTCTGAACTGCCTTAAGATGTTGCCATGGCTCAGCATTATGTCCATAGAGGCAGGAGGCAGTTACATCTGGAACTGCTGGAGTGGTTTGTGATACGATTTTGCATCTTGTGACTTGTGAAACTACTTTGAAGAAACTGCTCAAGCAGCAATTTAGGCATAATTAAACTATTCCTGGACTGACCCTGAAATGGGTTCTTGTTTTCTGTAGATGTTTTCTTCCTAGCTTTTCAGTGAATTTAATTTTTTTTACATGCAGATTCATGAGAGCAAGAGCTTGAAAATGTAGGAAAAACCTAGAACCTGGAGTTAGCGGCTCACAGCAGCTTTTTCTACTGTTGCACAAGTACTGTTTGTGTACAGTGTAGTCCAGCTGCTATTTTAAATTCTCAGGTTCCCATGTCACTTGTGGATGTACACAAACAAATCCTGCATTAGGTAATTCATGAAGTCATGTGTGTTAAGTCAGCATTTGGTGTCAAGTGTAGAGTTATATATACTGTCAGTGTTGCATCTGTCTGAAAGGTAACCTCATATTTTCTATCTGTCTGGCATAATCATTTTTCCTCTGGGCTTTGCTGATTTAGGTAGAAACAGGATTGTAGACAAGTGAGCATGTTAGGTCAATCATAACAGAGTAGTAGTAAAAAAAGTATTTCCTTGAAAGAGACTTAACCTGAAGCATTAGCAACTCCTTTAAATATAAGAATGAGCTTGTAGTTATAAATATTTGACAAAAAAGGAGTTCATTTGGCAACTAACCTTTCATGGAATGTTAAACAAGTCAATAGAGGAAGTTCTTAGCTGGGAAAGTGATTATTCATTGTTATCCATCAAAATAATTACCCATTAACTAAGATAAGGACCCTAGGGAATTCCAAGGGCTTGTTCAGGAAACGATCTGTCAGGCAGGAGCAGGCTGTTTATGAGAGCTGGAACACTTCCTGGGAAGAGGAAGTAACCTCACGCCGGTTCCTCGCGGAGCGTCCCGCTGTGCCGCGTGGTGACCATCACTGATGGAGTCTAACATATACTGAATTTCCATGGTGGCAAGACTCTGCTTGCTGGGATTTGGAGATGAGCACCTTCCTCTAAGGCTGTGAGGTTCTCCATGGCAGCAGCCTTGGGGTGCCAGATGGTGTGTGTGCGCCCCTCTGCTCTGGATGAGCTGGCTCTTACCTGGAGTAGCCCAGCTCAGTTTTAGCACTCTACATCTCTAATTTCCCTTCAACAGGCTCTAAGTCTGGCAACAACGTGATGTTTTCAATCAGGCATAATTTCCTGTCCCCATTACTAATTGGTCCTGCAGAAAGTCTGAGGTATAATTTATAAGTTGAAATAAAGCTAAGGAGTGAGATTTGGAGGGAGTTGGATCTCATGCTTTGGAATGGGGTGGAGATTTCAGATGACATAGGAATAAAGTTATCTGCATGTGTCAGTCTGTGTCCTAGGGGATGAACAACATGCTGTTAGCTGTGGGAATGCTTTTCCCCTTGAGGTTCTCATTCCTTAGTTTGATGTTGTTGGAGATACAGAGCAAAAGTCAGGATATGTATTGCAAACTATCCCTGTGGAGAGAGAAAGCAAAGGACAGCATGAGTCCCAGCACAGGGGGGAACAGGAAACAGAGTCAGGTGTCCAAATACATCCAAACAGTGAACTCTGTGGCTTTCTGGAAAAGAATCAGGTTATGTAACTGCAAAATTAGGTCCTGGTACCCTGCTAGAGAAAAGCTCATGTATCTCAGAGCAAGTTCATGCCTGTTGTGCTCAAATGTATGTGTGTTGGCCCAGGCAACCATGACCCTAAAGGACTGATTTTAAGAAAGAAATCTAAACTTCACTAGGACAGTTTTATTTACAAATTAAGCAGATTGCAATGTTGCAGTGTAAGCGGGACTTGAAGAGGACACAAAAATCATCCTGTACAGCTTTTAGGTGTTCTAAAACTAAGCCAAAGTTGTTCTTCAGAGTAAGGCAAATTTAAAGGGAATTCAGGAGTTGGGAAGTTACTAAAAAAAGAAACTTGTGTTTTTTTCAGCTGAGCACTCAAAATACTGTCATCTTCACTGTTTCAACCCTTCCTGATTCCCTTTCCCTTGGAGATGTCCTTTGACTGAGTGCACTTGGCTGTGTGTCATTTCTCTTGAACCTTTTACTACATCTCTTTTTCTTTTTGTAAGCTCTTTTTCTTGTCTCAATTCTACTGTCACTAGTGGTATCCTCCAGCTTTTCTACATATATGCATGAGATGCTTGAGGAGCAGCTCTTAGGTGGTAGTATAACTGGTTAAAAATGTGAAGATATACAATGGCCAGGTGAGGTTTTAGTATTGAGGTGACTTCCATGCTTTACTATTTCACAGAATCATTGGGCCACTCTAAATTTATGTGAAGTACAGTAAAGTTTGATTTTAAATAAATGCTTGCTGTCAGGAGTTCATTTACTAGAAAGTAGAGTTGGTCTTCATATTGTCCAAACTGAAGGGGTAAGAACACAAACCTTTTGCCTTTGAGGTTCTGGGTGTATTTCCATGCTGGTGTGAGTGCAATCTGTGGTCAGTGGGATGATTCCTCTCAAGTTGAAGCACAAGCTGACAGGACACCCCTGTGTTTTCCAGCTGAGCCTTTGCTCCTGCTTGGTAGCTTTATATGCAGGTAGTTTTAAACATAGGGATCTGATACTAATTGTATAGTTGTTCCGCAGCAGCTTTTGCCGGGAAGGTGCTGTTGTAATGATTAGAATTCAGGCTAACTATGTTATAATTCCTCATAGTTTTAAGCATCCCTACTGCCATGACATTTCTAGGATCTTGGGTGGAGATTGGAAGGGCTTTGAAGGGAGCGAGTAATATTGAAGGCATTTTTGTTTTGATTTTTTTTTTAATGTTGAATCTCTTGTTCCTTGCTGATGGATGCTAATGCACTTGATACAGCTTGGCAACAACACTTCTCCTCACTTCTAACTCTTACCTGTAGAGCTGGAGAAATTCAAGAGGTGGGAATGCAAACAAATCACCTCAAGTCTCTTCAGAGTAGCAGGAGTCTGGAGAAGCTGCCTCAGCTTTATAGTCTGTCTCATCTGCCACACAGCGTGATCTGCATTGGACCAGATGTTGCTTAGAGGGTCTGTGTGACTTGACGCAGATGTTATGAAAGTGTCTGGAATGGGGCATCAAAAGTAGAGGGGTTAAAGCATAATTTTGGATGAGAGAACTGTGTCATATTAATATTACATTCCAAAGCAGTGAAGATGCAGAGCTGGTGTTTTAAATTAACATGCGTGCTCTGGAATCATTTACTTCATCCACATTAGAATGCATCCACTTGTGCTTTGATAAATAGCTCTCTCATCCAGCAGAAATGGTAGGTTTATTTAATGAAGCATGAAATAAATCAACAGGAGAACTCAAGGGAAAGACTGATCATTGATAGCTCCCCTTCCCTAATGTCCCCACTTCTTGGAAAAGGAGAGGGAGATCTAGGAAGGGTATTTTGTCAGTGTGGCTATGTTGATTAGGAGCCTGGATTTTCTTTGGGAGAGGGTATCTGGTTTCTTCTGCTTTTTAGTCAGTGCTTAGTGTGTAAGCATTGTTTGGGTGGTGGCTGATTTGTTAGACTGACTTGTCTAACACTGAAGAGGACCAGATCAGGACTTTAGAAGCTCATTTTCAAAGCATGAAAGATCTTTCTTTGACATAGCTAAGGCAGACTGTACTGAGGTATTCATGAGGTGAATGCCAGGCACTTTTTTGCCATAGGAAAAACTTGTCCTGGCTGATGCTTTAACTGCTGCTTGGTAGACAGTGACAAGCTTATCTCATTGTAAACTGTCTTGGTCTTCAGTCTGCTTTGAATGACAGTGCTCCTTAGTCACTTAAAGAGAAAATTTCCATGTCTTTTTGGTTGTGAGAACATATTTGGCCATCTACCCACGATAGTGGTGTTTTAACTGTGTCATCTGACCTGCATGCTGTTAGCAAAGGCATTCAACAAAGTCTCTGTTCGACGTGCTGTGTGGAGGTTCCTCAGGATTAGGTTAACAGGGCAAATGTTTAAGAAGAAAAAAGGAGGGGAAGCTGCATGAAGGGTGAATTCTCTTCAAAAGAGGTTGGAATCCCATTTCATTCTGCGGTGTTTCTGCTTTGTCCAGGTTTCGAGGGAAGCGTCTGTGGACACAATGTTGACGACTGCCCAAATCACAAGTGCCTGAACGGGGGTATCTGTGTGGATGGTGTGAACACCTACAATTGCCGCTGCCCGCCGCAGTGGACGGGTAAGTACCACGGGGAACAACTCCTGGACTTGTGGCCTTCACCAGCACACAGCAGGAGTCGTGTACACAGCACAGCTGTGCCTCTTGCTGCAGTCTGGGGGGCAGGTGCCAGTGCAGCCCTGAAAAGAAAACTGCATCAAAGCTGCCACAGTGGAGGGCGATTTCCCATTATAGTATTCCAGGCATGTGTGCAAGACAGCTACTGTGATTCATGAGCTGCAACTCAGAGCTGCACTTCTCGTGTGGATTACTTTGTAAGGGAATATACGTCTTCCAAAAGTACCAAACATGGCTTAGCTGTTACAGGTGTGTGCATTTGAGAGTATTTGTAACTTGGGATAATGATCATGTAGATAACAGTAATGCTACTGAGGAACAGGGCAAATCTGAAAGGAGGCATAGATTGGGGAAAGGGAGAGAAGAGAAGTGTGTGTATGTATGGGAAGTTTACGGTTCTGCTACTAGTATTTTTCTGCTTGACTGATTTTTATCTCAAGTTCTCTGACTAGCAAAGCTAATTTTGCTTCATAAATGAGTCTGTTTGAGTCTGTAGGGGAAAAAAGTGTGAATTTCAAGAAAGTGTTATGCATGATGTAAGGAAGCAGCTTACAGGAAACTAGATGTCATATGTAGTTGCAAAATGTCTCCATACCTCAAAAATAAACAAATACCTCCGGTTATGGGGTGAGTTTCTTTGAGTCATACTAGTAGTCATTCTTATCTGGCACGCTTTTTCGGTTGAGTATGGTTTTGCCCTTCTTTCAAAATCATAGGTAAAAAAACAGACCTAAAACTGGCTTTAAAAAAGCTTTTTTTCCTCAGAGAACATTCATTCTTGTAGTAAACAGTTGGTCACTAACTGCAAAGGAGGCTGCCAGTTAAGAACACTCCTTAGCTTAAAAAAAAAAAGAATTCATGAGTTAAAACCACGTCAAAGAGTGAATTGCACCACAGGTTGCATAGCTCTGAAACCAGGTGTAAATAGGAGAGAATGAGTCCTCTCCTCAATGATCAAGAGTTCTTGCTTCTATACTGCTTCTCTATGTCCTTAAAGCATGCAGAAAGTGAAACCTGTAAAGGAAAACATGAAGAGAGTTCGGGAGTGGAGACAAAGCCCTCAATGACCCCTCAAATCTTGCCCCATGCCACAGAAATGATAAACCTTGTTATGACTTCTGGTGTCTGTCAGTAGCAAGTTAATCTCAGCCTTATTCCCAAGCATAGAGGATATGATGATCATGAGTGTATAATCTACAAGGAATTATTTTGGCATTGTAAATTTAGCTTGGCTTACAAGATGGGTGGATGTCTGCTGTCAGCTAAGGATGACTTCTGCAACTCACCTAGAAGAGACCTTGGTGGTAATAGGCTGTGATTCTGTTTGGTTTTGTGGTAGATTATCTCTCTGATCAACTGCTGAAGTTCTTTGCAATGCAGTTGTGGTGGTTCCTTCTCTGAACCTCTTATGGGCTCTGACTAGCATTGGGAACAATTGTTGGACCTATGTTGTGGCCTAGTCTTGTGCTGTCTGTCTTCTGTGTGGACAGTGGACAGTCTCTCCAGAAAACCAAAAACGTGGATGCTTCCTTCCAGTGAAACCCTGGAAAGAGAGAGGAACTCACCAAGCCTTATGTTCCCATGGCTTTTTAACATCATTTAATGGATTGGGCTTTCTGAAAATTTCCTTTGTGGTGCAGTTTAAGGTTATCAGTGCAGCAGTGGTTTTAGGTGATGGGTTCTCAAGGCCATTGTCTTTCTAGACCTAGAGTCAAGTCAGTTTGGAAATGAGAATTATCTCACAATTTAGACAGCAGCTGGGCTGTTTGAACAATGTGGGTTAGAGCCTTTGGGGAACTGAACTGTCTTGTCTGAAACGCACAGTGCCAATTTCTGTGACTCTTCTCTGTCATCTCAGTAGCATTTTCTTGAAAGAAACTTGTTTCTTTGTATGGGCTTCAATTCCTTTCCTGCATCTTCAAATAAAGACCAAGGAGGTGCAGGAAAACTGTACATGTCCAGCTTGGTGACATGAGGAGTGACACTGAAGTAGGACACAAAACAGGGAAAGTGGATGGAGGACTTCTGGAATAGTTTGTAGAGAGACATGTCTTTTTTTCAAGATTGAGCTGCAGTTGATGCTGACAGCAGTAAACTACAATAATACATTAGTTATTCAGCAATAAGGAAATGCATAAGTGCAGGTCCATCCTTTGCACAAAGAGGGTTTATAAAATAATCTCTAAGGTAGGTGAAGAGAGGAGAGCTGAGTGAATCTGTCCTGATAAATGTAGCCCAAAAGTGTCAAACCGTGAGAATGAACACTTCAGGAAATCAAAAGCATCCAATGAGACTCTGAGGTTAGAGGACATTGTGTACTGCTCAAAAAGGAAAAAAAAAAGCCCAAAAATGTCTGTAAGTAAACATTAGCCAAAACTGAGAGGATGTTAAATTTTCTGAAAACGCCTAACAGTGTCGATGTGCTGTCTTCATAGCAGTCTGTTTTTTTCAAATACTTGTCAACTAATTTGGGGGAAGTTTGTTTGTCTGTTTGCAGTTTTAGTCTTCGTTTAATTTGTACTGTGAGTGATCCTCTATCATGTTTGTTAATGTAATTTGTGTTTCATGGCATAGAGAAACCAGTCCCATTCCTTGCTAGAAAAATCAAGAAGCTGCTTGGATCTGAAGAAAGGTTTTGTGTAAAGTAATATTGAAGCATCCTTCACTGAAACAGAATCTGTCCCAGTTCCTTTTGGTAACCATCTGCCTCTTGTAACTCCCTGAAGGGTGGTAAGCTGGGCAACATAGCTACACATTTTTAAAAAAAATATTTTTTTTTTCTACTTGCACCCACCTTCTGTGTTTGTGCTTGGTCGTATTTCCTGCTCCTCAAACAGCTCACTGCTCCTTTTTTGTTGAAGTGCCTGCCTTCTCATTCTCATTTTGTTGCTTTTTCCGGAAAGATAAAATCTCGCCTTTTAAAAACAATGACGAGAAATTCCTGCTGTCACTAATCTTTTTGTCACCTTTAAAGTTCTCGTATTTCATATGGTTAGAGTGATCATCAACCTCATAAATTTGTAACTGACAAGACACTCCTGGATGTTTGGGTGAAACTGCCCCAGATCTTTCCTGTTGCTGAATGTTAACTGATGGTTTGTTTTCTTAAGGATGGCTTTATCTTGTCCCAGGGTAAATCTTTGTTAGAACCAGTGTTTGTTGGGTCCTTTCAAAACATGGTGTTGCAGATGTGTAATGAAGCTCCACCTTTTCTTTTGTGAAAGATTCTGTTCCTCTGTGAATGACAGGCCAGAGAACTCGGTGTAAGTGTGATTTGAGTCAAAATTAGCCAGAAATACTGGCTGATGTCTGTGCCATGTGAAGACTGCTTTATGTTGCTGCTCTACAGCAGTTAAACCAGCTCATGGGCTCACAGTGGTCTGAGGAAGAAGATGTCTCTGCCTTCTCTCCATGCTCCCAACTACTCTTCCTCTGAGCTGGCTCTGGTATTTATTGGAGTGTGCCACTTTAACTCACTAATCTGGTAAAAAATCCTGTCCAGCTGCCTTTTTTTTTTCCCCTCTGGGATCAGGAATTAAAATTCACAGAGCAGTCTCATGGGTGAGTGGATGCAGAGGAAATGATGGCAGTCCAGGGCTGTAAAATCATGTGGAAGGTTAGGGTGTCCTTCTACAGACACCATGAAAATACCTGAGAATTTAAAGGATACTCAGTCATTCCGGACTATAATTCATTCAAAGACACAAAGCTTTGTTTAAAATGCTCCTGTTTATTTTGTTGGTCCAACCTGTGCAGCTTTGGGTCAAGGAAGATGACTTGAGAATTTGAGTACTAGAGAATATTTACAGTATAAAATGCTGTAAATACTTTTGTTTTTCTTGGCTGAGAAGGACTCCTGCTCCAATGCAAAGTTTGTAGTGTTTCAGGGGATCATGTTTGGCCCAAATCACGTTTCAGGAACAGTGCACAGCAGAGATTAAGATTTGTATCCTTCGCTGAGTTCAGTTTTACTCCTGCTGTGCTACATCAGAAGCTGTGGGATGAGTCTCTGGGTTTGGGGGACACACTATATCCACACTCACGTTGGGTTTTGGAAGGCCCACGTTACAGTGCTTCAGTTTCAGGCTTGGCCTGTTTGCTCCCTTTCATTATTCCTACCCTGTGGCTGGGAAGGCAAGACTCCCATGGCAGTTGTATTTATTTAGGCTTTGTTTTCCACTGAAAAGAGGGCTCTAGTGAACTGTATATTTTAAAATCCAGGCAACCTTTGTCTCAAGGGAAGCAGAGTATCCTAACAGCTGACTCCACCAAAGAACCCCAGCATTGGGAGCGAGCTTAAGCAGCAAATGTTTGTCTTGAGCAGAAAAGCTCTTCAGGCAGCAGGGCTGTGCTTTTTAATTAAAATAGCTGTTAGCTTGGTCATATGCTCTTAAACACTAGCACAAGGGTCACTTTTTCTGCAGAGCTTTAGGCAGGAATTTTCAAAGTGAGGAGTTAAGGGTTCGATTCCTATTTAATTAGAGTAATATTTGCTCCCAACCTTGATCTTCTTTGAAAATCCCAGCCTTAAACTCTGGGCAGACGTGACTTTTCTTTGCTAAGAAGGGAGGATAAACATCAAAAGGCTAATGTTTAACATTTTTATGTAAGATCCTAAGCTCTGGTATTCTGTTTTTTAAAACTTTCTTTGCCAAATACCACTTTCCTCAGCTTCTGTGTCACAAAGTATACAGTAACAGGGCACATTAGCTTAGTGTTCAAAAAAATATTGCATTCTGGAGTACTGAGAGACTCAACATACAGAGGAATTAACTCTGATAATAGGTGATATGGATCATAAATATTAAATATGCCAGTCTCCTAAATCACTGAATATACATCCTTGCTATTTTCTAGAGTTTGTTGATGGTTATGTGAGAGGGAGTGCTGTTGGGGTTGTACTCTTTTCCAATCCTGGTTGCTTTATCCTAGATGATGTCCAAAGACCTTTGTGTTTGCTCAGGCAGGCTGGGTAATGCTCGCCTGAGAAGTGCAGTCATCTTCCCCAGTGGTGTAGCAATGATCAGCTTCCTGGTGCTTTTCCAGGCTTTATTAAAAAGCATACTGGCCTCTTTGGTACTGGCTGAGATCTATCTGTGCCAAACTTGACAAGTTGGCTGGTGTCACTACCAGTAGTATCTCCAAGAGACAGCTCTGAAAGAGGCCAAGAGGGATTATGATTCTTTTTCTTCCTTCATGTTTGAACTGGCAGATACAAAGGGAGCAGGGAGCACGTGGCAGCCTCTAGAGCTGGCAGCTCTAAGTTTGGGTGTACAAATTATTTGAAGTATTGGACACAAACAGACTTTATCCTGTATGTTGTTTGTTTCTCTTGTGCTAGTCGATTCCAGTGTTGTGCAGAGCAGGTGGATTTCAGAGGCATGAAAAGTTACACCCTTAGTCAGTACTTTATCCAGTATGGATTCTGGAACACCTTCCACAACCTCCTGTTTGTTTTGTGCTGCTTTTTATTTCCCAACTGCAAGCCTTGGGTAGGAGGTAGCTGTAATAAAACACCTGAGGTGTTAACAGCTGAACTGATCTGATGAGAGAATGACAGCATCCAGTTTAGACCACACTGCTGCCTCTTTCCTTGCACCTTTGGTGACTTTCCACATCGGGATATATTCTTTGTGATCAAATGTGCCAGATGATCTCCTGTGGAGATGTCCTTAAGTTTTAAGTACATCTTTCCTATGTTTGGCACTAAAACAAAATAGGCCAGATCCTCTACTGAGGCTGGGTTGGTGGATGTGTGCTGTCAGACCAGACTAATAGGTAACAGTTGTTTTGTCTGCTGCTGACTTGTTCCTGGCAGTTTCTGTCCCTTCCCATGTACTTAGAGTGAGATGATTTGTCTTTGGGTAATTACTGAAGATGTGTTGCTGNTTTTTTTGCCTTGCAGATCTTTTCATTTGTTAGGTATTTCCCTGATTCACTGGGTTTTCCAGAGAAGGTAAAGAGAAGGACAAAGCTGAGAGTAGCTTGGTGATGTGTATTTCTTGTCGTTTACTTCTCCATCCTGCTGTTGTCCCCAGTCATTTCACCTACCACTGCCTTATTAAACCAGTCTGTCATTAGTGCATCAGTAGTAATTTTTAATGAATTGTGTTCTAATAATTTGTATTATTGCCTCTGAAGAGCTCAGTCAGGACTGCCCTCACTACCCACAGACTACTGTGGGGAGTGATTTAGGGCAGCATTTAATGGATCAGGCCGTGCGTAAGTCTCTTAAAGCCCAGAGTTTTGTATTTGGGGCTTGTAAAATCCCTTGTAAAAGCCCATTAGTTCCACTACATGCTTCCCAGTGTGGTTATGAAATTAAACTCTTTTCTCCACCATATTATTCTAAAATAAACACAGATGTTTACTCTGCTCACTACAATTGTAGATTCATCTTCAATTGTTCAAATTATATATTAAGCTCTTAAAACTTGTGATATCTTGGATGGTACTTGACATTGCCCAAGATTGAATTAGATCTATTAAAAACAAAATCAAAACTCCAGCACCTGAGGTTTTGGCTGTTACTACTTTGCTGCTCTGAGAGAAAGATGCTATGAGATCCTGGGGAAGGAGCATACTTTTGAGAGTGATGCTTCTGAATTCTTTAGAAAAGAAGGAAAAAGATAGTTGGCTTCGGTCCTTTTTTCCAGGGAAACTACTGTAACAGCAGGGAAGACCTTTACTAAATACATATGCAACCGGGGGCACTTGTGGCAAATGTAAACAGTGTAGCCCATGGAATTCTGTGTGTGCCTGAAGCCATCCTGGAAGCTGAAAACAACATTCATTGGATTGCCTGTAGGGAGCTGGGGAGATGGTTTTGTCCAAGGGTTTGGAATTTGGATGTGAACTGAGATCCCTTTCGGTGTTACCTGTCTATTGCTCTGGATGTTTTGGTCTGCATTCCCTCTTTCAGAGAAGTTCTCTGCTTTGAGATAGCTTGTGTCAATAGAGCAAATTATATAGATGACCAAATATTTTCTTTTGTACACTTCGCCACGTGCTGTATCTTCCCTGCAATAACTGTTGTATTATATTTTTATCAGGTGTATTTCTCTCCTTTTGTTAGTCTGTTAGGAAAGTCTTCTCTCCATCAGCCTGCCAGACTATGAACTCTACCTTTTTTCAGTGTCTTTAATCAGAGGTGGTGACTTCAATACTGCAAAATGTATTCCAGACTGAGGCAGTGCCATTGCTATTGCACAAGTGTTTGCATTAGTTATTCTTCCTTGTAGTCAAATGTCTGCTCAGCGATGTTTATTTTGTTGATTAAAGCTGTGATTGAGCAGAGGTCCCACTGAATTGTTCTAGGGAAGCTGGTGTTTCCTCAAGGAGTGCCTAACCTAAACCTTCTGCAGCAAGTCTGTTTGCCTTTGTATTTTACTTGGCATTTGTGCATCAAGCCTTGTCTGCTGTTGCACTGCCCAGCAACCTTGCTTGGTTGAATCTGTCTGAAATCCCTGGCTTCCTCTTGGAAAATAAAAATGTTATTTTTTTAAAGACACCACTGCCTACTGTTCATCTCCTTCCAGGCCATTAATTAGATGCTCCAGTACCTGTATGTGTTAACTGTAACAGGGTTATTTCAATGAGTATGGACAATTCCATGGATTAAAGATTGAGTGCTTTTACAAATACACAATTTGAAAACATGGGAGTTAAAGTATTTCCCATAAACATTGTTTTCCTAGAAGGCTCGATGACACCACATAATTTTTCCTTTTGCAGAGGAGACTGAGCTTTGACCTGACAGATCTATATGTGTTGGGTTGTACTGTCAGTGCAGGTGTTTTTCTTGAGTTATGGGGCAGAACTGGACAGAGGAATGTCCTTCCCCAGCCAGCTGTGGTCTGCCAGCTGACATCCTGAATACACACACGTGTGGTTAGAAAGGAGAAGAAGCTGCTTTGTCCTTTTCAGTGTGGCACTGATGACCACCTGCCACAATTAGATTTGGTCATTTATACAAGTACTGTTCCTTATCTCTTAGCCCATTCTTGAGTCTTGATAAGATGTTGTTCACCTTCTCACTCAGTAGTCCTTTAAAACTTGGAGAAAAAATACAAACACTTCTAATGAGCCATGCTTTCTTTAGCTACACTGACTGTATTCAAAACCCATACAGCAATCTTTGCAGTACTTTCTGAATTAAATTAATCTTTCATAGAGTCTCTGCCTAGATCTGGTTTATAGTTCCCAGATAACCCTTTCAGGAGAGCTAGTGACCTCTTTCCTGTGTACTGGAGTGCTAGTCTGAGATAAGTGACAAACTTCTGGTGGCTACTGAGTGGAAGGGTCATAAACCTTCTTGAAACTTAGTTCTCCTCTTCCAGTAGGTCTCTGATGACCAGTTTGTGATTGTCACTCAATTAGCTTTCCAGTATCACTAAACTTGTAATATATGCTGACTTCCAGTTCAGTTTGAGTCCACTCTGTGGTGGTTGTGATTTTGAGAGAAATGGGACATTGCTGTCTCCTCCCCAGCTTCATTTTCAAGGAACTGATTTTTTTCAAGGCACAGGAAGGAATTTTCACCCTTTGTCCTACAAAGTGTTTTTAGTGATTCAACTGCATTAGATCTGCTCTCAGGAGCTTTAGCCTCTGGTACTCCAGCTGTGCATCAGCAGACTTTGCTGCTGGAGAGCTATTAAGAGGCCAAGAAAACTTTTTTCTTTATAGAAAGTGTTCTGCCAAAGATGAAGGCCTCTGATTGAAGGTCCTGCAGTCAGGATCAGTGCAGCTGGAATTGGAGTTTATGTAAACCCTCTATGGTTTGGTAGGATCAGCTTTTGGATGTGTCTTGCTGCTTCCCAGGGCTATTGTTTCGGTTTCTTGTTTGCTCAAGCTAAAGCTCCTCTCTTTCAGTGTAGGATTGTACTCAGTTTGTGCACAGCCTTACCTGTATAAATCAGGCTTTATTTCCTTTTTAACATAAAGACCTGTAGAAGAAGGGGCTGGCTGTTTCTCATCAATGACATCTGGCACAACTGCTTGAGGGCCCTTGAACCATTGCATCCTGTGTCTGCCTAAAGAGAAGCTCCTGGAGTTCCTATCCCATTTCTAAGGGTCTGAAAATGGGAGCAATCAAAGGAGCAAACATGTCTGACTTATTCCATATGGCTCTTTTTTTTTTTGAGGGGAAATATGCAGGAAGTAACTTAGTTTCATAGTGGGCAAAAAGTGCCAAGAGTTGAAGGCTGTTCCCTTTTCCTACTTCTAGTTTTCAATTTTGAAATACCACATGGACTAGCTGTTTACTTTGTACAAGGTCACTTAGAATCTGAGTCGGCATTTTACTGATTTCCCAGGCTCTGCAAATATCAAGGTCAGGTTAGGTTTTTATTAGCTTCTTGGAGTAATTTGTGTTTCCTTTCTTGTTGTCTTTTGTGTTTGTTTTTACATTTCCATAAAAATATTAAAATATTGTACAGTTAGTTCACCCTGTATTTACTATGTTTCTTTCAGAAATGTAATTGAAACTAGCAAGAGCAGAAGAAAAGAAATACCTAGAAAAACTTGCAGCTAGATGAATTAATATTCAGTGGTTGTGGCATTCAGAAGTTACTTGGGTTATGAGGATGTATATTACACTGTACAATTCATCATGGACTTTGCACTTGGAAGTTGAATTTCAGTTCTGTGAATGAAAGACTTGATTCTGCCCAAAACTCTTAACAAGCAGAAAACTTATCAACTACATGGCTACAAATAAATATGCTTAATTTTGTTATAATTAAGTCAAAGCAGCATCCCATAAGTAAACTGTTTCAGAGATCTTATATCTCATTTGATTTTAAATCTATCTAACCTGGCAGAGAGAAGTGTTGTGCAGAGTATTCATTGAGAAGTTTTTTAATTAAATTCTGTTTTATGTTCAACACTGAAAGAGACTTCTGTCTCTGCTGTGAAAAATCATTCAGGAAGCTCAGACATTACATTGAAAACATAGGTCTTGAAAAACAAAAGTATCAGATCTTTTCTTTGCAGCACCTGCCAAAATATATTAATTTTTGCTCTTATTTGAAGTCTCTGCTGAGGGCAAATCAGTCCTTTTGGGACAATGAGGTGGTGTGGCCATTCCAAAAACCTGTGTCAAATGATTACAATATTGACCATTAATCATATGCTGTTGGCACCTAAAGATTCAAGAATGCCACATAAGCAACCATAATTCATATAAAAACCCAAACCTCACCAAACCACCCAACCTAAAAACCCCTTTTGTTTTCTCCTTTGAGGGCTGTGGGCTACAGAACACATGTCCAAACCACTCAAGCCCCACTTCAGCGATAACAGTTCAAACATTTTTAGCCAATTCACCAGCTCCAGTTAAGAAATGCAACTGTCTTGGACTTCAGTCTGGGATTTGTATTCAGAAGTTGAGTCTGAATTGCAATTATAACTTGAAATAAAGAACAAGATCTTTTCATTAAAATATTCAATAGTGAAATACAATAGTTAATTGTTTATTTATGCCTCTTACTATATTGAATTTCCTTTGTTTATGAAGCAAACTGTATTAAGCTGGAGTTCTGTTTGATTCATATTCATAATTAAGCACAAATATGATTGTGATCTGGTAGCTGCAAAAGGAGCATTAGAAATCAGAGAAGCTAAATGAGGATCAGATGGAAGGAGCTCCAATGGGGTATGTTTTTTAAATACAGTCGAATTGCTTGAAGTTTAAGCTTTTTTTTTTTCTTCTCTTGTGGAGACATTGATAGACCTTTTAAAAGTTTTAGTTCAGGGCTGCAGAAATGTGGAACAGCATAGGACATAGGATTATTGCAAGGATATTTGTGGTGTCACTTGATACTGTCCCTTCTAGAAGCGGAGAATAGGTAGGAGTAAAAAAACCCCCCCCAAACCTAAAAAATGTCTAAGTGTTGATATTATTAGGAACAATTGAAATGGGAAGTCAGAAACAAACCCTGACAGTTTATATGAGGGAGTAGTTTGCCTGTCTTTGCTTAAAAACACCCCACAACAAACAATGCCCCAAAAGCAAAAAAAACCAAAAAAACCACACAATTGCATTCCCCAAAAACCCACACAATGTTATATTTCAGGAGTTCTATTCAGCCAGTCACAATGCCAGTGATTTTTTTGAGAGGCATTGCAGTCTGGAGCGGTGTGGTGGCTTCAGCACTGAAGGCCTTCACGCTGTGGTGACAGCAGCTGGAGTTGGCTGCAGCCAAAAGGAGGGTGGAAAGGCGGCGAGGGCGCCGGTGGCCGTGCCACGGGTGAGCGTTTGTCACTGAGCGTGTCCTTTGATCTGGGTTGGGCCCCTTCCAAGAAAAGAAGGAAAATCACTTTTGTAATAAGCAAATAATGTCTTGATTTTATTCTTTTTTTTTTTTTAAGAGGCAGTGAATTGTGTTGAGTTGTGAGATACACGTGACTGCAAGGAACCGGCCCCAGCTAACTGACTCTTTTCGGTTTGGCCACTGATAAGCCAATACTGAAAGCTCATGAACAAACCACTTCTAGTGTGACAAGTGCATGGTCTTTATTTTAATAGTGCAGAGAGATCTTTCACAGATAATTATACCAAGATTTCCCCCCCCCAACTGTTTTACTAAGCAAACTGGGAATTGAAGATTAATTCTGAAAACTCTGTTGTAATTATTATTACTGTTTTATTACGGTTTTTCAAGTGATAGAATTCTTGTTTTGAAGTAATCCTACCAAAGAAAGGAACATTTTCAGAAAGGAAATACACAGTTGTGCAATTTTTTTTTTTTTTTTAATAATAATAATTTTTTTTGCCTCTTAGATGAAAAAAAGTCTGGGTCTTGTAGGATCAAAGGCTAAGATTTATTTAAGTACTTTAAAAACAAAGGGAATCACAATATAAGTATGGTAGATGGAGACTGAACATTTTTAGATTCCTGCCAATAATAAATGTTTCAGTTCTCTGCATTGGAGGAGGGTGAGTCTGTGCTCTTTCACCATTATTTTTAGGGCATTAATAAACAAGAGGACTTAAGCAACATGTAGTAATTATTTTTAAATTGGCAAACTTGAATAGACTCGAGCCCAGACAGGGAAGGTCTGTGGCTTGCTCTTAAATTTCTTATTCTTGGAATACAGGGGGAATTCCAGGCAAATGTAAGTGTGCAGCTGATAGAGCAGCTGGAGAAGAGAAATGGGAGGATCTTGGTGGTGGCAGCATATTTACTGAAGAGCCTTGACCCAAATAATGGGAAGCCAAGCTAGTGAGGGAGGTGATGGTGTCAGCTGGAGAAGGGGGAAGGACATGAAACAAATCAAATCTTGCTCTCTGATAAAGGACTGTCTTCTGGTGCTGTGTGCATTGTATCCATGTTTTTGGAAGGGTGGTAAAAGCAAGCTATCAAGAAATGTGGACCCCCCCACAACAGACTTTCAGTGCTAGAGAGTTCTTAATGTAACTGAAAGGGGAGAAATAGCTCATCAAGCAGACAATTGTTCAAAGTGACCGTGCTCTGTGGTTGCACAGTGCACCCATATGCCAGCCTGGGAGGAAATGGGCTGGTGTTTAGCCATTAGGTTTTGTCTGTTCATTAGGTTTTATCTCTTCAAGAAACTCAAAATAAGAATGAATGATTTGAAACTTCAGCTAAACAATTGCAGCTTAAAAGTAAATCATGCAGCTTTAATCGGGAAGATGAATAACTGTTGAAACAAAATATTGATGCAAGTGGTAGGCTCTCCAGATTTTGATGTCAAAGCAAGATGGATTTGGGCAAATAAATACTTTAGTAAATGCGAATTGCAGAGGTTTCTATACATGTGACTGTAAAATTTGGTATCCCTTGAAAATTATTTCACACTTAGTGGTCCATTGGTCCTTTTCCTTAAATCTCCTTGAGAGTGTATATTTGTTCTTCTCTAATATCTCCAGTCGTAAAAACATTTTTAGAGTAATTATTTTCTTTCTGTAAAAAAGATAACAAAAAGCCTCTCAACAACCAAGAAATCCCCAAGTATTTGTGGTTGTCTGTACACTACATGGAGGAAGGAAAAATGAGTATTTTAGGTAAAAGTCTCAAGAATTCTATTCTTCCTCATGAAATAATCTTCATTGCATCATTATAAAGGGAAAAATTAAGTCCTTCTGACAAGAATTACTTTGCTGCCGGCCTGTTGACACTGCGTGGCAAATATTTTCTTGTGAGGCCTCAAATCTTCTTGAACCTGGGTGTCCGTATTTTAATAAAACTCGTTTATTTCTGCGCACCAGGCCAGTTTTGCACTGAAGATGTTGATGAATGCCAGCTCCAGCCCAACGCCTGTCAGAATGGAGGCACCTGCACCAACCACAACGGAGGCTATGCCTGTGTGTGTGTCAATGGCTGGAGTGGGGACGACTGCAGCAAGAACATTGACGACTGCTTCACTGCCTCCTGTGCCAATGGATCCACCTGCATTGACCGAGTGGCTTCTTTCTCATGCATTTGTCCAGAGGGAAAGGCAGGTAAGTCCAGAAAACCTGCATAAATCTGTCACTTAATGGAAGTGCGTGTGTTTAGAGTGGCGTGTTTATTTTACACCCTTTGTGATGAAACCAGGAAGAACAAAAGGAAATGGGCTGTCCATGAGCAAAGATCTGTTAAACCCCTGTAGCTTGGGACAAAGACGTATTTGTATTAGGCTGGAAGACAAACTTTATTGCAATTTAGATTGCAAGGACAGCAAATCTTTTTCTAGCCCTTAGCAGAACTGGTATTTGCCTGAGAAGTAGCGTGTGAGAATTACTTGCTCTGTGCCACTTACGATAAGAGTCTAGAAGGCAAATTTAGATTTTTTTTGTGTGAGTGTGTGAGGATGTAGGCATCCTCACTGGTATGGTGGATAATTTGCTGGTTTGAGTTAGGTAAAAATATGTCTCCTAACTATTACCGGCAGGAAATATAAAGAAATCAGCATATCTGAATTAAAAAAGTGAGCTTCATGTGCACTTGTGTTTTCAGCTGTCAGAAAAATCATCATGCTTATTAGAGAGAAGAGTTAGTTTTGGTCAGCCATTTTACTACTCCAGAAGTGCTGGAGATACTTTAAAGTCACAAAATCTGTATTTAAATATAACATTTTCTAAGCATGTGGTGAAATCCCCATGGTAGACTATAGACTGAAGCCTGTAAGATATTGCTCAAGCCTTTAGCTGTGGGAATCTCTGTTTGAAATATGAGGACAGGGAATTTGACCGTGTAACTTAGTATGACTGCTGTATCTCACATTTTAAATAAACTCTTGGATGTTCCTCTAGGTCTCCTGTGCCACTTGGATGATGCCTGTGTTAGCAATCCATGCCAGAAAGGTGCTCTGTGTGACACCAATCCTGTGAATGGACACTACATTTGCACCTGTCCTCAAGGCCATAAGGGAGCAGACTGTACTGAGGATGTGGATGAATGTGCAATGGGTGAGTTGATTTGCTGTCTGTGAGTACATGAACAGAGAGGTGGTTGTTTGCTTCATGAACTAACAGGGGCAAGAATTTTGTCGTAGCTTCTCAACATAGATGTGACTGCTTTCCTGCTCTCCAGCTTTCATTATCTTTAGATGAGTTTTAAATCTTGTGTGAGACTTGAGGCAGAGAGCTGAGTCAGAATAGTTGTCCATGTTTGAATTGTTAGCCTCTGGAATATGAAAAGCATGAGATGCTTAACCATTCTTCTTTGTGCAAGAGGGCTTTAGCATTGTGTGAGGAGTGCATGCAAACAGATGTGTTAATTAAGCTGTCCCTTAGAACTGCAGGGTACAATGAAAGTACTGCAGTTTATTTGGGAGCTGTTGCAGCTACGGCCTCAGTAGAAATATATCAAGGCTGTTTGACAGCCAGAATATGGCTGGATCTTTTGAGTGCCTTCCAAGACTGGTGACCACGTGGGCTTTTAAAGCTGTAGTTCCCTGCTAGCATGCTGTTGTGTTGTTTTGGGGATTAACTGGACTCTTACAGACTTACTTATGGTTTTGTGAGTGCTCGTTCATGCTTCTAG
Organism: Calyptomena viridis; assembly: GCA_013390005.1. Classification (NCBI taxonomy): domain Eukaryota; kingdom Metazoa; phylum Chordata; class Aves; order Passeriformes; family Eurylaimidae; genus Calyptomena; species Calyptomena viridis. Next base: position 178,246 of record WEIV01026132.1, read on the forward strand.
AGTGTGATGCGTGAAGGTAATACCTAACCAGCACTCATGGAAATGTTGGAAAGAAGCACCTCTTTGAATTTAGTTCCTCAGTCTGCCTTGGACAAGAGTGCAGGGTTTTTTTGAAAACACACAATGGACATGTTTGCTGGTTTTGTGGCTGTGATGGCATCTTTTCAGCCTTGGAAGTAAATGTAAATGATGATCTAGAGATAAGGCCTTGAAAGCACCATTAATTCTCTAATCCCTGCTAGTTGATACTCTTAAGAACTATCATTAGTAATATGGACCAGACTTGCTCCTTTGGTCCATTGGTAGTGACAACAATCCTTCTGGCAGCCAGGAAGATGAACAGTCTTTCCCCAGTATTACTTACCAGAAAGGAATGACCACTGGAAAGGACCATGACTAATATAGAATGCTGTGGCTTTCCTACTCTTGGGAGAGGTTTTGACACACACACGTGTATGTTTTTCTTTCAGCAAACAGCAATCCCTGTGAACATGCTGGGAAATGTGTCAACACAGAAGGCTCTTTCCACTGTGAGTGTCTGAAGGGCTACACAGGACCTCGTTGTGAAATGGACATCAATGAATGCCACTCAAATCCGTGCCAAAACGATGCCACCTGCCTGGATAAAATTGGAGGATTCACGTGTCTCTGTATGCCAGGTGAGGGGAGTTTCTGACAAAGATGGGGTTCCCTGCAAAGGAAGAAAGCAGAAGGCAGGGCATAGGGAGGGTTGCCAGCTCTGCTGAGGTGGAACACAAAGCTGCAAAGGGGTGAGGCTAAATGAAACAGTGAGAGAGCCTGCTGTGGCAGCACCAGCCAGGAGGACTTGGCATTTGGGTGTGGGAGGGAGAAAACAATTAGAGAACTCTGAAAGAAACCAATCTTTACATCAGCAGAGGAAGTTAGCCTTCTGAGCTGGAGTATGTGAGAACATGGCTAAGTGCATGTATGAAAGCAAAACAGGTGCTTTGCTTTGAAGCAAACTTTCAAACTTGAAAAGAGTGACTGTGTTTTGAGGTATGCATATGATGATTTTGGATAATAGTGTTTGGGTTATTTCTTTGCTTAAAATACCCCAAATGATGCAAGCTCCCAGTGACCTGAGGAAATAACTGTAAAAAATGTTACTTGATTGAAATCGTGCCTGTAAAATTTGTATGGCCAGCATACCAGTGACCATTGTAGTCTACCATTTTGCTCTCTGATAGAAAGTGGCAAAAAAAGAGAAGGATACAAGTTGCCAGTTGCACAGACTTGTATAGTATAATGAAAGAATTGTGACCCCTGCAGGTGATCAGTTGATACCATGACAACTACATCGAGTTTATTAATATCTAATCTGTTTTGAAAGGAGAAACTCTAGTCCCAAGTATTTTCCCTTCTTAATGTTTTTCTTGTACTCTGTCACTAGCTAAAAGCCCTTGAGCTAAAATTACCTGGTGTTTGTTTATATACCTTTTACCTTATATTGGTATAACATAATATATTACTAATATATATGGATATAGATCAATATATGTTAATATTATTGATATATTTCAAAGTATTAAAACATAACACCTTCTCATGAAGTGGAAGAAAACACTAGATGTGAATAGAGCACAAACTTCTCCTGTTACTGCTGATTAAGTGGACACCTTCAGCAACAGTGAAAAACAAACATTCAACATCCCTTTTTAACCTCTGGTGTATATTCCTACCTCATAAGTTCTGTCCAAGCTGCAAACTTGCAAAGAAACTGGGCTTAGACTTTTATTACTGGTATAATAGGCACTTTCAAGGGCACTTTCTAAGACCTTCAGTCACCTCTTCTTATTTATTTTAATTTTTTAACAGGTTTTAAAGGTGTTCACTGTGAAGAAGATATTGATGAGTGTCTAAGTAATCCCTGTGTGAACAATGGAGAGTGTCTTGATAAAGTCAACCGCTTCCTCTGTGTCTGTCCTCCTGGTAAGTCTGTATTTCTGGAAGCTTTTCGTGTTTCACCCTAGAAAGAACTGCACAGATGTTGTGAGTGATGTGTTTCATACATCACTCCAACATAAAGTTGGACACCCATCTAAAAGGGTAGTTGGCAGCATGAACTTCTGTTATTGTGGAAATTTTAGTGAGATTCTCAACACATTTTAAAGATCAGAGCCTCTGCATGCTTTTTGTCTTTTTCTGATGTTTTTAGCCACTTTTGCATCAGTATAGTTTATGCTGCTTGTGTGAGGATGGAGGTGGATTGGGCTCCACTAGAAAGGGAAAAAATGCTGAGCTGAGGGATAAATATTAGCTGTAGGGTGAACATCACCTGTTTTCTTGATGGTTTACAAAACATTGAGTGTTCAGAATATACACAACAAAAGCCTGCTCTGCATCTCTTCTTATTGACTAATGATTCTCTGGCTCCTCCTTTGGTTCCTTCCTCCAAGAAGCATTCCTCAAGTTTTGATTTTTTTCTTGAAGTGCCTAAGGATCTGCATCATCTGACATAACCTGTCAATACTTTTGTCAACTATTTCAAGAAGCATATTGAAAGTTCCACTGCTGTATTGTACCACATTCCCTGCAGCTGCAGTAATTCTGGTCTCAAGGCTCCAGTGATGTATTCACTGTACTTTTAATTGTAGCTACTTGCTTTGATTACTTGAAGGTTTTTTTATTGGTGGGCTCTCAGTTTTACAGGCAGGCATACTGTCCAGTGGTGGACACCACCTGTGCTCCATCTGCTTTATTTCTGTTTGACTTGGCCATTTCAGTTTTCAAGATGAGGCTTCTTTGACCTGGAAGACAGAAACTACATTTTGGCTGGTGGTTTGGATGAGGAACGAATCCAGCAGGGCGTGGTCTGTGTGCTTAATGATGCAGCTGAATTTAGATTTGCTGAGCTTATATTTGGGTGGTTTTAAGGATTAGCTAACAAATAATTCCTGACAGTGCCTCTGTCTAGATGAATTACTTCAAATGACTTTTGTATTTTCGTCTTTTTTTTTCTGCCTTTCAGGATTCAGTGGTGCTGTGTGTCAGATTGATATAGATGACTGCTCCAGCACACCGTGTCTCAATGGAGCCAAATGTATTGACCATCCCAATGGCTATGAGTGCCAGTGTGCCACAGGTTAGTCTTGTGTCCAGAGCCCTTGCACTGGAGATCCCATGTAATCTAATTACATAAAGGGGTGACCAAAGTGTCAGCACCCTCTCTTGCTTTTTCTGAAATACTGGTTGGTGGTTGTGAAGCTTCGTCTACTCCTTTGCATGGAGAAAAGTATTTAAGTACAGAAAGCTTTTTACTTGTGATAATTAAGTTCACAATCGATGAGAGTTCTGGCCTCTGTCTTTCAGCCCCATCTTTTGCTTTCCAGAAGATGACAGGTCCTGTTTTAACTATGGAATCCACAGAAGGACAAGCAGTGTTGTGAAGGCTTGTCTGTGGCTTACCTCTCTTTTCCAAGTCAGATTATATAATATACAACTGAAGAACAAAAGATGGACAGAGCAGTGCTACTGTGTATTCTAATTTCTGATACATGGCTGTTCTATGTCGAAAGGGTGATACTGAAATGCAGTAACAGTTGTGACCATTGGAAGAAATACCACACAGTAGCTGCCTGCTAGAGTGAAGCTAAAATGATTTGTCAAGTATCACACAGAAGTTTTGCTGTGGATGGAACTCAGGTGGCTTTTTTTGAATGCCTTTACAGCCTGGTTAATTACATAGTTAGAAGCGTCAGGTTTAATTATAGGATTTTCTTATCTTCAGACCTCCAGGGGTGATGTAGATATAATTTTATCTTAATTTTTATGTCTGGTCAAATGAAAAGGTTCAGAGCTGTTATACTCTAATTCTTAGTAAGGAACTAATTTTGGTTGCTTTCAGCTAATGGTGCCTGATATTTTGCTTGGGATACAGATTCAGGTTTGAAATGCCTTGGCTTTAGCTCTTCCATTAGGGAAGAAGCTGAGCAATTCTTGGAGCTACCTTTGTCCCACAAATGTGCTATTAAGTTGGCTAGATTTATGTATAATTTTTCTCATTTTGAATCATTCCAATAATAAAATTGTTAAGGCAGATTTGACTTAATCTATTCTGCACTATCCAGATTGTAGTAGAATTAGCCTAAAAATTGCTCCTTGTCTTTTCACACACACACATCCAAGTGCCTGAAGAAGTATTGAGTTTAGAAGGAGAATGCACTAGTTTTGATCAAGAGGAATAATTATTGTGGTCAGAATTTTCCTTTTGATTACTGTATGTGATAGACTAAGCTGACACTTGCAAAAAGAAGAAAAAAGCTCAAATCTTCTCCAAACTTGGAAACTGTCTTAGAAAGTTTTTCTCAAGCTTGTATGTGGTCTAGTTGCTTCCACTCACCAAGAGTGAAGAGCTTATCAGGCCTAGGAGGTTTTGGGTCATGTAGTGGAGAACCATGTGCAGAGATGTGCCTTGAAAAGCCAGTTCTCAATTTGGCACTAAAACTGCTTAAACCACTTCAGTACAGGTATTCTAAGTTTTCCAGATGAGAAGGGAAGGCAGCTGCTTCCATGAAGGCAAATGGAGCACTTTCAAGGACCAGGCTGAAAGCAACCTGAAGCAGCAGCTTTTAGTAAAGTCCTTGGTTAAATCTTTGACTGAAAATGGAGGAGGGACTCTCTACTAGAGCTTTTTTCTATCCTGTCTGAAGGATTCTTATGTTCTATATTCAAATGACTTTTTCCTAGTCTAACTCTTGTCTTCGAAGAGGGAAATCATATCTTGGTAAGGTATGTTCCATTAAGAGATCCAGAAATATATCTGATCTGTAAGTGGTTCAGTTGAGCTGAGACAAGGTAATAATTTCTGAACAAATGTATGCTAAGCATTATATTTAATATTGACAGCCTTCTATAAGACTGAAATGCGGAGTTCATCATTGGGGCAGGTCAGTTACTGGAAAATAATGTTTGAGTATGTTCTTGCTCTATTAATCTCATAATACGAGTGATACGTGTTCCCTGAATGGTAATCGCCAGCTGCCGACGTGATTGAAAACTGCAAAATGTTTGGCCAAATGCTGTACAGATAGCTCTATTTACTGCTTGCTTTTTGTCTTTTCTTTCCCTTCTGGCATTATTCCACTTCTCCTTCCCAGTGGTAGATCATGGCTTTTCTTTTTCTTGAGTTATCTTAGGTCTTTCCTCTTTCATTTGCCTCTGCCCTCTTTTATTTTCCCCCCTGCCACCGTTTGCCCCCTTATTGGTTTGTTTTTCTTCCTTCCCTAACATCTTTTTATATCCATCTCTCTAACTAGCTTCCCTTCCCTCTCCCCACCTACTTCCACACCCATTCATCCATGCATACGTTCGCAGAACTTGGAAATGTTAGCCGTCACCTGGTATGTTTGACCACAGAAATAACCACAAACCTGTATGAAAAATGGGGAGCCTGTTATCCACTTATAATACTCAGGTGAGAATCACTCTTCAGCTGTTGAAATTCCCTGCAGCTTGGTTTGTATAAGTCTCCAGTTGGTGTCTTGAAATTTGAAGTATCTTTCTGATTTTCAGCTGCTGGAAGGCAGCGTGAGCTGTTGCTCCAAAGTGTCAGCTCAGAAAACCATATATTTTAAATTATCCCTGTTTCATATAGCTCTGCTCCATCATGGAAAACAGGGCTCTTGAGGGAGTAGTTTGCAGCTCTTATTTTCCTGAACTGTTGTTTTAGCCTCTCTTGTGAATAGATTCTGTTCTTCTCTGTTGCTCAGGATGTTTCCCAGCTGAAGCAGAATGAAATAGGCCAAATTGCTGCTTGTTTCATTGCTCCTAACTGAAGAGGTTGCATGCAGCCCTTAATAAATTTGCAGTTGGTTCTTGATTGCAGTTACTGAAAGGTTTCCCAGTGAGAGGGGCAAGAAACTCTTTTTAACAAGCAGAGCTGCAGAAGCTTTGACACGAGCCAAAGGAGTCCCCTTGGGATGGCTTCTGCAGCATCTTTGCAGTAACTGCTCATTCTAAAAAGCCAACCCACCTTGTTCCCCCTTATTGTGTGGACAAAATAATGACAGGAGCGTGCCTTCAGATAGTTTGTATTGATCCAAGTAAATATTTCTCACAGAGATTTACATGTTTCCTCTGAGGGCTACAGTTCCAAATAAACTGAAGGTGACCACTTCCAATGCCAGGATTCTCCATGCATGGTGTTGTTGTGTAATGCTGTGAACATTGGAGACTGTTGTATTCCAGGGCTGGAAATGCAGTTGAAGCGCCCAGTTACCCTTTGTACTTTCTGCCACTTTTCTGATTCTTGATATGATTCTTTCTATATCTGCATTATATTCATGCAGCATCATACCAGTCACCTACTTCTTACTTACTCCTGTTCATGGTTTTTCCTTAGGTTTTACTGGCCTTCTGTGTGGGGAGAATATCAACAACTGTGATCCTGATCCTTGCCACCATGGGGAATGTCAAGATGGAATCGATTCATACACATGTGTATGCAATCCTGGCTACATGGGTGCCATCTGCAGTGAGCAGATAGATGAGTGCCACAGCAATCCTTGCCTCCACCAAGGGCGCTGCATCGACCTGGTGAATGGCTACCAGTGCAACTGTTTGCTGGGCACTTCAGGTACATAAAGCACGAGTGGAAAGGTTGGATTTGAACAGAATTCAAGCATTTAATTATGTGGGCTGTGGTGTGTGCTAAATATGCAGATGGAGATAAGCTTATGGTGTGAAAGTATCATTTTCACATTACTTTTCCTTGCTGAATTTTGGTGTGTGTGGATTGTCTAAGCCTCACTGGTACTGCTACTGGTCTTGAAAGGATTTACTTCCTCTTTACTCCAAAAAGTCAAGCATTCAGAAAAAATAGGCATAATGTTCAAAATGGTTTATTCCTTTGTTTAAGCTTTTATAATTCAGGTTTATATTCAGTCAGCACTCAGTGACTCAGGTGAGATTCCTTGTTGTCACAGTTCTTCTGCATCAGCACCCATTTAAGTTGCCTCAATACATGTGTAACGTTCAAGCAGGTGGGATTCTTAATTTGACTTTTTCTGGGAAATAGTTTCATTGACTTCTTTGTAAGATTTGGCTCCTTTAGTCCTCTCTTTTTTTTCCCCCCCCCAGGAGTAAACTGTGAAAATAACTTTGATGACTGTGCAAGTAACCCGTGCATTCATGGGGACTGTATTGATGGCATTAATCGCTACAACTGTGCCTGCAAACCCGGATTTACAGGTAAAGTCAGCTACCCAAGACCTTTAAATTGTTTTGAAGATAGTTATCCGAGTAGCCAGGGAAGTTGTTCTTTGCATACTGACTGCAAGGGATTCAGTTAGTATCTCAGTAAATCCTTCTAATCTTTGAATCTCAGCGTCTTACATTACAGCAAGTTTTACCAAGCAGAAAAATGGCCTAATCTGTGCTGTGAAATGCCATTCTTGTTAGGTAATTACGTCCAATTCATGGTTCTTGGTTTTATAACAAATAAACCCATGTGACTTTGGTTTATTATTTACAGCATCTTTCCAGGGACAGAGAGATTGTGGACAATCTAGAGAGGTGTTTGATTAGACCATGAAGAGTATTTCTCTTTCTGTGAAATCAAAGCATTAACTTGGTGTTCTAATGAGCTGCTCTCCATGCTGAAGTCTCCAGATGAATAACTTGATTTTTTCAGTACTTCTCTTTCATCGTGTGGCCTGTTCTGTTTCTTTTTTAAATTATAAAATTCATCTGGTACGGTAAAAGTAGTGTTGAAGAAAGAAGTTAGGCACTTTTGGATCCGTGCTTAGAACTGTAAGTCTAAATCAGGACTATTTCTGATGACTAAAGCACATCTCAGCACTGTTTATAGTGGACTTTGTGTTTTGAGCCATGTAGGGTAATATGCTTATAAAATAAGGCAGTTGGTACTGTTTGTAACAGTTTTCTCATCACATTTGTTACTGTTTATTACTTAGTGATTCTAATTAGAATAGGTGTGAAATGCATTAGAAATAGCAGCAAAAGGCTTCATGTGTCTTATGCTTTTCTCTTGGCACCTTTCTAAACTTTTGATGCTCCTTCCTTCAGCTCTGGTGTGGTGGTACTCTTTAGTCCCCTCCCCAGAACAGGAAGAACTGATGCCTTTCACTCCTCTTTGTTGCTGGCATACCATATTTATTATCCTCCTGGACTTCTTACTGTTACACTGTTAAAATAATTCAGTAAAATGATGAAGTAGCATATTCCAGTGTTTAAGGAGCTGGCTTGCATGGGGTTTCATTACTTTGTCCTTTCCTTATGTTAGAAATGCTTTCTACTTACTGCAACATTCACTTAGTTTAGCTTTCCAGCCTCACAAGACCTTTTGGTCACTACTTCAAGGATCTTACAGTTGTAATCAGAGGCAGGCAAAACAGGAAATGGTGTTTTTTAGAGCCCCTTTTGCGCAATAAACCACAAGAACTGTATTTACTGCAGACAGTTTGGCAGTATTGGTTGTTCAAAGGGTAGATACTTCAAAGCAGAAGAGCAGGGCTATGACAAGTGGAGCTCAAGAGGTTTGTTGCAAGCATGATGCAGCTGAGTGGTTTTTGCTTTCCTAATCAATTTTAACCAGTGATTTTTAGTGGAATTCTGTTGAGATTCTTGAATGGTTTGTAAATACTTGTTGAGTGTAAGTGCTGTTTTCCAGTCACAGAAAAATGCTGCATCTTTCAGAAATGCCTCTCTTGGCTTGAGTTAGAGCATGGAGGCATGCAAGCTCCATCCTCCTGCACTGGCTTCACTGAGTTTTCTCTCAGTCTGTGTTCTTGCAGACATGCAAAGCAAATACTCAGTAAGTATTGGGTTTTTTCCCCTAGGCCCACGCTGTAATGTGGACATTGATGAATGCACATCCAACCCTTGTCATAATGGTGGAACGTGTATAAATGAAGTGAATGGCTTTCGGTGTGTGTGTCCTGAAGGTTACCACCATCCCCACTGCCAGGCACAGGCAGATGGGTGTCTGAGCAACCCCTGTGTGCATGGCAACTGCACACATATTGCTACTGGGTAAGTATTCATTAAACTTACCTGCTCCCTTCTATACTTATTGCTTCTTGCTTTGCACTCAGAGTTTCGTCTTGACTTGAGGTTTCTGATTTTTCTTAGATTAGAATCCATATTTATCTGCTGCCCATGACATAATCACAGTAAGGTGTAGACCTTCAGTCACCAGCTGCAGTCTGGTGTTTCAGCATGGGTTTTTCTGTATTCTTTGCTGGCTTTGCATGGGTGTGTACTGCAGGGTGGACTGCCAGCACCTAAAGGGAGGGTTTGGCGATTCAAATGCATGGAGTGAATGCAATTAAAATAAAGAAATGGTTCCAAATGGAATCTTTGGGGGAGCAGCAGCTATCTATTCCATCAAACCCTTAAACATTCAGTGTAGAGACTGTCTTTGTTGGCTAGTGGTGTTCTTGCTACCCAAATGCTCAAGGAACAAGCTGATGACTTTTGCAATAGGAGATGGAGCGATACTTGACTCGGGACAGTTTATCCAAGGCTGAGGTTTTGTCAGCTTTCCTCTTCACTTAGCTTTACTTTTGTTGCATGGCTGGAAGAAGAAATGAAAGCTCTCTCTGGCTATTTTGATGCCAGTAGTTGCTTTTGAATCTTCCCATCCAGAAAGACCAAATGCTGATTTTGGGAGACCCAAATCAGACCTTTTTTTGGTAATGCTAAGTTTGGGAGCACAGGACCTGTGGAATCCAGCACGTGTGGGGCAGTTTCATTTGTGAAAGTTCTCAAATCTACATGGAATAGCCATGCCTCTGAAATATGTGCTGTGTCCTGGAAAGTGTTGCAGCACTTGGGCAAGGAAGTGATTTACCACTGTGGGGAGGTTTTAGGGGAGGATTCAGCACTTTGCCTGGATCTGACAGGAAAGCTGACTCCATTGCTAATTCGGCCTCTGTTTATGTTCTGAAAACAAATGTTTTCTGTCATCTGTCACCTGCTTTCATATTTATGCCCGTGTACATCTTACATCATGTTCCAGATAAAAGTCGTCATGTTTGCAGGACAGGGAGAGAGACCAGTGTGTGTTGTATGGCCTGAGTCCAGGGTGATTCACCAAGTCTCAGGTTCTACATCATATGGGTGGAGTGTGCTCTACTTCAGATTTTGAAACGTGATGGAGAAGATTGCTCCTGCTCCCAGCCAGCTGTTTGCATTTGTAACCACTACTTGGTATTAAATCAGTCTAGTTATCTTTGGAACCTATTGTTCCCCTCAACTTTTTTTTTTTTTAAATCTTTTTTTTCTGTCTTTGTTTGAATATGTTGAGATGGTCTTATCAAAGCAGAAACATATTGCTGGTTGACTGAGCACTTTGTGAAAACTGTAATGGAGGGAAGTGTGGTTTTAAGGGAGGGTTTATTTTCTGTATTTTCAAAACTATACAGCTGGAGTAAGCAATCTAAGTGTAACTTAGGGCTCTTCTAAAGAGAGGTTTTCTGCTTTTCCCTCAAATTAATCTGCAGGAGAAGCTGGTAGAGGAGTTATTTCAGAATGCTCTAAAACTGCTGGTGTTTTGCTTTCAAGGTACAAGTGTGTCTGTGACCCAGGCTGGGCAGGAGATTTCTGTTCAACAGAAGGGAATGAATGTAAATCAAACCCATGCCAGAATGGAGGAACTTGTGAAGATCTGTTGAATGGATATCAATGTACCTGTAGGAAAGGATTCAAAGGTGAAAATTCAGAGAAAACGTCATTATCTTTTTCCTTTTCACTTCATTGCACCCTTAATGTAATTTCTTTTCATGAAACTTCATGGAAATAAGAGTCAAGACAGGAAATGCTGAGGTTGTTTAAAGTTAAATTACAGTCAGTTCATATAGACATGATCCTGTAGTAGAATACTTAGTAAGACCATATCTAAGCCTCGTTTGGACTGATTAAGAAATTCCTGTCGGGAGCTTAGCTTAATTTTCTTTGTAAATTATGAAAATTTTATAAATGCACTGGAAATTGGAAGAGCATTAAACTCAGAATTACCATGTCTGCTGTCTGCACTGAGCCTGTGAGGAGTGCTCAACTGCCCTTTTCCTTCTGCTGAGATTTTTCAAATGGAAGTGCTGGCAAAATATCCACTGCTGTGTGAGATAATCACGCAAGTTACAATCTTTGTTCATTCTTCCCAGAAGCACCAAGCTCTTAGCAGCCTACTCTCCTGTTTTTTCCCTTTCTATTCTTCAGGTGTGAACTGCCAGGTAGTGGTTTCTCCTTGTTCCCCCAATCCATGTGAGAACTCAGGAATTTGCCAAGAATCTCCTGACTCTGAAGGCTACACCTGCCAGTGTGCCCCTGGCTGGGAAGGTAAGGTGGATGGGGAACATGGTGTGCTTTCAGAGTTGAGCAGTGTTGGCATTGAGCCTCTCGATCGTTGCCTTGTGAGGGTCTTACTTCTGGACTCTTCATGTTTCAGGGGAGAGATGTACGGTGGATATTGATGAATGTCTCTCCAAGCCCTGCAAAAATCATGCTCTGTGCCATAATATTCAGGGCAGTTACTTGTGTGAATGTCGGCCTGGCTTCACTGGAGGAGACTGTGACAGTAACATCGATGATTGCCTTTCAAGTGAGTATCAGCACATCGCTCTGTGTTTTCCACTTTTTCCTAGAAATAATTTTGCTGTCCTCTTAAAAGCTCCTGTTTGGCAGACACTGAAAGGTCTTTTATAATCTCGTGTCAAAAAAGAAAAAAACCCAAACCTCAGCTTTGTAAGACGTGTGCGTTTGAGGCAGTCAAAATCCATCACTGGCTGCTAGAAATGGACTACAGTGTTCTAGCTGATAGCAGTTGTTGTTCCCAGATTCTTAACTTGAGAAGGTCATTGGAGTTTACATACTTTAATAAGAAGCACTGTTGAATGCAGAATAATATTTGCCTGAAATTTTAATACATCAAGGTAAAGTACCACTGTAGGGATTACCTGTATTTCTACGTTAAGCTTGATTGAGGTGTGGTGGGAATCTGGGGTATAGCAGTCTTCCCTGAAATGTCTCTGTCTGACATTAATATTCTGCAGAGTGGATCCTGTTGCAGTTCCAGTTAATCCATATTTGAAAACAAGTTAAGCAGCCCAAGGCATCTGTTCCAGAATAGGTATCATTTGCAGGAGGGTAGCCCATACACTGATGAGTACTGAAATGGGTTGAATTGCAAGAAAACGAGTGTTAATTTCGTGCCCTTGACACTGCTGTTTATAAGAGAAATGAATTACATAGTAGCATCTTGCTGAGCATATTCTATATCATCATGAGATAAAGTCAGAGTCTTCTGAGAAGTGTCATGTGTTTTAAAGTTCATCTGTTCATCTGTTACTGTTTGAAAGTGCTTTATTAAACCTTGGAGGAGTTCATGGTGTTGTAATTTGTTGATTGGCTGGCTCTTTAAGAAACCACAACTAAACAAAACAAACAAAAAAACCCAAGAAACCACCACAAAACCGAAAAACAACCCCCTATTTTTTTATTAGATTAGTCTAAAACCAAACTGAAGTCTTAAAGACTTTTTAGGTATGAATTTGGTGAGTTGTGCTTTGCATTGAAAAAAAAATGTAAATTTGTGACTGCTGTAGAAAAGAATCCAAACAAGTCTATTAGCAAAAGTTACCGTGGGAGCCCCCAAAGCAGCACTGCTGAAAGAACTTTTAAGACATCTGACTTAAAAGCCTGAGCTTTTGATTCCTTCTTTCTGAGCAAACAGGTACAGTACAAAAAATGTCACTATGCAGTGACCCAGAGCTTTGCTTACTGAAGCCAACAAAATTATTGCCTGTCCTGTTAGTTTTTATCTTCAGACACCCACATAAAGCCTCTTTCAAAGTGTTCATCTTTGTCTCTCAAACAGCTGGGACATCTCTCTCTACTCCTAAGTGTTCTGAGAGCTGTGGGATTCACCCCATGTCTGTTAGGCAGCACACCCATGAGGTTGAGGAACCATTTCAAATTGCTGCCACAGCTGATTTCATTTAGCATAACAAAAACCTTCCATGCCTTGAGCCAAATGTCTTTAATCTATGAAGCAAACAAACCCTCCAACAACAGGAACTTATTGCAAAGTTGATACCCGAGTCTCCTTCTTCTGTCAGTAAATGTGTGGCAGAGAGAATTAATGCACAGCTTTTGGCTTCACTCATACATGGCTGACTGCCACAGACACAACATTTCATAGCTGCCAGGGGTCTCACTTTGAATCTGCTTTTTCTCTGCAGTAGTCAAATTACCTTTAAATGGATGCAGGTGTGTCTCATAACACAAATTTTTATCATGTGAGCATATTTCTCAGTCAATAAATGAGCTTTAATTACCTTTCATATTTCGTTTCTTCATTTCCCAGTGAACACAGTGATCTTGTATTTACGTCGAAATGCAGATTTTTGGTGGAGTCTATTTGCATCTTCAACTTCGTATTTTAGTAGTACTTAAAGATAATCATGAATTCAAAAAAGGGCTCAGTAATCTATTTTTCATGCCCTTTCCCATCTCTCTTTGTCCTTCCCCCTCCCAATTTCCCTTTCTGCCTTCATATACTAGACTTCTGGTCTGTAGAATGCAGAGTAGAAAAGGAATCTGTCTTCAGGAATGTGGGTCTTAAATCCAAAAGTGGAAGGAGCAAAGCAGGAAGAAGTTACTGAATGGCAGAAATCTTTCAGGCAGACTGATACTTGTGGAAGTGGAAGGAATACAGTAGTAGGGGGTGGCATAAGACAAAGAAGGGGTGGTATGCAAGTAGCAAGAGCATAGTAGGGATAAAGAAAATGTCAAGAAATGCAGAGGTGAGGGAAATCCAAGGTGATGTATGAATTTGTGAGCTTTTCTGACAGCTTTTCCTCAGTCAGTCTTTGATACTGGGAAAATTGTTGAGTGCCCCATAATGCATTAAGTGTTCATATGTATGCTAATACGCACATACGTTTGACTGGACTGCTTTCATGCTGAAAATTAAGATCACAAGTTCTCGTGTGTGTTGAGCAGTGTCTGGAAAAGAGACAATGTGCCGAGTTCTCTTACGAATAAATCTTGGTAAGGAAGAAAAAAACAGTTGCTGTGCTCTTTTCGTTGTCTTCATCAGTAGGCATCTGTTAAAAAAGCAGAGTTTGAATTTTAAACCAAGATGCTTTGGGTGTGCTTTCATTGTGTTTGGTTGAAGAAATTCCAGAAGATAAACCTTTAAGCTCTGAAGCTTGGTCTTGATCTACACCTTCTTGTGAATTTGTTATTGAGAATGCTTTGCACTTATCTATTCCATAAAGTGGTTCAGAAAAACTCATCAATAGCCTATCACACTCTGGGCTGTGTGATGCTTTTTTTTCTGTTCAAAACAACTACTCTAGGCCTGGCCTTTCACTCTTACCTATTTTAACGCTCAACTGATGCTTCTATCTTAGATCCCTGCCAGAACGGAGCTTCATGTGTGGATGGGATAAACTCCTTCTCGTGTATCTGCCTGCCTGGATTTCATGGAGATAAATGTCAAACAGACACCAATGAATGTCTGAGTGAGCCGTGCAGGAATGGGGGCACGTGCACCCACTATGTCAACAGCTACACCTGCAAGTGTCAGCCTGGGTTTGAGGGAACCAACTGCGAGAACAACATCGATGAGTGCACTGAGAGGTGAGGTACCTTCACTGTGCTGCAGCACTGTGTGCTCAGACCTCGAAGCCAGTCCTACTCAGAAGCAGTTTTTAACAATGAGGATCTGTTTTCCTGCCATTTGTCACAGACATACTTGTGATTCATGCAAGGAGAGCTTACTTAGCTGAAAGACAGTTGCCTGTCAGATTTGATCTTCTGTTTCTGCTAATGTTCTTCTAACAACTAGTTAGAAGCTTAGTTTCATTATAGGACAAATGTGACAGTGTTTAACAGAAGTTAGAACAGTTATAGATGGTAGCTTATTACAATATAAATAATTTATATTTCTGTAAGACCATTATCTTATAGGAGAGGGGAAATAATTAATTAGTAATGAATGGTTACTGTGTTGAGAAATACAAAAGGTACAAAAACAGAAGCAATGGTCAACTCTTAAAAAGACAGGAAAAATAAATTAATCCTAAATTGAGTTATTGACAACAAATAATATGAAGAAGCAACCAGGAGAAACTCTAAATCTGCAAATTCTCTACTGGAAAGATGTAATCATCAGAGATTTTTTTAGTGCTTACAATTCGAACGAGGTTTAGAAGTATTGAGATAAAACCTGAGGTCATTCTGAAGGGGGAGGTATGGAACTGAGCTAAAATGCTCAACAGCTGGTTCTTATATAAATGGTTCATGTGGTAGTTTTAAAAGCTCTTTGAGAGTTAACCCTGTGATTCCATCATCTCCCTGCATATTTATTTTAAGCTTCATTAGGATTCATGTAAGTAACTTCAGATTCTCAAATGGAAACAATTTTTAATAAAGCTTGAAATGGTTAAAAAATTAATTAAGAAGTAGTCTTTTCTAGTTTAGTTAGCAGAGACAAATTAGGTACCTAAATGCAAAGCTCTTGCTATTCTCATGTATTTTCTGTATACATAGGAAAGATCTTATCTTCTATAAAATTGCATTTGTGGGGGAGGAAGTATTATAATATCTTTTTCTTAAGAACAGGATTGTGTCATTGATGAGGGTGTGTTCAATTTGCACAACAGTTGTTTAATCGAGTGAAGTATGTTGGGGTTTTAGCAGAATGCCTGGCTCTTCCTTGAGGTTCATCCTGTTCTTGTTTTTGTTATCAGTCAGGACAGAAACCAGTCTTGCAGGTATGAATTAAGGATGTAGCAATTTTCAGTGCTCTGCCAAGCTAAACCAGTCACACCTTCTCAACCAAAATTACTGAGCTATACTTAAGAGCACCATGATGGTTGGCTAATTTGAATTTGGTTCAAATAACTCTTCTGTGTCTCGTGTGAGAAGCTGCCTATGAGAGAGTGCCACCTCCTTTTGGAGAGAGGTACCTGACTTCAGTGAAACACACCAAGTGATTGGCAGTTCCTCTGTCTGCCTTGTTTTGCCATGAATGTAAATGGAATTTCATGCTCTGTGTAAAACAGAATTCAGCCCACAAGGCAGAGGAACTTCACAGTCAGAATTTAGATACTTAAAATTTGCGCTCTCGTACTGGGAGTTCAAGGAGGTGAGTCAGTGGCTGCTCTTGTGGAAATAGCCTTTGACAGTGCACAAAACAGATAACAAGCATGAATTGGTTTGTGTACTTTATCAAGCTGATTATCTCAAATCTGATCTAGGGTTATTCTCAGAGGAGCAGGAGTTTCTTTAGAAGGAAAATGGAGTCAACTTTGCATGAAGCATCACTTCTCCTAACTTTCCCAGTCACTTTCCATAGGACACCTAATCTGGTAGAATTTCCTCTGATTAGAAGATTGAAGGAGAGGGATGATTCCTTTGATCTGAATTCTGCCAGGGCATGTATGAGTAGTTTTACAAATCAGGACTCGGGGTTCTCATGAGAAGAGGAGGAAGGGATTTAGCAATACCAATACTTTCACATAATTTTAATAAAGAACATGCTTGTGTTTTGCATGTTGTACAAACTTTTTCCTTGAGAAAACATACCTCTGACTCCTTTGAAGCTTTTAGAAAAGGACAATTGTTTTGTTTCTCATAATTTGTAATACAAGTGTAATTTGCAATAAAATTTATCCATTGAGCAAGCCACACGCAGTACTGTTTGTGGTCACATTGAAGCTGGGAAGATTCATTAAGTAAGTTACATCCATCACTAATGACTCATTAAAACCTTGCTTTACTTCTCGGCCTGCTGAGGCAAAGGCCAATGAGCTGGAGGGCGAGCTGGAGTCCCCTTGTATTGCTGTTACCTGATTTATGCTTCTTTAGCAGGAACTTTGCAGTGGCCAGAAGGTCCTGTTACCTCTGTTACCTCTCTCAGATCTAAGATCCTGTTTTCTCTCTTATTTCAGTCATGTCTATGTGCTTTTTTTGTCTCTGCACTAATTGCATTTTGTCTCAGCTTACCTTTCTTCTCCCTCTCTCGCAGCTCCTGCTTCAACGGAGGTACTTGTGTGGATGGAATCAATTCCTTTACCTGCCAGTGCCCAGTGGGGTTTACAGGACCCTTCTGCCTCACAGAAATTAATGAGTGTGATTCCCATCCTTGCCTGAACAGGGGCACTTGTGTGGACAGCCTGGGCACATACCGATGTATATGTCCCTTGGGTTACACTGGCAAGAACTGTAAGGTGGGTGACATTGTGCTGCCTGTTTTGCTCAGGGCACTGTTGTTTGAGCTGTTCAGCAGCAGGAGTAATTGGGATAGATGGGAGGTGCCAAACGAGGCAGAGCTCTTGTTCCTTTGGGTCTGGTAAGAGGTGGTTGGCCCATGAGGTGCCCCTGTTCAAAACTGGAAGTCATAGAATGGGTTGGAAGGGACCTTAAAAATCGTATAATTCCAACCCTGCTACCACATGTGTCTGTTTGCGAGGAAGAGAAAAATGTTTGGTTATTTATAAGGACAGGTATCACTGGAACTTTTTAGATTAGTTTTCTTCTTAAATGGAAACCAGTTTTTAACTTTGAAAATGGCTGCATTTCATTCAAAGCATAAAATTGTCCTGATTGAAGACAGAGTCCCGTATTTTGAAAGAAACCCAAACTAAACAAAAAGCAGAACATCAGTCTGATTAGCAGGACTTTGATTTAACTGGTTCATTTTTTACAGGGAGAGGTAGTTAATCTGGGTTGATTGTACATTTTTTTTTCATAAGAAGCCAGAAAATGTTTTGGTGCAGTAAATGACATGATTGTCCTGTTCACAACCTTAATAAAAATCTCTAGCTTTACTTGCACACTTAAGTTAGGGCAGTTTACAGTTTTCCACAGTTGAGCATGGGAGCTACAAACCCTGCAAACTGTAAATGACTCTTATTAAAACTCTAAACTTGGCGTATCACAGTGGAAACAGAATGCTGTTTTTCGAAACAGAGTTCTTTCTTTTGATTCTATTCTTATCAAAACAGCAAGAATGATACGAGACAAAATTTCTACTTTTGGAACAGTAAACACACTATTGGCTTCTTTCACCTGCAGCCTTGAGTGCTACCATTAAAAAAAAAAAATGATGAAGTTCTTAAACTACTGGAAAACACTACAGTTTTGTAAGAATTTTGCAACTCTTGCCAACGTGTCTTTCTAAAGCAGTGAGTGTTGGAAAGAAGCATTTTAGTGGCAGTGGGGGAGGTGATTTTCCAGAAGTATGGTGCTAGACATTAAATTGTCAGGTCTGCCTCTCTAGGTATTGCTAATGGAGGAAATGAATGCAAAGTAATGAAGTGATATAAAAAAGCAACCCTTCTGCTACCCTAATTATGCATTCCAGGCACACCACTTAAACCTCATTGGGAGAATTAGCACTGAGAGTGATCGTGGAGTACTGTGAAGTTCAGTACTTCCTCTGCTGTTATGTTTGCTTTGTTTTTATTTGAGGAAAGGATTAATGTTCCTGTCCCCAAATTAAATGTTGTGGATTCTCAGAAAGTCTCCTTTATGTTTGGAGAAGTTTCATCGCAATATATAACTCATTTTATGCAAGGAATCAGAACTTTCTGAATTTATAAGTACTACTGAAAGCTGTATTGGAGAGATTTATAGAATACAGCTGCACTGTAGTTCTTGTATTAGTGGTAAACTGGCTTGACCTAATTAGCAAAGCTAAATAAGCAGCACAAAATCAGACAAAGATTCATAAGTTTTAGAATTTGCATATAAAACAGTCAGCTACTCATTACAAATGCAGAGGCTCAGTGTTTTTTTCTTCTTCACGCTCAACTACATGTGATAAAACTTAATTCCAAGTTTCTTTTTGGTTGCCTGTGAAAGCACAGATTTTTTTACTTTAATCTTTGTGAGGAGACAGTTTGCATCTGAAAAGCAGAACTTTCTGCAATTGAAATAGCATTTTACAGCCAAGGTTCAGTACTACCCACTTTAAAAACCTCATCCTTCCCTCAAGTCAGCTTGAAATCAATCAAATAGCTGCATTAATTTGAAGTGCTTAAAAAGGAAATTACGGTTAGTGGCTGGTCTGTATTATATCAGACAGAGTTATTTTGGGTCTTCACTCTACTTTCATATGATGATTTACTGAGTTTGAGATGCTTTGTTTGGGAACTTTTTTTTATACAAGGAATCAAGAAAAGCAGTAGACTTTAGCCCATCTTCAGTTCATAAAACTGTTGTAGGGTTTCAGTTGAATCTCAGAAGATACAGAAACTCAAGAGACCATACAAAAGCAAATGGGGCCAAAAGCTGGTATGGTGAGCTAATGATAAAAAGGAAAAGCAAAGGTCAAAATGTGGAACACATCTGTCATCCTCAAAGAGCAGTGAATATGGGAAGAGTTTGGGAAAAGAAGTGGTGCCTGTTCTGTTGATAGCTGGAAGTTTCCTGCTAATGTGGAACTAGAAGGCTAGTCTGAGATAAAACTGAATTTTCTCAAACCCAGCCAGCCAAAGATCATCCACCTTCATAGTAAGGTGTGAGGATCAGCTTACACTTGAAATAATGCTGCCATCTGGGGTTTACTCCTCTGTACATTTGCACTTTCCTGGACATATGAGACTGTTAGTAAAGCACCTGACTTAGACATGTGAAGTACTGTCCCTTCCTTTCCAGTGCCACATGGAACCAGTATTGCAAAACTTCCTTTCTTTCCATCTTGAACTTGTTCTCTGAGTAGTGTTTCCTACTTTGCTTGCCCCACGTGTCATGTGTTTTTTTTTTTCCTTTGCAGTCACTTATGGATCTGTGCAGCAAATCTCCCTGTAAGAATAAAGGCACCTGTGTCCAGAGTCTGGCCCAGACTCGATGTGTCTGTCCATCTGGCTGGACTGGTGCTTACTGTGATGTGCCCAATGTCTCATGTCAAGTGGCAGCTTCACAAAGAGGTAAATAATCATCCTCTGTGCTTTAACTGGAAACATCTCCCTGTGTATTGTTAATCTGTGCCTCATTTCCCCCTGACCTTGTGGATACAGCATGCATTGGAAATCCCAGACGGCTTTGCCTATCAGTGGTTGATCATGGTCACTTCTAAAATAAAACACTCTCTGCAGGATTGTATTTGGGAATCAAGGCTTTCTTGATTCTCCCTGTCATAAAGACCTAGCTGCTACCATAAAAATATTAAAAAAGAAGAATTAAATATTTTATGAAGTCTCAGCGTTCAGTAATACTCTTTTGAATTAACTACCTTTTTGAATAATACATCAGCTCTTCATGCCTTTCTGCTAAATCCCAGCCAGGCCAGGTTTAAGACTCATTGTCCTTGTACAAGAAAGGCATCTAGTAGTTCATGATCTGTGTAAATGTTTTTGCAGACAATATTGGCTACTAAGTGCACTATTTAGTTATATAGATTATATCATGGCCCCTCAAAGTAGTAATTTTCTACTTCAGATGATGTGTATGTAAAAGGTTTGGGGTTTAAGTAAATTCCGTACTCGAATGTGGCTTGTGGCCCAGGCAGATGGACAGTGTGATGCCATTTTTGTTCAGGAAATCCAAACAAGCAGCTTCAGTGTCAAAGGAGAAGGGTATTAGGCTCCCATACCTTTGGCAGACATTCAATGTACAAACATTGAACCTTTGTACAGCAGCAATAGTGCTTAAGATGTGTATTCATCAGCCAGTGATAAAGTAATATAGAAATACAAATGCTTCGTGCCAGTGTTGATGCTGACGATCCAAGGAGGACAGAGCAGTGACTTCATTTGTGGTTCTGATCCACTGTAATTTAAAGAGTAATTTTTAGGTTTCAACTTTCTGGATCTAGCTGTATTTGTTCCTGGCTGAGCTACCAGCACTGCCAGCAAGTGCGTTTTATGTGTTTGCTCACTTTGTTTAACATTATTTCAGGAGTCCCAGTGGACCAGTTGTGCCAGCACTCTGGTCGTTGCCTCGATGTTGGAAACACACACCACTGTCAGTGCCAGGTGGGTTACACAGGCAGTTACTGCGAGGTGCAGCTGGATGAGTGTGACTCCAGCCCCTGCCAGAACGGAGCTACCTGCCGGGATCACCTGGGTGGATACCAGTGCGAGGTAATGCCATGGTGGTTTAGTAGGAAGAGGCCTAAATACTTAGGGCATTGTAATGCAAGGGGATCAAGAGAAATCAGAAACACATGCAAGTGGTAGAATAGCTTCAAAAAGGGGGTAGAAGCAACCTGCATCTGGAAGGGATTTTTCATTTGGCTGTAGCAGGAGCAGTGTTCCTGAGAAGTTAGGAAATGTGATTGTAAGGAGCTGTGGTTGATGGGCATTTGAACTCGTGTCTCATTGGAGATGCAGTTGTTATCTGGAATGACTTTTTGCCTGAGGTGTGGTTTATATTAAAATATATGTAAAAAGCATTGAAGGAATATAGTATTCTCGCTGTTGGATGGTCAGAGTATCCTTTGCTGCTCAGGGTGGGAAATGCCTTCCACTGCTTTCTGTTTCTTACAGCTCATGCAGAGAGTAGGACGTGAGATTATGGTATATCAACCTTTCTAAGCTTTTCAGAATAGTAGAACACCTCGGAAGCTTGTGCCCAGAGGGAAAAGATGAGTTTTAGGCAAACCTTAAGTCAAAACTACTTAAGCTGGTCTCAGTGCTAGAGTGTTAGGATTTGATCACTGTTTTGTACGAATCAAGTCTCTGGAATTAAAACATGCAGTGTGCTGTTGAGTGTCACATGGTCTAGAGTTGTGTGCTTAAGCTGCTGGCTGTGCAGCCCTTGAAATCACTTGCAGTTGTTTAGTTACAAAGGCAGTCCTAATCTGTCCCATTGAGGGCTCCTTTTGTCTGTGTTCCCCTTTCTAAGGTGTCTACTAATGTATCTGTTAGAGGATTATTCACACTTATTTCTATATTGGCAGTGTGTGGCTGGATACCAGGGTGTCAACTGTGAATATGAAGTGGATGAGTGCCAGTTTCAGCCCTGCCAGAATGGAGGAACATGTATCGACCTTGTCAATCATTTCAAGTGCTCCTGTCCACCAGGAACTCGGGGTATGAAGCTCAGCAATTAAGTGAATATTACAAGAGTGAATTTGCCTTTCTTACTACTGGTTTCATGACACAGAGTCTAAAGGGAATGCATTATGTTCTTTGTAGAATGTTCCCAAAGTACACTGAATCCCATGAGATACATATTTTCCTTTTAAAAATAAATGCTGCTTTCCCCCTCCTCCCCCCTTTTTTTTCTTTTAAAGGAATAGGTCATGGCAGTGTCCTTTGGGAACGTGTGATCCGTCTTTGGCAATGGGGATGGATGAGATGACTGTTAAGGTCTTTCTCAACCCTGTTTTGATATAGTAAATCCAAGGTTTCTTTCTTGCTAAGAACACTATGAAATATACAGGAAATTCGCTTAGTTTTCACATAACTTCCAATGTCCTTTGCTTTTTTAAATTTTTGCCCTGTATTGTCCTCTGTACTGGAGTCTTTTGTGAAAAAAAAAGTTCAGTGCCTCTAGGCTACCTTAAACTTGCTCAGCTTGCCCTCTCTGTCTCTTTATATCTGTTATGCTGTGCAGCGAAGGCAGAACCAGCACCAGACCTTGTCTTTTGAAAGAGCACCCTGTAGGGAGAAGGAGAAACTGCCCTCCCTAGCTGGTGGTGAGAGTTTACTGTAGATCCCCAGAAGCCAAACTGCAGGAATCAGTGTTTTTGTTGGTTTGTTGTTGCTTGTTTTAATGCTTGTTGCTACAAACACTCTTTGCCCGGTTTCAGGGTTACCTGAAGTTAAGTGACTGGTGGCAGCTCTCAGCCTTTTAAGGACAGCATGGGGCTCCTGGGCTGTGTTCAGTCGCAGGGCTAAATTGAGTGCATCTTTTTTGGTTTTGTGGTTTTAATTATGCCTTTAAATTAAGTCAAGTATAAAAGCTCCTAAATACCAATATGGCCCAGCATTGAGGACAGCCTGGATCTAAAGCACATGCTCCCTAGGCCCGATCCGAGGCTGGCTGTCTGCAGAGGGTATGGAATGCATTAAGCTGGGCTCTTTCCTGGTTTATTTCGGGAACTGTGTGTGATATGGTCTTAAAACTCGATGAGCAGTGTAGGAAAGGAGGCCGTGGCACCATATCTTCAAATTGTCACTCTGTGCTGTCTTGACAGGCCGTTTCTGTGAGGAGAACGTCGACGACTGCATTTCAGACTCGGGGGTGCCACGCTGCTTCAATGGAGGGCAGTGCATTGACCAGATTGGGAGCTACACCTGCCTTTGTCCCCAGGGCTTTGCAGGCGAGCGATGTGAGGGAGATATCAACGAATGCCTCTCTAACCCTTGTAACCCTCGTGGAAGTCTGGACTGTGTCCAGCTGACAAATGATTATAGGTGCATCTGTCGTAGTGCCTTTACTGGTGAGTAGCCATAAACGTGCTTCCAATTTCATAGTAGGCTCTTGAAAAACGGTAATTCTTTCCCTCTCTAGCAGTTGTGTTATCTAGTCACTTCCCATTATAATATTCGATTGTTTCCCTACAACGTCTCAGTTTTTAAACCAATCTTCCTTTTAAATCTTCTAAGAAAATTGTCTTTGAGAGCTGTCTCAGACAACAGAATCTCCTGAGACACTTGGCTGCCAGAATTTTTTTTCTTTGTAGTACTTTTCTTTCGTTCATAATTTTATGTTTCTAATATTGGAAGTGTAACTGTTCATGTGCAGCTTCCCTGTGGCTTTTCCTTTTGCAAAGCAGCATATGCATTTTCCCTATAAATCATTGTCATGGTATCCATAATTAGCTTTTGGCCTCCTTTTCTACTTCTCACTCCCTTTCTTCCTTACATTGATGATGTGGTTAGGGTGGAATACTCTATGTATAGACAGGCTGTACATTCCTAGCTTAGTGACCCTTCCACAATCCAACTTTGAATCACAGCTTTGCAAGAATTTCACACTGTGCAGACTTACGTCTCACTCTCTCTAGATGCCTTCTTTGTTAGCATTGCCTCTGTTCTGCTTTCTGCCTCCCACTGGGCTTAAGTTTGGCCTAATAGTCTCCAGATGTGTCTTAACTTTCAGCTTTCCATTTTCCATGTTAGTTTAAGTTGTGTATTCAGTTTTCCTCCATTAAAATCTTTCACTTTCCTTGCTTACCAGTGACCTTCTCTGCATGATTTACTAGTAGTTTTTACTCTTGTTTTTTCTTAAAATTTAAAGATGCTGCAATTTTCCACTAAGGTTGTGAGTTTCAGATGTAAAGAAATCACAGAAACATACATTTGAAGAATTCATGTAGTAGTTTTTGAATGCATTACCTAGACTGACAAAAGAAGTTCCTAAAAGAACAATGTATGAGAGAAGTGGATCTGGTGGGACACTGATGCAGGCCATCAGATAGGTTTATATTTAAAGCCTGTCTGTTAAGGTTGCTTTTATGAGTTGTGCCTCATGTTGCTTCTGGCTCTCATGGAAGAGTTGCTAGAACTCGTGGTGTGGGGAGTACAGACCTGCTGCATCCCAGGAGGAGCAGGGAAAGCTGCTGTGTCTCAGACGTGAAATCTGTCTGGAACTGTTAGGCACAGAGGGGGAGCATGTGTCCTCCTCCAGCTGTCTGTCTTCTGCACATTCCACATTGACCCTTCTGCCTGGGAGGGGATGTGCAGCTTTGCTGTGGTTTGTGACTGAGAATGCCAGGACTCTGTGGGCTCTCCTGCCCTGTCTGCCCCTGTCTGCTCCTGTCTGCCAGCAGCCTTGGCTGCACATGTCTGGAGACTTCTATTGTTTTCCTTGGGGGTCCAAGTCATGCTTAGGTCATTCTCATTTTTTAAAAGCTTAGTGTCAGTGTGACTCTGGGAGCCGCTGCAAAGCTGGTCAGTGCAGTAAGACCTCTGGCTGATTAGTCTGGGGAGACTCTGCTTGCTTTTCCTATTCACTCGTGTTGTATTTGGTCCCGAAGGTTATTAATTCATGTTAAAGTGTGATTTCTCCTTGGACTCACTGAGCATCTCCCAAAAAGTAAGCTAGCCTTAAGAACCCTCAAACTGGTGTGGTACATCCCTTTCAGCCTCTGTGCCTGGTTGACTTGGAGGTGACAGCAGCAAATTCTGTCTTTGTGTTGTGCGTGTTCTTGAGGAGGCAGACAAGGTCAGCTGTCTTCAAATACACTGTGTGGATTCTGAGGTCGTGCCTTCCTCTACCACTGCTTAGGCAGCTGCTTAAAGAGCATGTGTTACCTGAAGAGGTGCTCCCTATCTTTTTGGAGGGGGAGGTCTCACTGGAGTGCTCATGTTGCTGGCTATTCATGGGGGTGTTTTGCTTTGTGGTGGCTTTTTGATATGACCACGCACACACATTTCTCTGCTCTCTTCTCCCTACATCTCAGGTCGCCACTGTGAGAGTGTAATAGATGTGTGTCCCAGGAAGCCTTGTCAGAATGGTGGGACCTGTGCTGTTGCCAGCAATATGCCAGATGGGTTCATCTGCCAGTGTCCTCCGGTAAGCACCGTATCCTGAAACTGGACTGCCTGCCTCAGCTGTACAGTTCTCTGGCTACAGTCTCACTAGTTTCACTGGTTCACTGTAGGTGAAGGTTGTCTTTTCTGTATTACTTGCAAAGCTGTCTTTGAAGACACTTTTCTCAAATCCTTTAATTTATCTATTTAGCTGGGAAACCCAGGGCTTCCAGATGCCCTAGGAGAGTGATGCTACCTCTTATTAACCCTAACAAGTCTGCTGTTGAGGCATGATAGCTAGCATTTGTCTTAAAAATAACATTAAATTCTGATAATTTTTTTGCTGCTCTGTGCTTTCAGTGCTTACTGCAACATTCCCCTTGTTTGTGGCTCCTCTAAGCTCATTTCAAAATGTAATAGAGCTTCATAATTTCATAGTTTATCCCTGAGATTAGGTCCAGAAAGCCATGGCTCCTGCAATGGGGCTAGAGGAGGTATGGGAAGAAAGGGTTTGTACATGACCCCTTTCCTCCAGCCCTCAGAGCGCTGACGAATAAGTTTGTGAGACTGATTGTTTTGCCTTTTTTTCCCCCCTACAGGGTTATTCTGGAGCAAAATGTGAATTCAGCAGCCACAGCACTTGTGGACAAGTGAAATGCAAGAAGGGGGAGCAGTGCATCCAGACATCATCTGGTCCACGGTGCTATTGCCCCAAGCTCTCTGTGGGAGAGGAATGCCAGCCAAACACGGGTTGTGCCAGTGCCCCCTGCCAGAATGGTGGGAGCTGCCACCCTCATTCTCAGCCTCCTTACTATTACTGTCAGTGCCCTGTTCACACCCAGGGCAGCCAGTGTGAACAGTCCGTAACTTTCAGCCCAGAGCCCCGGGGATGTTTGGATTCCCAGTGTGCAGAAAAAGCAAGAGATGGCTATTGTGACGAAGACTGTAACACTCATGCATGCCAGTGGGATGGAGGTGACTGCTCCCTGACAATGGAAGATCCTTGGGCCAACTGCTCCTCCTCATTGCGCTGCTGGATGCTTTTCAATGGACAGTGTGACGAGTTCTGCAACACACCCGAGTGCCTGTTTGACAACTTTGAGTGTCAGCAAAACAGCAGAACATGCAAGTAAGGATTTCTGTGTGTGACTAACATAGCTCCTACTAGTTCTCTGCCTGCTGCTCCCTTCTCTTCCATTGTTCCTGTTACTGGTCCTTGCTGAAAATTTTTGGCATCAAGGAGTTTCTGCTGCTTTGTGTACTTTTCATCTATTTTTGGAATTGGTGTGCTATGCACTAGGTCGATAACCTGAATAATGGTATTGTGTTAACCTGCTTGATGGATGTGCCCTGCTTTCCCTGGAAATGTAAATAAGAGGCATTTTACCTTGTACTAGATTTTAATAGTACTGCCTTCTCTCCTGAATTTGGCTCCGTATCAGCAATACCTGTATTTTTATTTATGCTGCCTCTAAATGTGTTTCTAGCTCATTTGTCATGGCACTTCTTTCTCTTCAGTTATTTGTGATAAATGCTGCATGTTTTCTGTGGTGGTTGTCCTTGTGAGGCAGAGGTGTTAGGTATCTTAGTAAGCAGAATAAGCAGTTTTCTCCCACTGTTACCAGAATTAAACGATGGGTTCTTGGGGTGTTCTGTGCTTCCTACTTTCACCCTGCCAGGTGGCAAGCTTATCCTGGAGTAGTACTACTTCTTATATCCTGATTGTGAGTGTTATTTTACCTGAAATGATGGTGGAGACTGTAAGACCCTGGCCCCTAGACTGCAGGTGTGCTGTGCAGAGCGTGTCTGTCCTCTGTGCTGCCTGTAACCCTCTCCCTGTTGTAGGTATGACAAGTACTGTGCAGATCACTATGCAGATGGACGCTGTGACCAGGGCTGTAACAGTGAGGAGTGTGGCTGGGACGGGCTGGACTGTGCTGGTGACAAAGCTGAGAAGCTGGCAGAAGGGACCCTAATCATTGTGGTCTTGATGCCCCCCGACGAGCTGCTGGGTGATGTTCGCAGCTTCCTGCGCACCTTGGGAACGCTCCTGCACACCAATCTGAGAATTAAGCTGGACTCCCAGGGAAACCCCATGGTGTTCCCATACTATGGGGAGAAATCGGCAGCTCGGAGCCGTCGATCGCTTGTGGTCGTTCGCAAGCACAGAGAACTGGAGCAAGAGGTCATTGGGTGAGTGGAGGCCTTTCTGTTCTTCTGGCCTTGTTATGCTGGTAACTCTTAGTTGTAGGTGTGTGGGACATTCTAGACTTTCTAGGTCTGTAGTTTGCTTTGTAAATGGAGAAATGTAAAGCTATTGCATCTGCCCGATTCAGTGTCTGGGTAGAAAGATTAATGTAAAAAGCTGCAGTTTAACCTAGTGCTTTGGCAAAAGTTTCTGTCACTGACTTCTGTGCCCTCTTATTGTGTCTCTGCAGCACCAGGGTGTTCCTGGAGATTGACAACCGTCAGTGTGCAGAGGATTCGGAGCAATGCTTTCACAACACAGAAGCTGCTGCAGCTCTCTTAGCTGCTCAGGCCATCAAGGGCATGTTGCCCTATCCTTTCGTATCTGTTCAAAGTGAGTAATAGCAGAGGAAAAATTGCTTATGGAGGGAGTCTTCAAACTTGCAAAATACTTGCTGAGATTATTGATCATCATCTTAATGTGTCTTGCTGTTCAGCATGGTTTCTGGGAGCTAACTTGTTTGTCCCCAGTTAGCAGAGTGTGAATGTGCTCTGAGGGGATATCTGGTTAGTTAAGGCAGTGCATTTAATTTGAAGCCTAGTCATTTTAATACTTGTAGAAATAGTAATCTCTCGTGTGCTGCAGCAGCATGCCATGCACTGCTATGGTGATCTCTGCAGTAAGAACCATTCATGTATTCTAAGTCATGAATTCAGTGAAAAAGGTGCTGTTAGTCTACCAGATATTTTTTCCTCTGGCCATATGAAAACACTTTGATTTGTACTCCTCCCTCAATCTGAGGCTTAGCTGCAACCTCATACTAGATTGGTATTATCACTATTTCTGGTTGGGTCATGCTCGTGTCTTTACGTAGATCAGGTCCCTACACTGACTGAGAGTGGCTGTCTGCAGCCAGCAGGACTCTTGAGGAAGGAGCAAGACTTTTGGTTCAGCAGTCATGTACTCTAAAAAATATTTTGAGAAACAAGACCAAGGGAAAACAAAAAGACATGATATATTCTTAGAACAGTTGCAGCAGAGCCTAAACTGTGTATAGAGACAATACACTCCCTGTGGGGAAGACTGTGAGTGAGAAAAGTCTGTAAGTTGAAGATCATTGTCTCCACTTTGTTAATTTCACTGTATTTTAACTGGAACTTTTAGGTGAACCTTTATTACCACCAAAGACCCAGTTGCTTTACCTACTTGCTGTGGCAGCTTTGATCATCCTCTTAATCCTTCTGCTGGGTGTGATGATGGCAAAGCGTAAGCGCAAACATGGCTCTCTGTGGCTCCCAGAGGGATTTATCCTGCGCAGGGATCCCAGTAATCACAAACGCAGAGAGCCAGTTGGGGAAGATGCTGTTGGACTCAAGTAAGTAATGTCATTTAGGCCACTGACATGCTGTCTATTAGTAAGTTAAAGGATTTTGAGAATATGGTGTATAAATCTTTCATCAAAGCACTTAACTCAATAGAGACAGCTTCCTTTTAAGCTAGAACTTCTTAGGCTATTTCTCTAAACTTTAATACGTCTGGTTTGGACAGAAGAATTTTGATTAATTGTAATGTATAAAATGCCAGTAAGGAATCTGATCTCCTGGTCATATTTGGTTTTCTGATACACTGTTTACTTCAGCAGGTGGGTACTGTTTGCCTAAGTTCCTCCTGGAATAGTTGAGACCTTTTTAGGTTGGTAGGTGACAGCAAACTTTTAATACCTCTAGCTCAATGCATTAAATACATGACTCGGAAATAATGGAAAATTTCAAAAGAAGAATCTCGTTTATGTAGTTTTTGCTTTCCACTGAATTAACCAAGTTTGCAGTTCTAAATGCATTTAATGCCACTGTTGGCATTAAATTTCTTTTCTTAGAGATTTGTAATTTCTTGGTCCCTCTGTTTGCATGCTAGCAAACCTTGGTCTCTTCAGGGTAGTGTATGTAGCAGTAGTAGCACCTGCTCAACCTGCAAAGTGATGTGTTCTCCTTGTTTGTTAGAAATCTGTCAGTGCAGATACCAGAGGGTAACCTGGCTGATTCTGGAACAACTGAACACTGGGCAGGTGATGGTGGACCTCAGCCAAAGAGAGCAAAGGTAAGGAGCTCCAAGACTTGAATATCACCTGAAATTGCTGTTGAGAAGAACATCTGGATTAACTTCCTGAGTATGCCCCTTGCTCAAAACCTGCCTTTGCTTAGGAATTTGTAATAGATAACTAATGGTATCTGAGGAGCAAATCCTCAGGTTAACACTGCCACCACAGGCCAGTAGAGAAAGTAGATACCTTCTGTTCCAGTGTCCCCTCCCTGCCCAGGCCCTGCTGCAGCAAAAGGGACAAGAAGGTTATTGCAATGCCTTGCAATTCAGGCCTGATAATGTATGGTGGGAGTGTGGAAGCTAGGAATCTCAAGCAGAGATAAAGTGAGACCATCATTTACTTAAAACAACAACAAAACAAAAAAACAAAACACAAAAAACCCCAGACAAAATCCAAGAAACTCCATCAAAAATAAGAAAACCCCAAGAACTTTCTGTGTCTTTGACCACTTGGTGAGTATTTTGAAACAACTGCTTATTTCCTGTGCTCAGGCTGAGGACCAAGCCTTGCTCCCAGAAGGTGATGAGCAGATAGACCAGCGCCAGTGGACGCAGCAGCACCTGGAGGCAGCAGATGTTTGTGGGAGCACCTCTCTTGCCCTTACACCACCTCAGGCAGATCAAGAAGTGGATGTTCTGGATGTCAATGTCAGAGGGCCAGGTCAGTACTCCAAGTGTCTGTGTGTTCTACCAGCCAGTCACTGACCCCCCTCCCCTGTGTCCAAAGGCTGGGATTGCTGATGTAAAAATTGAGTGGAGTATGCTGGAACAACAATATACAATTTTATGGTACTGAAGGAAAGCTCAGTGTGCACTCCAGAAGAGAAAGTTGGAGAGATTAGATCGTGGTCTGTAGCACATGGAATATCATGTAACCAGGAGGAAAAGGGTTCACTTAGCAAACACCTGCAGGAACTGCAGCTATAAAGTCTCCTTTATAACAGTGTGTGCCTAAACAATATTGTCAGAATGCCATTATGGCAGAGATTTGGAATGCATAATTGTACTGGAAATAACCCTCAGCTTCTCCAGATGGATCACTGCAGAGATTTGTGCCAGACTTTTCTAAGGACCAACTTAGTAGGTTTTATACCTGAGGTATCTATTTGTTGTGGAAGCAAGAATGGCCTTTTCCTGAATAAGATGACTTTTGACAGACAATATATCCTGATTAGCAGAGTATGAGGCATCTGTCCTGGAACAGAGCAGCAATGAAGCAAGATGGTTCGTGAATTTTTTTATTCACTGATTTATATCCTCAGCTTATGATGATCAACTCATTGAATACATTACAGAAATGTGAATTCCAAAGATTTCTGTAACATGCATACAGGCTCACTCTCTTTCAGTCCCAGATATTGAGATGCAATGACAATGCTCTGCTGCGTTTTGAGTGTAGCACTAGGGCAGTATAAGCTGGTAAAGGACTAGGTGGGTCATCTGGTAGTAACTGACCTCTGAGTTCTGAGAGGACACAGTTGACCAAGAACTCTATTCTGGTTGGAAGAGCTGCAACCATGACTCTTGTTCATATACAGAGAGCTGATTCTGATGATATTGCTGCAATTCCTTTTTATTGAGTTTTGTGGGAATATTTCCGTGCAATTTAAGGATGACTGGACCCATTCTCTCAGTTTCCTTCTATTGTCTTTTCTGCTCATTGACCCGTTCACTCTCTCAAATGCAAAGGGAAGGAGGGATTTTTGTGTAACGAGTGTGAGAACATAAACCATCAGTTTCTGCCAAATTTAAGCTTTTCTTTATTTCCCCTATTGAAACTTCTAGTTGTGTGGCAGGGTAAAAGCTTTACAAGTGCAGGCAGTAATGTTCTTAAGACTTCAGACTGCTTATTTTTGCATTCAGCCAAAGCTTTGTCCAACAACAGCAATGAAATAATACTGACCTGTGAGTTGTTTCCCTGCCATTCAGATGCAACTGTGAAGCTTGCAGTAAGCTGCTCTAAGCCATCTCCCTCTTTGGCATCAGAAACAAGCAGCTGTCAGGGGCAGAAATAATTTTAAAAGTCTGAGAAGTGGAATAATGGGTCAGTGAGGAGGAGTAGGATTCCTCACAGTTATATAGCTGTTTATCTGCCCTGGCCACCTTCACCTTTGCAGGCAGAGGGAAGAAATGGGCCCTTCTGAGAAGCAGTTTCCCTCTGTCCCAAGAAGTCTCCGGAAGACTGAATGGTTCACCTTCCAGTAATGCTTCGCTGCCCCTAATTACAAAGGGTGTTGAGGCCGAGTTGGGTGCAGGTGTCTGGGCTGGAGCCATCTGAAGCTGGCTGAGTTAGATCCTGGCAGGATCTGACACAGGTGCAGGTGGCAGGTAGAACAGTAGAAATCTTTTCTAGAGGGAGGGAGATGCAAGTCAAAATGCCTTGAGGGGGTACCAAGGGATTGTTCCCTTTCTTAACCCAATGCCTTCTGCAGTCTCTTGAGTTTAGGGAGATCCAAGAGGTCCAGTGTCCTACATAAGTATTGCCTAGAGGTTTTTCCCATGGATTCCTTGCTTTCCAGCTTTCAGTATATTGTGCTTGTATGGGACCTTCAGGTCTGACTTTACCATCTCACTCCAAGTTTTACATTTACTCGGGGACTGTCTTATTAAAAGACAGCAAACAGAGGAGTTTTTATAAAATACTGCTGCTACCTTTGTCTCCCCATGCGGTTCCTTCTCCGTGTCTCCCAGAGCAGTGAGGACATTCTTTTTTCACTGGAGTTATTGTGAGTGTGTAACCAGGGTAATGCAATTATAGGCATAACTGGTAACACCACCTATAATTAAAATTGATGAACTGTCCCTATTATATGCCCCTCTTTTTCAGCTACTAAAAGTTCAGTGGTTCAGACTGGAATTTTCCATGCTGGGTGTCTGCCTCCAGCTGGATGCTTTTGGGTTCTTTTCCAGCTCTTTCAGAGAACAAGCTGGAAGGAGGAAAAAAGACATTGTGTCCACAGCTTTTTTTTAGTAGTTCATCAAGCACTTAATTGTGGCGGTCTAGCTGGATGTGCTTTTGCTAGCTTCATAAAACTGTGTGTGGCCAACTTGCAAAGCTCTGAAAAGAGCTGCATGTACCTGAGAAACTTTGTGGAGGGTGGCAGCCAGATATTCCAAGGACTTAGTGTGTGCACTATAGCTGTGTCCCTGTGGAGCAGCTAGGCACGATCCTCCAGGACAACTGCAGCAAGTGAGCAAGCAAGACCTATCCTGCAAGTGGTTTTTCCCAGAGCTGTGGTGCTGGAGAAAAGGAAAGCTCCTTTCTGTGCTCTCTCTGCTCTTTGTGTTGTGGCAGTACGGAGGAGACCACAGCCTGACTGGAATACTGAGGAGTATTCATTTGGGACAAGGGAGCAGAGCCAACAGTGGGAGGGGGAAGCACAAAAGGAGGTATAGCCTTGGAGAACAGGCAAGAGTGTCTATAGACAGGACTGGGTCTTGGAACTGAACCCAGGCCCATACGTCAACACTTTGCTGTCCAACAAATGCTGAGGAAGGAGACGGGTGGAAGTCTGTGTGTCCTGTGGTGGTGAGCCACTAGGAGGAGCATGAATGCTGCTGGAGGCCACAGCCTGGCCTCTGCCCTGCCCCATGCTCCTACATTTCTAGAAAGTTTTGGAACTGTCCTAAAGTAGAGAGTCAGGAAATCTCAGCGATCAGAACTTGGGAAATGGCAGCAGGGCTGTAGAGCTCTGAATATTACTTTCTGTAGGAAATCATTGCCTTGTTTATGTGCACAGCTTCCCAATTCTGCCCTATGGCTTTGTGCAGTGCAGGTAGTGCACTGCAGATTGAGAGCTGTGCAGGCAGGGCAGCTGTTGTCTGTCCCCTGCTTCCCATGGAATAAATTAGGTAGTTGCTGAAAGATTGTCTTGTATTTCTGCTAGTGAGCCACACTGGAGAAGTAAAATTTGCACTCACCTTTGCAGAGCTCCAGTGGGGTTCTTAGCACAGAGTGGTTCACTCCTGCTGCCATCTCGTCCCCTTTTACTTTCCAGGTGCCTCTGATGTGTGTCAAGTACAGCAGTGACATCAATAAGCAAGCATCAGTTTCTACAGCTGAAATATTTGGTTTTAGGTGGCAAATATCATGTGATGTTCAGAGGCTGATGAAACTTAAGCACTTGGCATTTTTATGGGTTGCTGAAAATATGTGGAGATGTTTTAAATCTCAGTTACACTGCATCATGGAGGGGATTAACAAGGGTGAAAAATCAGCAGCATGAGCTAATATTACTGGACCACCCTGTCTGATCAGCAGAGAGAAAAGGAGGTTCATCCAAGGGAGCCAAGTTAAATTATAGGTTTGGAGGAGCCTTTCTCCTTACAGTGATGATGCAGGGATCCTGGTTGGATCAGTGTGAATTTAGCCTTTGTGGACATCTCATCACTGGAGTCTTGTGGAGGGTAAGACCAGTATCTTCCAAAGTGCTCAAAACGTGTGAGAGCTCCAGGGATTTGTATCTGCAGGCAGTCCCTGCTGTGAGGGAACAGGACACACTGTGTGTGTGGAAAGCTACTGGTACATCAGTGAGTAGTACTGAATTGGATCCTGTTTCATGATCCTTTCCTATGTGGTGTGCTTCTGGAAAAATATAGAGTGTACTTGATCAGTTTGTTAAGAGCTCTGGTCATGGAAGTTATTAAAAGCAAAATGAGGTTTGTTCAGGCAATCATCCTAGGGCATTTATCAGCTTTGAGTGCTTGAGTGTCACAATTTCAGGGTCCTTCTCATGATGACTTTGGTGTGTAAGAGATATGAAGGCTTTTGTCTGCATTTCACTTTAGGTTAATATCTGCAAAATGTCACCAATAATCGGTGGCTAGTTGTTCTCAATAATTTTTGTGTCAATTGTTTCTTTTCCCTGGGTATGTGATCAGTACATCTGCATGAATAGTTACACTTAGTCTTCTGACAGCTTTGATTTTTATAGCCCTTGCTTCTCTCTGAGAATTTAGCTACCTTTTACATTTTGTGAAAGTGTTTCACTTCAGCAGCAAAGATTTTTTGGTTTAGAATAATCTGAGAAGCGTTATAGCATCTGAGTTCTATTGGAGTTACAGTAGGTGTTAAAAAGTCCCGCTTGGAAGGAAAACAGCTCCCTAACTCTGTTGGGCTTTATGATGAGAGAACAGGTTAAAGCAACTGGAGGGATTGTCTGTAGCTGTAGGTGCTGAGGGGGGTGGATTGTGAGAGGGTTTCCTTGCCTTTGCTGTCACTGTCAGGTTACTATATCATTCTCTCTCCTGCTGCAGATGGATGTACTCCGCTTATGTTGGCATCTCTGCGTGCGGGTGGCTCCGATATCAGTGAGGATGATGAGGATGGAGAAGATTCCTCAGCAAATATAATAACAGATTTGATCTATCAGGGTGCCAACCTGCAGGCCCAGACAGACCGCACTGGGGAGATGGCCCTGCACTTGGCAGCCCGTTACTCCAGAGCAGATGCTGCAAAACGTTTGCTGGATGCTGGAGCAGATGCCAATGCACGGGACAACATGGGACGGACTCCCCTGCACGCAGCTGTGGCTGCTGATGCCCAGGGTGTCTTCCAGGTACAGCAATCGAAGAACCCTGTGCTCTGTATTTATATGAGCCTGCCCAAGCTGTGCTCTGTTCACTCACAGCCTTGCTCTCGTGCCTTCCACAATGAGATGGCTGGGTGAAACTATTTTATGTCTATTTTCCTCGAGTATTCATAGCTTGAAGAACTCAGTGTGCATGAATCATCTGGCGTGTATTTATTTGGTCTGTTTGCCTCTGTCATGTATTTTCTGGGTCCTTGCATTTCAGTGCTCAGGCTGCTTTGTCATTATAAAGTTTTTCTTGAGATTCTGCCAAATCCTCAGTTTTGGTCTGTAGTCATGTTGAAAAAAATCTGTCTTCCCCTGTTGTCCAGATCCTGATCCGTAACAGAGTGACAGACCTGGATGCTCGAATGAATGATGGAACAACCCCATTAATTCTGGCTGCACGTCTGGCTGTGGAAGGAATGGTGGCCGAGCTCATTAATTGCCAGGCTGATGTGAACGCTGTAGATGACCATGGTAATGTGAACCCAACGTACTGGGCTGGGCAAATATTTGTCATGGTGTGAGCAGGGAGGGGTGGGCTTCTGCTCTTCCAGAGTAGGGGGGCCTGCTCATGAATTCTGTAGCTAAATCACACACTGGGCTCTCCTGCAAAGTCCTCCCAGCGATATTAGACTGCAGAGTGCTGCACAGTGGCTTGGTTAGGCAGTCCTGGAAGAAAAGTGGAAGAAATATGGGGTTGGATGTGCTGGGATTTTCTGGACTGTAGACATGACTCTGTGGATAGGTTATTTGAAAAATAAAAATAAAAAAATCCCAGACCAAGAGCTGAAAGTCCCATTGCATCTTGTAATGTTGGGGCATATCACAGCATGGTGATTTCCAAAGTGTAAACATGACTTCAGGACATGTTTACATGCAGACTGCACTGCAGTTGCTTCCTTCCCTCAGTGTACTCTGTCCATCTTGGCCTTTGTCTGCATTTCACTTCAGGTTAATATCTGCAAAATGTCACCAATAATCGGTGGCTAGTTGTTCAATAATTTGTCTGTCAATTGTTTCTTTTCCCCAGATACATGATTAGAATTTCTGCTCTAGAAAACAAAATAGCTCTTTGGTTTGTTATTGAAGTTGTTGGGTCTCCCTGCAGGTAAATCTGCTCTTCACTGGGCTGCTGCTGTCAACAATGTGGAAGCAACACTAGTACTGCTGAAAAATGGAGCCAACAGAGACATGCAAGATAACAAGGTACAATGTGGGGTACTCAGCATGCCTATACTGCCTAACTTAAAGCATCTCTTCGGTGTTGGTAGTGAAGTAAGTTCAGATTTTCTAAACTGGAGTGCAGGTCTTCCAAACCTAGACTGTGACTGGAAGTCTCTCCACAAGTGCTGGATGTCATAGAGGATTTCTTATACAGGAGAACAGTTCTTTTCCTTGTTTGGCCAAGTTCTGGGCGTCAACACTGCCCTGCTTTACTTGCAGGGAATGCAAGTAAATGCAATACACTGTGCAATACACAGTCAGTGGTGTGTGAGAACACCAGGTGAAGTGCTGCTGGTGTCGAACAGCTGGATTACAGTTAGCAGAGAGAAAGATCTGGCAGCACAGCAGCAGTCATGTCCTGTTATATTTCCAGGGATCTCAGTACAGGGTGGATATTGGAGAGAAGCCCCTCTGAGACACAGTCTTCATTGTGCAGATGTCCTGTAGCTTTACTGTTATTTTTGTTGTGTCCAAGTCCTTTATTTCTTTCCTCTGCCTAAGGTTTCTTCTTTGGATTATTATGTATTGCTCAGTGGATTTTGGAGCTACCAACAAGCTGCAGTTCCTTACTGGGCTATTTTAGTCCTTTGTACCTTTCCCTCATAGGGGACAGTGGGAGAAAGGCATCAGGTGCTCTCATGGTTCCTCCAAGGAGCCATGGCAGAATAGTGCCCTCCCTAGTGGGATAGTTCAGCCTATGCTCCACTGCTGTGTATGAAATAATTTCCTGTAATCTGCCTTTTCCAGTGGGTACCTCTCAGGATGGGTGGTTCTTCAGGACAGTTAATGTGACACAGTGTTTAATGGTTGCCACTCCATAAGGGATTGTGAGCTATAAGTCAGTCCCTCTGCAGTGAAGCCACTAAAATATTTACTCTCTGTGTTTTCAGGAAGAGACTCCGCTCTTCCTTGCTGCTCGGGAAGGCAGTTTTGAAGCAGCAAAAATCTTGCTGGACCACTTTGCCAATCGAGACATTACAGATCACATGGACCGCCTGCCTCGGGATGTGGCCCAGGACCGGATGCACCACGACATCGTGCAGCTTCTCAATGAGTACAATGTGGCACACAGCCCTGCTGGGCACCCGGGGGCCATGCTGAACTCTGCCCTCTCCCCGGTTATCTGTGGCCCCAACAGGTCCTTCCTCAATCTGAAACACGCTTCATTAAGCAAGAAGTCACGAAAACCGAATGCCAAAGGCATCATGCCCACAAACCTCACCAAAGATGCAAAGAGGAGAAGGAAGAAGTCCCTCAGCGAGGGCAAAGGGCAGTTTTCGGAGAGCTCGGTGACCCTATCACCTGTTGATTCCCTGGAATCGCCCCATGCTTTTGCATCTGAACCAACATCGTCTCCTGTGATGCCGTCACCAGGGGTGTTACACTCGTCACCCAGCGCACTGCTGACCGCGCCGTCGGTGCAGGCTGCGCACACCATGTCCTTCTCCAACCTCCATGAGTTGCAGCCCTTAGGACGTGGATCCAGCACGGTGCTCCCATCTGTCAGCCAGCTGCTTTCACAGCACAGAACCACCCCTCCTAACAGTGGGCTTGGCAGGCTCCGGCCAGGCAACGTTTCCACCGAGTGGATGAACCGCATGGAGGTGAATGAGTCCCAGTACAACGAGATGTTTGGCATGGTGCCGCAGGTGATGCATTCCCACCCCAGTGTTTCTCAGCAGAGCGGCTTGGTTCAAGCAGACACAAAGCACATGGGAGTGTCCCGGGAGTCTTTGCCCCCCATCATGACTTTCCAGCTGGTTCCCAAGGGCGGCATGAACCAGCAAGCACTGCCACAGCAGGCCCAGTCAAACTGCGCTCAGAACATGGCTGGGCCTCTTAGCTCCATGTACCAGATCCCGGATCTAGCCCAGCTGCCCAGCGCCTCGTTCTCCATGGCTGCCATCCCTCAGCAGGACGGGCAGGTGGCTCAGACGGTCCTCCCGGCCTACCACCAGTTCCAGAGCTCGATGGGGAAGTACCCCACGCCTCCCTCACAGCACAGCTGCTACTCCTCAGCCACAGAACGGACTCCTAGCCACAACCGGCACTTACAAGGGGAGCACCCGTACCTGACTCCGTCGCCCGAATCTCCAGACCAGTGGTCAAGCTCTTCCCCACACTCTGCCTCTGACTGGTCTGATGTGGCAACCAGTCCTGGCAACAACCAGCGTGGGCCGGCAGCCGCTCACATGACAGAGCAGCAGCGGAACAACATGCAGGTGTACGCCTGAAGGCTGGTCAAGGTGAAGCCCAATTAAAGTGGACTCCAGAACTCATGAAGGTCTTCCAGGATGGAAATGAAGAACCATTTTAGTATCCAAGAGTCTTAATGAGCCCAGGATGTTCTTTCATTGGAGGGACGGTGGTCGCTGTAGGCTTGTATGCTTTTATGCTAAACAGAGAACTGTAGAAGCTGGTGATGGAGAAGACCAGCTGGGTCACTTCTAACTGACTCCCACACACCTTGGATGTGACTGCTGTCTGCACTGGATTCTCCAGTCTGCTTTTAATATATGTTCCACCATTTCTTTGGGGAGACAGCTCTTCAGCTTAATACATCTTGTGGTCATTTCTCCAGAAATTTAGCCAAAACCAGCTTTGTATCCTTATTTTGTTACTCCTTCTGTTACCCACGTAACCTCTCTGAAGCACCTTCTACTAGTTCTCCTTGAGTTCAAGTTGCCTTGTCTTGACACAGCTCAGAGCTGCACCCACATTCCTAGACCCCTCCTTGCCTTGGCCACTCTTGCTCAGCAAGTGAGCCGGACTTCCCAAAACACCTGCAGGTCAAGTGACAACTTCTGTCATGCAGCTTCACCCTCACTGCCTGTCCCCCAGGTATTACGAGATTATATATACATATAGTCTTTTAGGCTGTTTGTTTTGTTATTTCCCCTCCCGAAAACGCTGGTCTGACCTGGTCTTCCTGCTGCGGTGGCCTGTTGGCACATCTCTCCAGTTTTGTATGTCTTCCATGGGACACGCCTGACCATTTTGACACACTACCCTCCCCCCATGCCCCCGTCCTGCCAGGTGTGTCCATGACTGCCTTCATGAGCTCCCATGCCAGAAGAGATGCACTGCAACTGATACAGGCCTTTGGAGAAGCTCTTGGAATGAGCATGAGTGTTTCAAAAACTGGTAACATGAGCTCCCAGTGTTCTTGCACAGTACTCCCCTCCCCTCCATCCAAGGGTGGCTGTGTCCTGTCCTCCAGATACCATATGCTGCCTCTTTATGGTGTTATCAAGAAGTGTTGAACATGTCATTACATGTTTGCAGTGTCTGTCCTTCTGCATCAGGAATGATATCCAGCCCTTTGAAAAGTGTCCCTTTTGCTCCAGCCCCGAGTCAGAGCTGCCTTATCTTCCCCTCCCAACACGAAGGCTGCAGCACTGATTCCAAAGCAGGCTTCCAGCAGCAGCGGTGGTGTGCCTGAAGCCAGGAGCTGGGCTTTTGCAGCAGACCAAATAGCTCAGAAACCATTGCCTGATGCAGTTTGGTTCACAGGCTCGGGGCTGCCCTCTGCTCTCAGCGTCAGCCTGTGTTGATATTTCCCAGCCGAGGTGCCCCACGTGCTCTGTGGGACAGTAGTGCCATTCATACTGCAGCTCCCGCGACGGTTTTGGAGTTATGGAAGCCAGCTGTCGCTGACCTTAGACAAACAGCTGCTCTTTCTGCTTTGTCTGCAAGAATAATGCTTCCCTGAAGGGCTCCGAACCAGTCAGCAGCCGAAGTGAACATTTGTGGGGATGGTTTGCTCCTACCTCTTCAGGGGAACCCTGCAGACACGTGTTCCAAAGAGATCGGGGCTGTCGGCTGCTGCCAAAGGACTGAAGGCCGCTCCCCTCCGAGCAGGTCATCCAACACCTTACCATGTACAGTATTGTCTCTGATGTTGCTTTCCATTCTGATCAAGAGTAAAAGTTGCCTTTTTTTTTTTTTTCCAACTCGACTCAATGGTACATGAAGGCAGGGCCTCAGGAGGAGCTGGTTCCCGGGGCCGTCATTTTGGGCTGAAGTTTTTAACTCTGTCTGAAGTTACTGGCTTTTAGGACACACACAGCGTTCCCCAGCACGCTTGCTGCAGTGTGTCCTGTGAAGTTTAGCTGCAGCTGACTCAGATCTCCAGGCAGGAGCCTGCAACCTCCAGGGGGTCTGTCCAGGTACACGTTTCACTGCAAATAATGAAGTGTTGCTACATCGATGCTAAAGAAACAAAGGGCTTTTCCTTGTTAGCCCCAAATAATCAAGTGCCTTTTTATGTATGTGGCTACCTTTTACAAGATGAGTGCTTTTTGTGGAATGAAGCCGGTTCCGTGCCTGGCCTGTTAATATGATGGCCCTCTGCCTTTCTCTCTTTTTTTTTAACTACTTGTAAAGATAATATCTCCTTAAGGTGGTATTTTATCTCGTAAGTTGTAGAGTAACCATTCACACAGCAGCATTTTCCTATATTAATAATGGAAAATATTTGCTTATTTTTACATTTTTTATAAAAGTCTTTTATGAAAATAGTTGCTGCCAAATGTATAAGCAATTTTTATCCCCGGAATAAAAAGTATGTGCTCAGGTTGTTTGTGTGCTGCTGTTTTCATTTGTCTTCCCAGCTACCTTACACAGCCACTGGATGATACAGGAATCATCAGTGTTCAGTAGCTGTTCAGATCCTGGCAAGGTGAGGCTCGTTAGCATCTCCACAGTCCATGTCAGGAGACAGCTTTTGGGAATCAGGAGTGCTCTGCATCTCGGCAGCATGTGAACCCCAGCACTTAGCTCCACTCAGGGCAGCTGGAAGCAGCCTGGTTTGGGTGTAGCAGGTGGATTTGGGGTCTCTTGGTTAGCTGAGAAGAGGGGAGACAAGCAGCTGGGTATACTGGGAAAGATGGGGAGGGACTGGGGTGGGGCCTTCGCATAAAAACTCTGGCGAGTCTGGGAGACACAGAGTGGCTGAGGCATTTGGCTTTTAGAAAGGTGGTGAGCCAAGTGTGGGTCAGATGGTGGCTAGTGAGAACTATGGATTCACATGGTCCCACAGGTCCTGCTTGCTTTTCTCAGCTGTTTGCTGTTCTTCCAGCAGGAAGGAAGACCCTCATCCCTGGAGCTGAGGCTGCTTCTCTGGCTTTGTCTTGGCAGCTGATGCATAGAATCATAAAATCCTTAAGGTTGAGAAAGCCCTCTAAGATCATGAAGTCCAAACATTAATCCAGACTGCCACGTTCACCACTTAAACCACGTCCCCAGGTGCCACATAAAGATGTTTTTTGAACATTTCCAGGGATGATGACTCCACTGCTTTCTGGGCAACCTGACCCAATGCCTGACCACCTTTTCATTGAAGAAATTTTCCCTAATATCCAATCTAAACCTCTGTTGGTGCAACTTAAGGCCATTTATTCCTGTCCTGTCACTTGTTACCTGGGAGAAGAGACAGACCCCCATCTGTCTACAATCTCCTTCCAGGTAGTTGTAGAGAGTGATAAGGTTCCTGGTGAGCCTCCTTCTCTCCAGACTAGGAGGATGCTTATGAGTGGTTCTCCAGCCTCTGAAACAGGGAATCATGACTCCTGTGCTGGTCTCAGACTCGAAATGTTTGACTTGAACAATCAGACAGCAAACCGTCAATAGCTGCTGTGCTGTATTTTGAGCATAGAGGTGCCAGTGAAGCCTTGGGCTCCACTAGTGCTCACCTGGCTGTTTTCCAGCTCTCACTGTGGACTTGGATGGAGCTGGTAGCTGAATTACGATGCCTAGCAGGGGTAAAGCTGCTGGGGGCATTTTAAGAGTTTAATATTCAAACAACGCAGCTCCTTTATCTCCTGGTAGAGCCAGCTTGGCGGGTCCAAACCTCCGGGACGCATTCATCCATGTTCTCCCATAGCTTGCACATCTGTGCCAAAGTTTAGCAAGCTCTGCTGAGCCTCTGGCACAGCTGCGTCGAGTTTACTGGGGCTCAGGCTGAGACTTGAAACTGACTCCTTGGGAACAGCACATGCCTCTTCCCCAGCCTGGGAGCTTGTGGAAACTTGCTGTGTTGCATCCAAATATGCCTAACTGAGCCAGCCGGGCAGGGAGCTGGGGCTTCATTTATCTAACTGAGGAGTAGTGGAGGAACCTCAGGCTCCTTTGAGGAACATTTTAGCAGTTTTTTATCGTTCAAGGGTGGAGCCCTGTTTTCTGTGGGGTTGCTGTGTTTGTAGGGTTTCCCCATTGGTAGGGGCAGCTAATCTCTGGAAGGTTGTTCCTTTCAGAACTGATAGCAGGCAGCAGCTGTGTTTGGACACAAGAAGGCTGTATGCCTTTGATCCCAGAGGGTGCCTAGCAAGCAGCAGAAGCTGTGTCCCGGCTGTGTGGGTGAAGGAATTGGATCTGATCCTCCTCCCTCCCTGGAGCAAAAGCCAGACCTGCTTCTGCATGCTAGCATGGAGCTGCTCCCTGTGGGTGTAGCAGCATTCACTGTCTGCATGTTGTGGCACATGCTGCCACAGAGGAGATCCCATGGGAGTTTCTCTGGGGTACAGGGCTTGATCCTGACAGGAAGCTTTCCATGGTGGGGGTAGCAGGGCTCGGCTCTGGGTTTGGATCCTCTGCAGCTAACTCCCTCCTGGGTAGCTCCCAGTGGTCTCCTCCAAGGGTTTTTGGGGGGGCTGGGGGAAAGAGGGCCAGGCATTGGCCAGAGCTGGCAGCTTGGCAGGAGCCACAGGACAGGCAGCAGGGTGACCTTTCAAAGCCACTTTGGTACATAATGAGCCAGCTAAGCGATGCTCCAGAGCAGCATGTTTGCAGCAGTAGGGTAGAGAACTCCAGATGCCTCCCACAGGTGCAGAGGACATGCCAGAATGAGGAGCAAGGGCCATGGCAGAGAAGGCTGTGCCTTCCCTTGCCAGAGGATTCCAGCTGCTGGAGCCGGGGACTCAATGCCAGCAGCAGCCTCCCCAGGGCCGGGGCTGCAGGCTCCCCCTGTGGGGCAGGGGTAGCGGCAGGCTGCCACTGCAGGACCTGTCCCCTCCTCCTGGAGGGACGCAGAGTGAGGAAGACCTGCGTCAGCACCGGGCGTGAGGGCTGGGCACCCCCGCCGCTATCTGATGGCACCCGTCAGCCCCCGGCTGCAGGCTGTTCCCACATCCCGTCGTCCTGCATCCTGCTCACCAACCTCCCCCGGCAGTTCAAACAAGGG
Source organism: Calyptomena viridis (assembly GCA_013390005.1). NCBI lineage: Eukaryota > Metazoa > Chordata > Aves > Passeriformes > Eurylaimidae > Calyptomena > Calyptomena viridis. Next base: position 221,932 of record WEIV01026132.1, read on the forward strand.
CGGTGTGTGGGTGACGCATGGCAGAGCCAGGCAGGGTGTGGGGCCCGGGTGCCATCCTTTGGCTGGGGACACGGGCAGTGCCAGCGGGTGGTACCCATGCCCCTACTGCTCACCGTAGGGATGCTCTGGCCACGATCAGGGGCTCACTCCCGCGGCTCACTCCTGCCAGCCCCCGGTCCAGACAAGGCTGGGCCGGCGGGCATCCCTGCCAGGTGCCAGGCTGCTCTCAGCCGCAAGATTATCTCTGTATCGCGGGAGCAATTAATGATAATTGCAGGGGGTTTATTGACCAACTAGGACAGGTTCTTCCTGTCTGTTTCTGGAGATATGTTAAATACAAACAGACTCGTAGATCTGGGCAATTTTCCAGCAAAGAGGGGGGAGAGGGGGTGGTTAGGGAAGGGGATGAGGGGATGGAGAGGAGTCGGCAATAAGATTTTTACAGTGAGAATCACCTGAGCTGGGTAAACACTGATATTGATGAGCACCAGACTATAAAGGGCAGCTCCTCTCTACTCCTCTCTTGGCGATCCACGACAAGCCGTTATTCCTCCCCATCTCCAGACAACAGGTGAGGAAGAGGACTGTCACAAGGTAGCTGGGGCCTTGGGATGCTCGGAGCTGACTTGAGGGTGACCAGGAGCTGGTCCCACCCAGCCATGGCGGTTCCTGGGGGAGCTGAGCTCTGCCCTTTGTCGGATGGAGCAGGCTGTGATGATGCGTTTTTCAGCCCTGCATTGACTTTTGTCACTGCTATTTTGAGGGGAAGATGAGCTGAGTCTGCAAATCGTCCCCAGTGCCCAGAGATTAGCTCAGATAAAGGGGAACTGTGCTGATGTGGCTGATTTGTCTCCCCAGCCTGAGCAGCACTACGAGTTCAGGGCGTGAAAACGATGCCATGCACATAGTCCCTGCAGCACTACCGGCTCCAGCTCTGCCTGTGCCGTTGCCGCTGCTGCTGCCCCAGGGCAGGGCTGGGGTCCTGTGACCCGTGCCTGTGGCAGCACTCCTCCCCAGCACTCCTTCCCAGCACCTTGGCTCACCCAGATGCCTCCCACCGAGGCTGGGACTGGTGGGGCTAGTGTGGGCTGGGAACCCCCAGCCATGCCGGGGACATTTGGTTTGGGCACGGGGCAGTGACCTGTGCTAGAGAGAGGAGCCTGCCATCTCCTCCAGACGGCTGAAAGGGACCAGATTCAGCACACAACAGGGTGGGTTTGCACCCCCTGAGCATATGTGGCATCCCCTGTCCCCCGGGCACTTTGTGTGACCCCTCTAAGCCTTTACAGGGAGCAAGGAGGATGGCGGCAGCTGCCAGACTCGCCCTCCTGCTGGGCTGTGTGGGGCTCCTGCAGCCAGCTGGTAAGTCCCACGACTTCGGGGGGCAGCTGCTTTTGTAGCAGGGCCAGGGGGGAGCCATGCTCTTCTCCAGCCAGTGGTGCTGGCTGTCCCCCATCCCTCCCCATGGCTCTCTTTCAGCAGGTGGCAGATACATAAGCTACTGCCCCAGCAGCTGGTCCTACTACAAGCTCAACTGCTTCAAGTACTTCCGTGATCTCCAGACCTGGGATGAGGCTGAGGTAAGCCCACTGGGGTAGACAGGCAGACAGGGACCCCCCCATATCCTTGAGGTGCCCCAGCACTGACAGCTCTCCCTGCAGAGGCAGTGCCAGGCCATCCAGGATGGCGCCCACCTGGCCTGGGTGGAGGAGCACCAGGAGGCAGTGGTCCTGCGGAACACCATCTCCTACTACCAGCGTGTGAGGTCTGTCTGGCTTGGGCTTCGCTACAGTGAAGAGGTGAGGCAGGGCTGGCAGGGGTGATGGGGGGCTGGGGGGCTGCAAGGCCATGCCTTTGAACATCCTCTCCCTGCACAGAACCAGGCCTGGCAGTGGATACGTGGGGACAAGTACAATGTCAACAGTGGGATATCTGGGAACGGTGCCAAAGGCGGGAACTGCAGCATACTGACCCACCAGAGCAGTGAGTGCCTGGGCCCCCGCATCCACATCCACTGCCTGCTCTTGGCTGGCATTCCCCTTCTCCCTCTTCCTCTGGGTCCTGTCCCCCTGGGGAGCTGCAGTGGGCACAGCTGGTGCCCCTGTTCTCACTGTGGCCCCCACCAACCCCCGACCCATCTCTCCAACAGGCTTTAGTCGGTGGTCCAGTGCTGACTGCACCCAGAAACATCACTACATCTGCAAGTTCACCCCCTTGCACTGAGCACAGCCCCTGGCCTGTGGGGGACCCTGCACCAGTGATATTCCTCCCATGCCACCTTTGCTTTTCTCCTTACAATTCCTAAAAATACATCTATAAAAAAAGAAGCATGCAAGTTCTGTGTGAGTTTGGTCCTGGTGCAAAGCCCTGAGCTGGTCTGGGAGAGGGAGAGACAGACACTTTCACAGCTCCTTGAGCTTCACTGCTTCCAGGGGCTTCAGCACTGCTGGTGCTGGCTGAGCTGTTTGGGGATGAGTCTCCAGGAGCTGCAGGGCCAGTGGTTCTCCTGAGTACATGTGTTTGCTCATTCCCTGCCCTCTGGTGCCAAACATGACAGGTGTCCCTGATGAGCAGTGGGGGGGACAGGGGTGCAGACATGGAGACCTGGGGCACAATTGTTAGTGGGGATGGGACCTGTTGTGGGTGTGCAGGCATGGGGACAGGAGTTCCCCAGGGATCTGAGGGCTGCGGCGCTGTCCCATGGCCGTGTCTACAGCACCAAAGGACCAAAGGTCCCTTCTTGTGTCACTCTAATGTTGCCACAGGGATCACGCGGGGCTGTTTGCTCTACTGCTTTGAAGATGGCTCTGCCCCCACCCAGCTCGGGGTTTTTACTCCTCCGGAGCTGTGGCACATGTCAGACGTGGACTGCGTCCTGGGCAGCACGGGTGGTGTCAGCACCAAAGTCCTGGCCGCCCTCTGCTCCCTCCCCAGGACCTTGGGGGCAGTCGGGGAGGCCACAGAGCACCGTGCTCACTGCACAGTGACCACGGCTGTGCCAGCAAGCCGTGGGCATCGGAGCTGCCACCACCTCACGGCACGTGCAGCTGGGGCTGCGGAGAGCCCATCCCACTGCTCAGCCCCAGCTCCCGCCGAGCACATCCCTGAGCTTTGGGGCACAAGACAAAGACACCTCACAAGCTCCCCCCTCGGAAGCTCTGCTGCCCCTGTCGTGTTGGCTGGCGCTCGGTGACCTTTGAGCGCCAGGGTCCAGCATGCTGATAAAGGCTGGGAGGGCTGTGCCGAGCTGCCTACGCACTTTATAAAAGCCCCATGCAAGGTCCATCCCGCTGTCCACCTGTCCCCCTGTCTGTCCCTCCATCTGCACAACAGCTCGGGCAAAGATGTTGCGCTTGGTCGGCCGTGCCGCGCGCTGCTGGGGGGCCAGGTGGGCACCAGCAGGGCTGGATCAGGCACCCCGGGGGGCCCAGCACCCTATGGCCTTGCAGAGGACATGGTGAGCATCCACATGGATCGGGTGGGCTGGAGACATAACAAGGGCAGGGGTGGGGAGCTGGCTGAGCTCTTAACCCTTGCTGGGGAAGGGGATCCTCTCCCTCCTCCCTCCAGCACTGCCAGGCACGGGGAACTAGCAGGGATTTGGGGTGCTCCCAGCCTGGGCTGCTTACCGGTGGGATCTCCCCAGGGCCACCCCCATGTCCCCAACTCTCAAGGCTACCGTGAGACTGTTGCCACTCTCTCTGCACCACAGCCTCTCCAGTGCTGCCGGGACGGGTGCCTGGCCCAAGGACGTGGGTATTCTGGCACTGGAGGTGTACTTCCCTGCCCAGTATGTGGAGCAGGAGGAGCTGGAGCAGTATGATGGCGTGGAGGCCGGCAAGTACACAAAGGGCTTGGGCCAGAAGCAGATGGGCTTCTGTGCTGCCCACGAGGACATCAACTCCCTGTGCCTGACGGTGGTGCAGCGGCTGGTGGAGCGCGGACGCCTTTCCTGGGATGCCATCGGCCGCCTGGAGGTGGGCACTGAGACCGTCATTGACAAGTCCAAGGCTGTCAAGACCGTCCTCATGCAACTTTTCCATGACTCGGGCAACACTGACGTGGAGGGCATTGACACCACCAATGCCTGCTATGGAGGCACAGCCTCGCTGTTCAATGCGGCTGCCTGGGTAGAGTCCAGTGCCTGGGATGGTGAGTGCAGGCAGGGATTGTGCCATAGAGCTGGATGCTGGGTGGGTCCCATGGAACACAGGGAGGAGGCAGGAGGTGGTCTGAAACCCACAGATACTCTGGCAAGCTTCAAAGGTAGCCACTGCCCCTCCAGGTTCTACATCATCCCTGTTTCTTGCCTATGTTCTCTGTGGCACCTGGCAGTCTGGAGATGGGAATACATGAGGGCCATGGTATGGAGGCTCCCATCTGCTGATGGCCCTCTCAGTCCCTCTGTCCTCCCCCAGGTCGTTATGCTGTGGTGGTGTGTGGGGACATCGCTGTCTATGCCACGGGGAATGCACGGCCCACGGGAGGCGCAGGTGCCATCGCCATGCTGGTGGGACCCAACGCCCCACTGGTGCTGGAGAGAGGTCAGTGTCATGAGACCCTGGGTATGGTGAGTTGATGAGTGCTGTTCCTGAAGGCCATGCATCCATGTCCCAGCCCTGGTCACAGCTGCTCAGCTCCAGCAGCACTGATTCTGCAAGACCCTGCTAGGTACTCTAGGATCCCTGGCTAGCCACATCCCTGTGGGCACCATGGAGTGACTCACAGAGGCTGATGGAAGTCAGGGCTGGCATGGCAGGCAGCTCCCCTGGGTGCTTGCCACTGGGCTGGGACTCCCTGATGCTCCTGGACAGCTGGCTCTCACTGAACCCCCAGGCCTGCGTGGAACCCACATGGAGCATGCCTATGACTTCTACAAGCCGGACCTGTCCTCTGAGTACCCGGTGGTGGATGGGCAGCTCTCCATCCAGTGCTACCTGCGGGCGCTGGACCGCTGCTATGCCGTGTACCGACGGAAGGCAGAGAGCCAGTGGCAGCAGGGTAAGTGGCAGCACCCCTGAGGTGCCCATCTCATACCCCCGGGTGCTGACAGCCCCATGTTACCTTCCAGCTGGCATCCAGAGACCCTTCACCCTCGATGACTTCAAGTACATCATCTTCCACACGCCCTTCTGCAAGCTGGTGCAGAAGTCTGTGGGCCGACTGCTGCTGAATGACTTCTTGGCCTCCCCCAACCCAGATACGGCCTCTGGCCTCTACAAGGGGCTCCAGTCCTTTCGGTGGGTCACTGCACCATTTCCCCCATCCCTCAGCCTGGGAAGGGAAGTACCAGTCTGAGGTTTGAGTTGAACTCTCTCTGGACAGTGGTGTGAAGCTGGAGGACACCTACACCAGCAAGGAGGTGGAGAAGGCATTCCAGGCAGCCAGTCAGGACATCTTCAACCAGAAGACCAAGCCCTCTCTGCTTCTCTCCTCCCGCAATGGCAACATGTACACACCATCCATGTATGGCTGCCTGGCCTCTCTCCTGTCACAGTGAGTCCCTGAAAATGCTGGCTTGTGAGGAGGGAGAAGGTAATTTGGGGAGGGCAGTCCTTGGCTGGCTCGAGGAGCAGGTGTCAGCACTCATCTCCCCCCCCCCGCCCCCAGCAGAGTCCTGACAATTTCATTGCATACAACCACTGGCATGGATGCACCCTGCTCTGTGCCATCTCCCTGCCGGCCTTTTCATCCCAGCTGGCTGGAGCTGGGCTAGAACATAAAGCCCTTCTGTCATTGCCAGGAGGATGAAAACTCTGTTGTCATGCCCAGTGAAACGGGTGACCCCTTGGGAAAGGAGCCATGGGAACAGACAGGCCCAGAGGGAAACAGAAGACTAGTCCTGGGACTCCACGGCACCACCACACTCTAGGGCCACGCTCCCTCAGAAATGTGGCCCAGAGACCCAGGGATTTCCCTGCTTGTGAAGGAGGCAGCCCCCTACATCACCCCCACAGCCCTGCATCCCCCTCATCCCAAATCTCCTCTAACCCTTCTAACTCTTTACTGCAGGTCCTCAGCCCGGGACCTGGCTGGCTCCCGAATTGGTGCCTTCTCCTATGGCTCAGGACTGGCCGCCAGTATGTTCTCCCTCCGTGTCTCACAGGATGCAGCCCCAGGTGAGCCCTTAAGGGAGAGGGGGACTGAGAAGGGAAAGCAGTGTGGGGCCGGGGCTGCTGGAGGTGCCATCTCACTCGTGGTGTGCCCATTGTCAGGCTCACCCCTGGACAAGCTGATCTCCAGCCTGGCTGACCTGCCGGCTCGCCTGGATGCTCGCAAGCGTGTGGCCCCCCAGGACTTCGCTGAGATCATGAAGCGACGGGAGGAAACCCATCACTTGGGTGAGTGTGGCCAGGGGGATGCGATACCCCCCCCAGTGGGACCACACAACACCCCTGAGCATCACCACCTTCTCCCTGCAGCCGACCATGCTCCCCATGGCTCCCAGGCAGATCTCTTCCCTGGAACCTGGTATCTGACACGGGTGGATTCCAAGTACCGCCGTGAATACGCCAGGAAGCCCATCTAGAGAGGACCAGAGTGGTGAGCCCTAGGAAGGGGAATGTTCTCTTTCCCACTGTCATTCCTGTTGATCCCCAAATATAGGGCTGCCTTATGGGGACAACTTCACCTTGGATGGCTGGGAAATGGCCAGTGGTGCCTCAGGCCCCAAAGCTGGTGGAGACTGTGGTTCTTCTGCAAACACCTGGGCAGCACAGGGGAATAAAGGTGTGGATGGGAGGAGGCAGCAGCCTGGCTCTGACTCCTGGTATTGAGTGACCTTCTCCCACCCCAGGATGCTTTCCTTAACAAGTCTGGGTCTGGGTCGCAGCCCCTTATGGGCTTTATCCCACGGGCACCCAGCATGGCCACCTGCCCTGTTAGACATATGGCTCAGTAACCCCCATTATCCCAGGATGGGAGTGTGCCCTGACATTTTGGGGAAGCCAAGTAAACACCAGCCTTCCAGTCTCCAGTGGAGGTGGTAAGACAGCATTTTCCCTGTAAGGTAATTAAAGTGAAACATCTTCATGGGAAATCCCAGGGGCAAGGAACACAGGGGCTCACAGGAGGTCTCCTCCCCCTTGCAGCACTGCTCTCTGGGCCATGTCCTGGCACAGGACTGTATCCAGACAGGACCTCGGCAGCAGCAGGGACCTTTGCACCCTTCAGCAAACAACAGCAGGGTCAGGGAACAGCAGGGGCAGGAGGGAGGGAGTTTGGGGTTGAGGACAAGGGACTACACAGACAAGGTATGGCATGCTCTCTCCTTCTAGACCCTTTATTACGTATGTGGCCACCCCAAACTCAGTGTGGGGGTCAGGGATGGCCGGGTGTGATGGTTCCCCAGCTGGGGGAGGATCCAGGTGCTGCAGCCACAGAGATAGTCCTTGTTGACAGTCGGGGTCTACAGAAGGTGGAGCTGGAAGACTTCCGTGACATGTGGCTTCAGCTCGCTGAGGTTGGACAGGGGGCCTGAGAGCCCTACGACACTCCACTGCTCCCCTGCCACAGTGCTGGAGCTGTGGTAGGACTGGAGCTGGACACCCACCTTACCCAGCAGTCCTGGAGAGGAGGAGAGAGGTTAGAGACCACAGGCTGCCTCACCACCCCACCTCCCACCAGGGAGCTGAGCTCTGCTCATCCCAACACCCCTCAAAGGTCCATGATGCCATTTCTTCACTCACCCCAAGTCTTTTGCCCCGCATCACCCAACTCCCTGCCCAAGCCCCCCTTCCATCTCTCCTGGCAACATCTGCCCCCTTCTTGCTGAGGCAGAGGCTCAGCTCTGGTTTGCATGTAGAGTCCCCCCAGGCTGTCCCCCTGCTCAGGGCTGACACAGGAGGCTCACCCATCAGTGTGGCCAGAGCAGTGGGATCAGAGGCTTTGGCTCTGTAGATGAGGAGAGGGCCAGACAGCGGGGCTGGCTGCTTGAAGGTGGCCCCATTGATCTCCCTCAGCACTGGGGTGCTGCCCTGCACCGTCCCTGTCGCTCGGTGTGGGGTGCCCTGCAGGAACACCTGCACCAAGCCAGTGCTGCTGTCGGGCTCGGGGGCCACATCACTGTGGGTGGTTGTGACCTGTCAGAGAGACATGGGTGCTCAGTGCCCAGGTCCTGTATGTGGCAGAGCATGGAGAAGAAGGCACACCAGGGAATGTCCCCCAGCCTGAGGGCTGCACTAGCAGCCCTGTAGGGTGTCCCCAGGCTCATGCCACTTGGTGGGAAGGAGCAGAGTCTGGATGCACCAGGCTGACGTACAGAGCCCAGGTGTCCACGCACCTTCAGCCCAGCCTCCTGGGCCAGCAGTGTGGCATTCACCAGGGTCACCTCCTTCTGTGTCCCTCCAGCCAGTATGCCCGCAGCCACAGCAGGCGTCAGGTAGCTCCCAGCCTCCTTCAGGGTTGTCCCTGGGGTGCAGGGAGGAGGTGGGTGTGGATGGGCCAGCAGCAGAGAGGTCAGCCCTGCACTGGAGCAGCCAGCCTGGAGCTGGTCCTTCCACTCACCCAATCCATGCACCCGTCCCTAGTCCCACGCCCCTGTGCTCCAAGCCCACCATCAACCACCCTCCTATCCATCCTTTCTCCTGACTGCCCTCCCACCCGTCCAGCCCAGAGGTCCCTGCACACCCTGCCTTCCTGGCTCACCTAGAGTGCAGACCTGCATGCTGCCCTGCACTTGCTTGCCCACCATGTGCAACAATGTGCCCAGTGCCCGGGCCAGGGCAACCCAGGGCTTGGTCTGGGGTGCAAAAGCCTTGCTGAGAGCCTGCCCATTAACCTGTGAGGGAAAGCAGGGTGAGGGGTGAGAACCAACCAGCGAGTGCCCTGGGTTGTACCCAATGCACACATGTGTTACAAATGGGGAAACTGAGGCACAAAGGTCAGGTGCCCAGTGGGGGGGACTCACCACACCAGTCAGCCCCTTCCCTGTGGCCATATCCACGATCTGCATGGCTATTTCCTTGCCACAGCGGCTTTGTGCCTCCCGTGTGCTGGCACCCAGGTGTGGGCAGGAGATGACGTTGGGGTGGTTCACCAGGTCATGGTCCTTTGGGGGCTCCTGCAGACACAGTGCCATCCTGCCATCAGCCCCAAGCACCTACCTGGGAGCTCAGAGCCAGGGGCATTTACCCTCACTCTTTTGCAGGAGGGAAGCTGAGGAGGGCTGTGCCTGGCCCCAGTCCCACAGGCTTTGCCAGGTTGCCCTGGCCTGGCTTGGGCAGGAACATCCCTGCCCAAACTGGTGCTGAGACAAAGCAAAGCTCAGGGGGTTTCCACAGTCCCACTCACCTGTGTGAAGACATCAAGAGCAGCCCCACCACACTGCCCCGACTGCAGTGCCCGCAGCAGAGCACCCTCGTCCACGATGCCACCGCGGGCACAGTTCACCACCTGCACACCACGGCGGCACTTGGCGAAGGTGCTGTCATTCAGGAGCCCTGCAAAGAGAGGGCTGTGAGCAGCAGGGGACTGACCCAGCTCTCCCCAAACTTCCCTGTGCCAATGCCCACTCCATACCCGTGGTAGAGGGCAGCAGTGGTGTGTGCACTGTGATGAAGTCGCAGCGTGGCCAGATCTGCTCCAGTGGCAGCTGCTCCACACCAAAGGTGGCTGAGACTTCGGGGGTGATGATGGGGTCATAGCCTATGGTCTGAGGCAGAGCAGGCACTCACTCCTGCAGTTTGGCATGGTGGCTCTGGCTGAGCCAGAGGTCCACTATCCCCATCACTCCTCCGGGCCCCGTCTCCTTACCTTCATGCCAAAAGCCTGCATGCGGGTGGCCACCTCCCTGCCAATGCGTCCCAGTCCCAGCACACCCAAAGTCTTCCCATTCAGCTCCATGCCCATGTACTAGGGTGCACAGTGGAGAATGAGTGAGCATCTTATGTGGGTACCCACCACCCCGAGGTGCTTCACCTGCCTCCTACCTTCTTACGGTCCCACTTGCCCTCCTTCATGGAGGCAGCTGCCTGTGGGATCTGCCTAAAAAGGAAGCTGTGGTCAGTGCAGGGCAGGGGACTGCAGGGTGTATGTCTGTGCCTCCATCCTGCCCTGTGCTCACCTAGCCAAGCACATGATCATCCCACAGGTGAGCTCGGCGGCACTGAGGCTGTTCCCAGTGGGTGTGCTGGAAATGGAGAGTGGTGTTACTTGTGTGTGTCACCTGGGCTGACAGGGGTCTGCACTCCATGAGAATGGAAATACGCAGGGTGGTGCCAGGGGTGCCATCGGTGAGAGGGCACCCTACTGAAACCTCCCATGCCTCCCCAGGAGCACAGGCAGGGATGTTCCGCACTCCTGCTCTTACTTCATGACCAGGACACCCTTCCTGGTGGCTGCCTCCACGTCCACATTGTCCACGCCGGTTCCTGCTCGGCCCACCACCTGCAGCCTCTCTGCTGCCTCCAGCACCTCGGCCGTGACTTTGGTGGCCGAGCGGACGATGAGCCCATCGCAGTCCTAAAGGGTGACAGACACGGCGAGTGGGACCAGGGCTGGGGCTGATGGTCCTGTGTGGGTCACGGGATGAGGACAGCCGCTGCCGAGGGCCAGGATCAGCCGTGCGAAACTGGCCGGGATCTTGCATCAGACGGGAGGCGGAGACCGGTCAAGGGGATCTACTGCCACCCGGGACCGCCTCGGGGCGCCCACCCACCCATTCAGACACCCATTCACACACGCGTGGGTGCAGCCCTGCCTCACCCGGATCTCCCGCAGCAGCTCCTCCTTGCTGAGCCCGGGCTTTTCCTGCACCCGGAGCCCGCCGGCCTGCAGGATCTCCCGGCAGCAGGGGTCCAGGCTGTCGCTGATCAGCACTTTCTGCAGCTTTCCCAGCGCCATGGCGGGACCGGGTCCGACGGGACGGGACGGGGGTGCCGGCTCTCTCCGCACGCCTCCGAGAGGCTGCTGCTGCCCCTCCGCCGCGCTAAAAGTGCTGCGAGCCGTGCACGTTATTCGGGCTCATTGGGTCCCGTGTCCATAATCCCACCTCTTTCCCTTCCCCTCCCCGCCCCAGCCCTCCCAGGCCCCCCCTCATCTCTCCCGCCCCCGAGGGGAGGGAGGGAGAAAGCGGAGGGGAGCGGGGCCGGGGCCGGGGCGCGCCCTTCACCAGCCCCAGAGCGAGGGGAGGGGGTGTTCCGGCAGGACCCGGTGGGTCGGGGAGCCACGAAGCCGGGGGGGAGAGCGGGGAGCAGCGTGTCCCGACCCTGCGCACCGCGTCCGTGCCTCAGTTTCCCCGCCGCGCACGTCACACCTCAGCGAGGCAAGAGAGGAATGGCACTGGAAGCCACGATGGTGCGGATGGCTCCCCCCGGAGCTGAGGGTGCCGCTGGCAAGAGAGCAGCCCGGCCCCCACCCGCGGCGAGCCCAGCCATGCCCTTCCCAGCTCTCCCAGGAAAGGGAGTTCCCGAGACCTCGCAGCCCAGAGGTGAGGCAGTGCCATGGCCGTCCCCAGCATCGAGTCCGCTGTTGAGCAATGCCCCCGATAAGGGGCCAGGGGCACGGCCACTGGCTCCCAATGACATGGGGGGCAATGGGAGCCACCTAGCACACGCCCTTCGTGGGGCAAGAGCCACGTGACTCTGTCCAGTGACCTCGCAGTGGGAAGTGATGACCCTCCAGACAAGATGGTGAGAGGACACCATGGGACCGGGCACAGCCTAGTACGCTGGATGGCAAGGGATGGAGGGCGTCCCCTCGCTCATGGGGCCAGACCTTTACAAGGCACTCAGACCAAATGCACCACAGGTCCTGCCTATGGGGAGCCGGGGCCTGGCTCTTCCCTCCACCACTTTCCCAGCACTGGGCATGGGCAGAATGGACACGGTGCTCTCAAGCTAAGTCTTGATGGGACTGAGTACTTCCCCAGGCTCTGTCTGCCCCACACAAACTGCCCTATGTGAGACCTGGGTGGCCCCAGAGGCTGCTAAAACCAGCAGAGCCCCAGTGATGGACCTGTCCTAGCAGACAAGGAGGTGGCCGGGATGGAATGACTGTCCTCGCCACAAGCAGCGCAGCTGAGGTGGGAGAGCCCAGCAGTATGTACACTTCGGAGAGACGTACAGCCTCCCTGTACCCAGTGCTACGTACACTGCAACCACAGCCAGGGAACAGCCGTGACGCCAGAGCGGGGAAAGTCCAGAGCAGACAACACTAGGGGGGAGATTCGGTCAAGGGCAGCGGCTGGTGAAATCTGCAGCACGGTCCCGAAATAGCCCCTCGGTAGAGCAGTATGACCCGGGGACCGGGCTCCCTCTCCACAGCCTCACGCGTGCAGGACTTGCTGTGGCTGGGACACGGCCCGCGGCCCCGCAGCTCTGATCCGGCCCTGGGCTCTGTTTTAGCTATTAGGACCTCGCTCAAGGTGCCCGCCAACCCGGCATTCCGGCTCCGTGCCTGGGCTTGCCCAGCGCCTCCGTGGCTTCTCTCCCACGCCTGTGGCATTGCGTTTGCCGAGGCCACGCGTGGCCAAGACACTGCTGCCTGTGGCATCATATTTGCTGGCTTTTCCCGGGCGGCTGGTGCCCTCTCCTGGGGAGCATGGCCAGAGGCACAGCCTCACACCACTCCAGCCCTCGCCGGAGGCCTGCTGGGACATGGCGGGGTGCTGGCCGGGTGGTAGTGCTGGCAGGCATGTCCCCCCACTCCTTGTCCTCCAAGGGAGCCAGCTAGAGGGGACCCAAAGCTGTCAGGGCTAACAGGATGGGTGTGTGGTGGACATGGGCTGTGATTGCTGATGAGTCACAACCGAGATGGAGTGGGGAGGCTATGGGGGCATGGCACTCTTCTACTACCAGGTGTTGCATTAAGAGTAAGAAATTTGGCAGAAAATAAACCCACCTGTGTTCCAGCTCATCTTCAGAGATCAGAGGGGCTGGGCACAGATGGAATTAATTTTTGATTATAACTAATTTGGCACTGTAGGTCGTGTTTAATAGGAACTTCTACAAGTGCAGATTCACAAATAGTGTAGTTTATTGACTCACAATAGAACTCTTAAAATAACAATAATATTGTGTTAACTAGAGTAGTGATAATAACAATTGTACACAGAAACTTACCAAGATTTCTCTACTTGGGAGGAAGGAGAGGAGAGCTGCTTATTGACTATCTCCAAGGTATTTATAGGTCTTCCACGTAACTAAGGTAAAATTTCTATCCTCCTTATATACAGCCTAATCTTCTTCCCCTATTCCAATGTTATGTAGAGCATGCTCTAAGTGGAGAGTTTAGTAATAGAATCACGTAAGTGGTAGCATTTACTTTTTGGGCATGGTGTCTGTCCTTCAAATTTCTGATCATATGATGTCATTCCATTCATCAGAGCCAAAGCAGAACCATCCCATCTCCACAGGACCTCCTTCTTCAGCCAGCTCATACTTTCTTGACAGCATCTATGCAGTTTTTCATTCACACAGGTAACAGAGAGGCTGCACAGTGTAGGTCATGGATAGTAGCTTTGCCCGGCTCCTTGGTCACCACCCCACACTAGGGTCCTGGATGGGCTTTGCTTGGTGGCAGTGGGAGGGCCATGAGAGACAGCTGAGTGAGGGAATGTGGGGATGCAGGACAGAGGAGAATGGGACCAAGCACGGAGGGAGAGGGCAGGGGCAGAACTGGTACTGGGATGACATGTAGGAAAATTAATTAGGGGGGATCACAGGGGACTGTGTTTATTGGAGTTGGGATGGGGAGTGGCAGAGGAGAGGAGAGGGATGAGGAAGACGAGGGATGTTGGGCTTGGATAGTGAGTGTTCAAGGGGGTTTATGGTGATGGTGGTGTCAAGGGCAATCAAGGGATATAGGAATGTCCCAGTGGAGGACTGGGAAGATCTGAACAATGAGAGAGCAAGTGAGGGCATTGTGGGGTTGGAAGGGCACCCAGGGGGACTCATGGGGCTCAGTAGGTTACAAAGGGTTGAGATGGAGGAATCCAAGGAAGGAGATGACAAGGAGGATTGGGGGCATAACTGGGGTGTCATGGGGAATGGTCGGGGGTGCCATGGGGGATCTTGGCTAATTAGGTGTCTCTTGGGGAAACTGTGAGGTTGTGCGAGGGTACGTATCATGGATTGTTTCTGGGGGACTGAAGTGTGAGGAAGGATTGGGCTCGGTCCAGAGCGACTGGTCAGAGTAGACGGTTGGAGCGGAGGAGTGGCTGTGTCAGTCGGGACAGTCTGGCTGCTGGGCGAGGAGACTGGAGCGGCGCAGGGAGGATGGAGAGAAGGATCACGGAGAGGCTGGAGGGAGCGGGGGTCATAGGGAGGGATGGAGAGAAAGAAAGAAAGATGCGGGGTCAGAGGGAGGGATGTTGGGAGGCAGGGATGGATGAAGGATGGAGGCAGGAAGAAGGAGCAGGAGGAGGAGGGGATGCAGCGGCGGGCGGAGCCGGCCGGTGCCGCAGAGCCGCCTCCCCGGCGCAAGCTGGGGCGGCTCGGCAGCGCCTACGGAGACCCGNGTGCGCGTGCCCATGGGTGATGCGGGTCGGGATGTCCGTGTGTCCCACGCACGCAGGGGAGCTGCCTGTGCCCGGGACACCCGTAAGGGCCGCGTGTGCCCACGCCGGGCTGTGGTGATGCCGCGGCAGGTTGAGGCCCAGGTAACCCCCGGCATCAGTGTCTCCGGGATGCGGCTGGGATGCAGCCACGATGCGGGTGTGCTCCCTCGGGGCTGTGTGGGGCCGGACAACCCCTGTCGCAACCCCTATTCCCTTAGGCCGTGGGTATCGTTGCCTGCTGCTGTGGTCTTGTGGGCTGATGCTGGTGCTGGGGCTTTGGGACCCTGGGCTGGTGGCTCTCTGGGCCCTGTGCTGGGCAAGCCAGGGAGCACTGCTGGGCATCCAAGGGAGGGTTTGTGGGGAACTACTGTTGTGTGTGAAAGGGACAGGGATTCTTCATCCAGCACTGGGGGCACACTGATGTTCGCTGCCCTGTGCCATGGGGACCTGTGGGTGTCAGAGCAATGTGTGTGTGCCAGATGAGAAGGTAGGAGCTGTAGGGTCCTGTGGGACCCTGGGGTTGTGCCTGCAGCAGCACTAGGCTCTCCTCCGGCACTGGGCAGGTGGGGTTTGCTGGCGGGTGCTGGGCCAAGCATGGCCCTGAAGGAAGGATCATGGCTCAGGTTGCCGGTGCAGAGAGCTGGGTTTGCTCCATCTCCCCAGCCCCGTTTTCATCCTCCCTGCTCTTCCCCTGTCTCTGCCAGTCCCCAGTCCCACCCTGCGCCCTGGCCGAACCGTTTGTCCCGGCACCTGGCCAGGGTTGCTGGGCCTCGGGAGCTGTGCCGGCTGTCACGCCTGCGGTGCGGCGCCGGGAGCCGGCTGCTCCAGGAGTGCGGGTAACGCCAGCTCCCGGTTCCCCACATCCTGCTGTGCTCAATGGAGACCTTGTTGCTGTGCCCTGTGCGCAGGCGGTCGGTGGGTGGCCGTGCCGTGCGCTGTGCACACACACCCGAGCAGCCACCGTCTTCATGGGCGGTTGTTCCTCGCTCCACTCCCCCGGCCCCACTGAGAGTGGCACTCCGCCCCCACTGAGACATTTGTGCCAACGAGTCAGCAGGGAGCTGGGATGTGCCATGCTCGGTGTCTGAGCTGCCACACTTGCCCTGGCCCTTGCCACGGCCCCTCTGCCAGCCTGGAGCCGTTGGCACCCAGAGTGGCACTGGCTGAGCTTGGGTCTCGGGTGTGCTGTCCATCCCTCCATCTGTCCATCTGTCTGCCCACAGGAGGTGACCCAACAGCCAAAGGAGGTGAGTTGCTGTTGGTGCGCTGAGTAGTGCCGGGCAATTTGGAGATGCTTTCCTGTGGGGCAGCAGCCACCCTCATGCAGTCCATGTGCCATAGCCCTGACTGCTACCCCTGTGTTCTCCCCTCTCCCCAGTGGCACCCCAGTGCCAGCAAGTGGCTGCAGTAGCCCTGGTGTGATGCCATAGAGATGTTGTGAGTCAGCGAGTGCTCTGAGTCAGGGCCTCGTGGCACCCCTTGTGCCAGGGCTTGAAGGTCCCTGTGGGCACAGTGCTGCCTGGTGAGCAGGGGGCCCCAGGGCTGTGTCCCCCTTGTTCTGCACTGTGCCCACAGCTCTGCTCCCTGCTCCAGGGTGGCAGGGCCAGCATGAAAGGGCTCTTGTCCTCCTTCAGCTCCAGCAGCACTTCAGCAACCTCCCTTTCGCAGCAAACAAACTCCCAGTGTTGGGCACAGGGACAGGGAGGGGGAAGCCCCCACTCAGCCCAGCCAGCCATGGCTGGGGCAAGCCCAGGGCTCCTGCTGGCCCAGTATTCCCGTGGCCAGGGGTGTGGCTGCCACTGTTGCTGTGTGGGGTGGTGGCTGGGCAGCCAAGAGGCAGGAAAGGAGATGTTCTGCTCATTTACCCCAGAGTCTGTGTCCAGACGTGGCACCGGGCTGGCTCTGCCTCAAGGTGGCCCTGAGGAGTACTGTTTTGTTTCCCAGGCATAAGGTTATTTTGGGGTTGTTAGTACCATTGCCACGGTCCCAGCCTGAGGCATTTTAACCAGCACAGGCTGTCCTGGTGTCAGTTGCGTATTCCCCCGAATATTCTTACTCTGTTCTTCCCTTATCTGTTCTGCTTGTCTCACCACCTGCACCAGGAACAGCAAGCTCTTCTCAAAATTGGAATATCTAATTCCAGTGTCATTGACAGAGTGACAGCTGAAGTCTAGTGTTCTCTCTGGCTCTTCTGACCCTTTTTGCTACAGATTACAATGGGAATCATGTTCACTGAACCCCCTTTCTCTGGGCACAGGTTGCCCAGAGAAGCTGTGGATGCTCCATCCCTGGAAGTGTTCAAGGCCAGACTGGATGGGATCTGGGCAACCTGGTCTAGTGGAAGGTGTCCCTGCCCACGGCAGGAGAATTGGAACTAGGTGGTCTTTAAGGTCCGTTCCAAACCAGGCCATTCTGGGATGATTTGATGATGATACAATTGATACACTGATACATCCTAACCTTTGGTGAGACAGTAATGGTGGCTAAGACTTTTGCCAGGGGGTTATAAGAAATAGTGGGAGAGTGTTTATATCCCTGGGGCAGCCTATTAAAAATATGCTGCACTTCCTGCCAGGTGAAGGTGAATCAAGCCTTATTGTGCTCCTGGAATGGAGTCATGAAAAATATATCTTTTATATCTAGGATTGCTATCCATGAGTGGGATGCTGCTTGAATTTGAGTTACCAGTGTCTTGATATTTGGCACAGCAGTGCTTAAAGGCTCAGTATTGGCATTGATAATATGTGTTCCCACACTGTCAATGCAATAGTAAATCAATACTTAGTTGCTATCTCTAGCCAAACCAGTGAATTATATGGAAAGTGGGCTCTGCAGATGATTTGTTGTCTTTCCAAGTCAGCTGTAACTTCAGAATTTCCATTCACGTTGCAGCAGAAATGTGTTATTGTGGTCCATTAGTAGCCTTTGCACAGGGAGTGCAGGCACCCTGCAGAGTGAATACACTGTAGTCACTGGATTTCTTTTAGGGTCTGGGTTGAATGGAAGGACCAAACACTGCCGTGCAGCAGCTTCCCAGTTTGGCTGCTCGGAACATCAAGACCCTAAGTGTTTTCATTGTGATCTTTTACTGCAAAGTGAGGAGAGGACACACACTTACTGCCTGGGAGCCACAAGTTAACCTTGGTGGTTTGCCACGTGGCACTTGCGTCGTACACTCCGGTGATTTTAACTCTTTCTCCAGCTTCTCAGTGTCCTGCTATGTTAATATTGGAATTTGTG
The DNA here is from genome assembly GCA_013390005.1 of Calyptomena viridis. Taxonomy (NCBI): domain Eukaryota; kingdom Metazoa; phylum Chordata; class Aves; order Passeriformes; family Eurylaimidae; genus Calyptomena; species Calyptomena viridis. The sequence continues at coordinate 239,669 of WEIV01026132.1, forward strand.
TTCACTTATATATGAAAAATATCATTAATAGTTGAGGAGGCCCACCTGGAATCACAGTGTATGGGCGATTATTATATATGCATTAATAGGATCCCACCTGCTGGATTTCACTCCCCTGGCTCATGGTGCTTTGCAAATTCTCCATCTTGAGTCAGACTGAATGGGATTTTTGGGGGAGTATGATTTCCCACTCCTCCCCACAGTTCAGTTGTTTTTTCTGTTTCTGTAATGCATCTTGCTTCATACTCAGGGGGATTTGAAGGAGACAAAGAATCATCCTCCCCCAGTTTTCTGTCAGTGGGGTCACTCCATATGTTTCCATCCCGTTCCTCAGGGGATACAATTAGTTTTCTAGTCTGTATGATATTGAGTGAGTGGCAGCGTGCATAAGCATCATCCTTTCCTTCCATCAACCCTTTTGCTTCTATTTTTGTTTTTTTTCTCCTTTTCTTCCTCTAACTGTTTCTGCAGTTGCTTTTCCCTATTTTCAGCTGCAGCCAATAGTATTTTAACTTCCTCATTTTTTGATTTCAAAGCAGCATATTCTACATCTGCCATTTTTGAAGGGAGAGTGGGCTCTTTGCTTTCCTTTTGCGCACAAGATTAGTGAGCACCCAGTACTGCACAAATAATTGTTTTACTCTTGTTTTTCCAACATTTTAGGGCCCATTCTATTCCCTCTCAGGATAGTGCACACTTGTGCACTACTGAGGTAATAATAATAATAGTACACGGAAATTTACCAAGAAAGCATCCCTAGCTTGGGACAAAGGAGGGGGGAGTAGCCCATCATCCATCTTCAATGTATTTTTGGGCCTCCTAACTAGGTAAAATTTTTACCTTCCTCATATACAGGACAATCTTATCCCCCTTCTCCTGTATTACATGTAGCATGATCTAAGTGAAGAGTTAAGTAATAGAGTCATATACAGAATGTACTTAGTACTATGTTCAGTGGAGTGCATTTTTATTATTTAAATAATCCTTAATGAGGAAAAAGTTACTTTTTGGCCATGATGTCCTTCAAAGTTCCAGTCATATGACTTTGTTCCATTCTGTGCAGTTTGTCAGAGCCAAAGCAGGACCAGCCCATCTCCACAGGACCTCCTTCTTTGCCTAACTCATTCTTTCTTGATGTCAGCTGTGCAGATCTCCATCTGCAAAGATAACATGATGGGTACACAGTGTAGGCTGTAGATAGTAAGCTTTAGCCCTTGCCTGGCTCCTTGGTTATCATCCCACAGCACCCCCAGAATTCTCACCTCCTTGGGTATTGTACTGTGTCTCTGTGGGTATTCTGCCTCTGGGTATCCTGTCTCCTTGGGCATCAGGTGTTTGGCTGTCATCCCTCCTTGATTGTTGTGTCTCTGAGTATTACATTTCTGGGTGTCATGCCTCCTTGAATGTTATGTCACTGGGTAATGTACCTTTGGGTATTTTGGTTCCAGGCATATCATGCCTGGGGATATCATGCCACTGGGTACAGTGCTTCCTTGGGTGTTGTACATCCTTGTACATCTCAAGTCTAAGTATGATGGCTCTTTGGATCTTCATCTCTGGGTGTTGCACCCCTGAGTATCAGTCCTTCTGGGGAGTCATGCCTCCAGAGGTCATACCTCCCTGGGATGTTGTTCCTCTGAGTATCTGGTCTCCTCAAGCAGCATGCTTCTGGCTTATTGAAATTTGGATGCCTCTACATATCAGATCTCATCAGGCATCATGCTTCTGGTTATTGTGCCTTGGAGGCTTCTGGGTACCACACCTCTGGGCACTGCACCTCTGGGTGCTGTCCTACAGGTGCCACACCTTTGGTGCCCTGGGTGCTGTGCCTCTGGGTATCATGAGGGTTATGGTGCCTGGCAGGGTGCAGAGCCACGCCTGACAGGTGCTGGTGTGTTCAAAACCATCATGCCTCAGTTTGACTCCATGAGAGGCTGTCACTGCAGAGGCCCTGGCAGTCTCCCCTGCTTCCTCCCAGGCTGGCAGTGCTGCGTCCCCTGGTGCAAAGTGCTGGTGTGGTGTGCACAGGTCTGGGGACATGGCTTCAGGGCCCCTACCATGGCTTGTGCCATGCCATACCATGCTGTCCCTGCTCAGCTCTTGGGGCTCAGCCTCATGCAAGTGGGCGAGGCACAGTGCCCACCATGGTGCTGGGATGAGTGCCCACCTCCCTGATCATGAGACCCCACCAAAAAAGCTGTTCAGGATGGGATTAGAAAATAAATGTTTAGATTTCTTTAAAGGAAAAAAAAAGCCCACTTGTGGTTTTTTATTTGTGGGGGTTTTTTCCTCTTTTAAATCATGAAATGACTCACACTTCTCAGCTGAAAATAAACCCGATTGCGTCTGCTGGTGAGCCGTGATAGCACAGAGGCATGGGGCCCCTCGGAGAGCAGCCGGGGCCAGCCCTGCCATACACCCAGACCCCCTCCTGGAGGCCGTGGGGGGCTCTGCGTGGGCTCAGGTGTCCCTGCCAGCGCTGCTAATGGAGCTAAAGTGCTGCTAAGGGGACACCGCCATCTGTACAGCCCCCAGGGCCTTGTGTCTTTGCACTTAGAGCGGTCGCCCGGCGGCTGTGGGAACACCCACGTGCACCCCCACGTGTGCACAGACACCCGTGTGCCCCCCTGTCACCCCCCCGGCCCCTCTGGCACAGCGCTGGGACATCCTGGGTGCTGGACCCCCGATGCCGTGTGTGACACGGCCGTGTGCTCCTCTCCGCAGGGATCCCAGCAGCAGCGACGTGCCAGCCGTGCTCCCCGGAGCCAGCTGCATGGAGGGTAAGGCACCCCAAAAGTCTCCTGGTACCCTGCATGCCCTGTTCCCGTGCCCTGCCAAGGGGGATGTGCCAGGGCACGCATCACCCTAGGGATGGCCAGCGGCTCTCTGGGCCCCGAGGCATTCCCATGTCTCTCCCGGTGACATCTCGGAGGCGGGCAGTGTGTGAAGCAGCCGCTTTACTCATTTGACTGCCGCTCGTCCTCGCTCCCTCCCAGCTTCCCAAGACGAGTCATGGGGTGAAGGCGGCGAGGACCCTGTGCCAGCTGAGCCAGGGGGGTCCCGTGGCCCCCCGAGTGCTCAGCCTCAGCCTGGCCCGTTGGTGCAAACGTGTCTCCTCCGGGACCTGGAGATGGGTCCGCTCGCCCAGACACAGACGCTGCGGGACTTTGAGCAGGTGAGACCGCGGGGTGCCAGGAACCTCCATGGCACTGCCAGGACCCTCCCACCAGTGTCGGGTGCTTGTAGGATACGTGCCGGATCCCCTGGGCTGACCAGTGGGCTGTGGAGTGCAGGAGGTGGAGGCGGGGCAGGTGGTGGTGGCAAGGGGACAGGGGTCTCAGCCCCCCCGGGCGCCGCGCTCCCCCTCACCGCCCTCCTGGCTGTGGCGCGTGGGGGCCTCCGGGGCTCGGGTTTCACCACCCGCTGTCCCCGCTCCAGCGATTCCTCAAATAGCTCTGGGAGGCGAAAGGAAAAAAAAAAAAAGGAGAGGGAGAGCAGCGTGTCAGTCGACGGGAGCTGCGGGCGGGCAAGGACCCTGGGCTGTGTCCCCGGCGGCGCCATGTGAGGGGTGCCGGGATGCCCGCCCCATGGAGCGCTGGCCATGGCTAACGGGTACCGCACGCTCTCCCAGCACCTCAACGACCTCAAGAAGGAGAACTTCAGCCTCAAGCTGCGCATCTACTTTCTGGAGGAGCGCGTCCAGCAAAAGGGCGAGGACAGCCGGGACGATGTCTACCGGCGGGTGAGCGCCTATAGGGGACAGGGATGAGGAGGTTTCTCTCTCAGTGCCGTCTATTTTCAAGTGCAGCCGGGGGGGATGCCAGGGAGGGCATCGGGCACTGCGGCTGGGGAAGCTGCTGTGTGGGAGTTTGCCCCTTTCTTCCTTTGACAGGAGCAGGGAAAGAGCTGGGAAGGGCATCCACAACCTGGTGGGGTAGGTGACAATGTCAGTTTGGGGGCAGATGGATGGAGTGGGTACACCCCATCCCAGCATGCTAAAATACCACCCGTGCCACTCAGTGACAGGAACACCCAAAGCCCTGCCATGGGGTGGGGGTTCCCCATGCCACTTCTGATGCATTCCTATGGACAGCGGGTCTGGGGGATCTGGGCAGGCATGGGGGCATCCTACCCACCTCCTTCCTTCTCCATAGAACATTGAGCTGAAGGTGGAGGTGGAGAGCCTGAAGCGGGAGCTGCAGGAGAAGCAACAAGCCTTGGACAACACATGGTGAGTGGAGCTGGCCCAGCCGCTCACCCTGGAGCAGACATGGTGCCCACATGCCATCTGCAGTGGCTGGGTGGTCACAGGGACAGGGGGGTGTATGCCTGTAGCCTGCCCACAGTGGGCAGCAGAGGGTCTGCAGTGGGGCTGGAGGGGTTTGCAATGGGGCTGGGCACCCACAGGGCTCCTCTTACAACCCTGGTGCCAGCCAAAAATAAAGGACAGCACCTGTTTAGTGGGGGAGGGCAGCAATGTGCCCAGGGGCCTTGGCACGGGTGTCCCACAGTGGAGCACCGCTGGGCAGGGGGGCAGGGGCACAGCAGCCAGGGAGCCCCTGGTTTTGGGAGTGTGTGGGGAGTACTTTAATGAATCAGAGCCTGAGTATGACCTGGTGCTGTTGGTGGAGCCATGTCCCCAGGGAAATGGCACTGGGAGGTTATAGCATGTCTTTCATGGGGGTCCTGCAGAAATAGCACCCAAGGCATGTGGCTGGGGGCACCTGGGGTGGTACAGATCATCCAGCCCAGATGGATTGGGATAGCAGGCTTTTGTAAAAGGAGGCCATGCTGTGCTAAACCATGCCATGTCATGTGAGATGCCATGCCATGCCGTGCTGTGCCTGGCAGGGTGGCTGCAGAGAACCAGACAACCCGCAGCCAGGCAGCACTCCGACAGCAGTATGAGGAGTGCCAGCGGGAGTCAGAGCATGTCTATGAGCTCCTGGAGAACAAGATCCAGCTCCTGCAGGAGGTGAGTCCAGGGATGGTGGGAGCCAGCGAGGAGCTGGGAGCTGGTGCCTAGGTGCTCATGCTGCTGCCATGCAGGAGGCCAGGCTGGCACAGAGTGAGGCCGAGCAGGCTACGGCGCTGGCCAGAGCCGAGGCAGAGAGATGTCGGGAGCTGACGGGGAAGCTGAAGGAAGCTGCAAGGACAAAGGAGGAGGACAGGAGCGACGATGGCTGCAGTGCCATGGCCCAGAGGTGGGTGCTCAGGACACGTCCCCTCTATGCTGCCAGTCTGTGCTAATCCTTGGGAACTACCAGGGAGCTTGTGCTGTGTGCAACTGAAGTGCCACAGGAATATGGTGGGGTAGAAAGGAGAGAGTTGGGCTGTGGGGAAGAGGGAGCAGCTCTGAGGCTGCTCTGCTTTGCTCCAGAGACTGACTCCTGCCAGCTGTTCCCAGTGCTTTTCTGGGGCCATCCCAGTCCCTGAGCATCCCCTCCCCTTCCCTCCCTCTCAGGAGAATTGAAGAACTGACCCGAGAGCTGGCTGCCAGCAACCAGCTTGTGGAAATGCTATCAGCAGAGAAGAGGGACCTGCAGCAACGCCTGGAGGAACCCCAGGTCATGGAGGAGCAGGTAGGTGGGCAAAGGTCAGGGGATCCCAGCCCAGCACCCCAGGGAGGAGCATGGCCATCCAGGGCTCAGCTAGTCGTTGTCATCCTTGTCCCCTTCTGGGGCTGTGGCCAGGGCTGTGACACATCCAGCCTGGCAGCATGAGGAGATGCACAGCCATGCCATGGAGCTGGGAGGAGCAGGGGATCTGGGAGAACACGGTGTGTGCTGTCAGGGGAGAGGCCATCAGCCTGTGCAGTCCTGTGGGTTTCGGTGCCGCCTGCACCCGTCTGCCATTTAAATCCTGGATCTTAAAATACCCGCGACAGCCTGGCACAGTGCCAGGCAGGATTTTGGGGCTGTGAGAGATCAGAGCAGCATGTTCCTGGCAGCCCTACAGCTCTGGTGGCACAGCGCTGTCCCCAGCTGCCACGGGCCATCAGTGCTGCCCATGCAGTGGTCCGCTGGGGACCCTGGTGTGTGCCCACCGGGTGGCACGGGGTGCTGTGTACTCGTGGTGGCCTTGTGCTGTGGGGACGTGCCCACCTGGCACTGCTTTCTGGAGCTGGGCACTGTCACTGGCATCGGGACACGGTGCTGGCACTGGGGTGGGAATTTGGCACTGGGACAGGCACTGGCATTGGGACGTGGCAAAGGCACTGGGGTGGGGATCTGGCACCAGGACAGGCACTGCTACTGGAGCCAAGCACTAGTGGGGGGGCGCTGAGGCTGGGCGGTGGCACTGTCGTTATCGCTGTCGTTGTCGCTGTCATTGTCATTTTCTCCGTCGCGATCCCCCGCGCTGCCCGTCAATGCGCATGCGCCGTCAGGCCACGGTGACTACACATCCCGGTAGGCGCCGCGGNGGCACTAGGAAAGGAGGCAGCCCAGATGTGGCTGTGAAGATGCGAGGGAGGTGATGTAGGGCGGGATGTTTCTGTAGCATCAGGAGTCCCTTCTAAACGGGGGGATTGGTGCGGTGAGACGCGCTGGTGGGCTCGGGGATTCAGGGAGCTGTAGCCGGGAGATGCGCTGACCTTGGGAAGGTCTGCTGAGAGCCCCCAGGAGTAGGTTTGGGAGCGGGGCGGGCGGGAGGATGAAGGAAACCTGCCGGATCTGCGCCCGGGAGCTGTGCGGCAACCAGCGGCGATGGATCTTCCACACGGCGGCCAAGCTGAACCTCCAGGTGCTGCTGTCCCACGTCCTGGGCAGGGAGCTGTGCCGGGATGGCAGGTCCGAGTTCGCTTGCAGCAAGTGTGCCTTCATGCTGGACCGCATCTACAGGTTCGACACCGTCATCGCCCGCATCGAAGCCCTCTCCATCGAGCGCCTGCAGAAGCTGCTGCTGGAGAAGGACCGCCTCAAGTTCTGCATCGCGAGCATGTACCGCAGGAACAACGACGACTCCAGCACGGAGGACAGGGCTGGGGATGGCACTGTGGACCTTTCTAACCTGCCTGACGCACGGTATGCTGCCCTCCTTCAGGAGGACTTTGCCTATTCCGGGTTTGAATATTGGATGGATCAAGAAGAGCACAGCCTGGAGCCACACAGCTGCCACGGCTCGGAGGGAGCCGGGAACCGCCCGCGGCGCTGCCGGGGCTGTGCCGCCCTGCGTGTGGCCGACGCCGACTATGAAGCCATTTGCAAAGTGCCACGAAAGGTGGCCAGAAGCATCTCCTGTGGGTTGTCCAGCCGGTGGTCAGCCAGCATGGGCAATGAGGAGTCATCCGTGTGCGATGTGGCCGAGTCCACCAGCTCCAGAGTGGCTGTGGATGGGGAGAGCATGGAGGAAGGCACACCTGCATCCTCTGTCGAGTCCCTGGACACCACTGTGGAGGCGAGTCCTCCACAGCAGAAGGATGAAGAAGCAGATAAGGGAATGAAAGGGAATGGGAAATGTGAGGATTTCTCAGAAGACCGTATGACCCCAAGCTCTTCACTGAGCGGGAACAGGCTGGAGCTGGCCCTCAACTTGATCAAGACTTTGGACTACAAACCCCTTCAGAGCCCACGAGGCAGCCGACTACCTATTCCTGTGAAGTCTAGCTTGCCCCCTCCCAAGCTCAGCCGTGACTTGGCAGATGGCAGCACTTCTGCTGGCTTAGCATGTGCTGGTGCTGCCTTCCTGAACACAGACAGAAAATCGTTTTCTAGAGCTCCTTTGGGTCTTTCCCTGGAGATTTCTGAACTGCAGGAGCTGTGGGATGACCTCTGTGAGGATTATATGCCGCTGCGGGTACAGGTAGAGGTCATGGTGCTGCCGTTCCATTGAGCAGCATCCTCATGGTCCGACACTGAGTGCACTGGGGATTCCTCTGTGCTGAGATAATACAGATAGCCACGTGTCGCTGAACCAGGGCTAAGAATAGGCAGCTCGGTCCTTTTTAGGTGTGCTGCTTTTCTCTGTGATTATCCTGTCGCCTGTTTTCTCCCTGTGTTCTGGGAAATTAACCTCCCCCCCACCCCTATCCACCCTCCCTGACAATGCAGCCTGCTAGATGGGTCTAAGTTCTTTGTCATTTTCCTGCTGAGAAAACACCATTTTCACTTCAGCTTTCCCTTGAAGAAGTCGGTGTTACTTTTATCCACTACCAAAGGGAATGTTTTAGGCTTCTGGGCATGTGTTTTCCAGCAAATGTGTTTCCTTCGTGCCTGAGTAATGGTTGAGTGTGAGCAACGCCTGCTGTCAGCCCTGCCTATGCAGGTCAGGCCTCCAACCTGCCTGACCTGCAGATCCGCCCAGGCATCTGTGGCATGTGCCCTGAGGAAAAGGTGTTTACCTTGTAGGTGGATTTGTGCCAGAGGATGACTTTAGGGTTGGTATTCTAGATAATTGGTTTATTTTCTGATCCTTTGAAAAGATTCATCAATTAGCAGGTGTTGCTGAGGAGGGACAAAAGCTCCAGCTTTTGGGATGCTGTTACCTGCCTAATAAGAGTCCTAGCTCCAGGTTGCCTCTGTTTTGCTGGCTTTAATGAAGTCTTCGTTAATCTGCAGTCAAAAAGCTAAACTTGTAACTTCTTTACTGCTTTTCGTAATGAATACGAGGCATCAGTCAGCTTCAATTCAGGAATATCCATGTCAGCCTAATTGCATTCCCATTAGCAGCCTTAGTGCTGCCTAATGCTGTAGGTAGCCTGGGGGATTAGAAAAATGATCGTTTATTACTATGGCAACTGTGGCACTGCTGAATTGCACTTCCTATTTAGTCGGGGCTGGTTGCTGCCCCGTCTGCTCGGGCGTTTCCCAGAGCTATGTGCTTTTCCATAAAAGCCTGCTCAAGAAACGATGTAGGGAGAAATGTAGGAAAACTAATTTTCATCTGGAGCACAAAGGCATCGCGCTGGCAGCCAGGGGCTGAGGATGTGAACGAGGGCGTCGATGCTGCTTCTGTACTCCGTGTCACTTGCTTCTGATTTTCTCTGCATGGGGTGTGTTTGCGGCATAAAAATGGGCTTTCTCTGAACAGAGAATGTGGCACAGTCAATGTGTCATGTTTACAGCTTGGCTTTGTGTGGCCATCCTCATCTGGGAACTGCATTTCAGGAGTTTCTCCAGCCTCTCCCATCTGACTGTCCCTGCCAGGAATTCATCCTGCGGGATTTTTTACTGCCTGTTTCTTGCCATGGCAGCAGCAGGTCTTCGGAGCAGGTTCTGGCTGAAGGGGGAAGGGCTTAATCTTGTGGATGGTTTTAACAGCAAAAATGGAAATGCAGATGTAGCTAATAGGCTAAGCAGTTCTTGTACAAACCGTTTTTCTTTCTCTTTGTAAAAGAAATGTTTCTTCTAAAAGTCAGATGCTGCTGTCCAGCAGTTCCCGTGCGTAAATGTGGAGGGAATATCTAGGATATATAGGACCACAATTCCCTTATTGCTTTTGGGAAACTGCAGTTCTTTAAATTTACTGAGCAGTCTGGTGTCGGGGCATGTGACCCGCTGTCTTCTTGGGCATTTTCTTGAACGAACAATTCCTCCCCTTTCCCACCACAGCCCCAGGAAAGTGCCACCAAACGGTGCCTTTGTCAGACACTCCCGCAGCTGCCTGCAGTGCCGTGCTGGAGTCGAGGGAAGCAGTGCCCTGCTGCCAGCCCATCTCTTACCCACTGTTCTGGGCACATCTGAGCCTGGCAGGCTTGGATAATGCCGTGATTATTATTTTGTTAAAGAAGTGATGTGTCTGGGTCAGTGTGTGCTGGCGTTGCTGGGGTGGTGCTGAGGAGACGTTGTCAGTAAAATGCTGATGTTGGAGAAGCTGCTGGGGAGCTCTGCTCCTGACATGGCTGCAGGGAAGCTTGGGCTTTGGAACTTTGGACTCTGGAGCTGGCTCAGCCTTTCACCTCCCTGCTCTTGGGCCTTTCTAGGCTTCCTCCCTTTTTTGGGGTTTTTTTTTGGTTTTTTTTTTGTATGCGGATTGTGAGGAAATGTGTGTTTTCCTTTTTTTTCCTCTGCTTTCTTTTCATCAGCCTTATTTCAAAATAGCTGCTGTGTGACACATTCCAGCAGCTCCCTGTCTGATCCAAAGCCACCTTACTGGGAAAATTTGGATTTACTTTCTGCAACTGTTTAAGTTTTCCCTAAAATCTTAATATGCTTAATCTTAAGAGTATCAGGGTAAAGAGAAGCATTCTTTCTGTATGGAACCTCGTGTGTGTGAGTGGCAGTACAGAGACCTGAGGGAGCTTCCTTGCACTGCTTGGCTTTCCCAGAGACAGCATTCCTGTGGCTGCTGAAGATGAGGATTCACCCTGACAGGGCTAATCCGTGCCGACTGTGCTGCTTGTGCTGCACTGCCTCGAGCTGATGCTGCTGCGTGTGCTCCAAAAAGCCCTGCCGTGTTCCCATGGCCTCTGCACTGCGACCCCGCCCTTGCCAGGGCTCCCACATACAGGAGGCAGCAGTACAGCCAGTCTTGTGTCAGGAATGCTGAACTTGTCCCGTGAGGGCTGGGGAGGGAAGCTGGGATCGATTGGGTGGTGCCCTAAGGAGTTAATTCACTGGGCGGGAGGCGGCAAAATACTAAGAAGGGATGACAAGGGATTAGTGTGTGCTCAGCCAGCCGGGTCTGGCAGGCCACGAGGCTGTTTACATTCCCAATAAATGGGTATGTGTCATGAAAAAAAATCTCAGCTGTGGCACTGAATTTGCTCTGTTTGAGGAACTGCGAAGAATTGTACACAGTGTGGATGCTGGAGCATGGGAAGCTGTGAAGGAGAGCCCGGAGAGTCACAAGTGGAGGGGTTCAGAGTGGGGGATGACTGCTAGATCATGGCAGGAGGGGAGCTGATGGCAAGGATTGAGGGTTTTGGGCTTTATGAAGACACAGAAGCTTGACAGACACAGGAACCAGTTCAATGCTGGTTTTGAAGCTTTTTTAAACCAACAGGGCACATGGGAAGGAGAGGAAGTTTTAGGGATGTGGCTTGGGTGTGAGAAGGAGATAATCCATCATCAGCCTGCAGATAGTGGTTAGAGCCAAACAACCTGCTAAGTTGTTGATGCAGGAGTGAGGAGAGACAGGGAGCCCAACCAGAGCCTTGGGGCAGCAGAACATTTCTGGCAGGTCAGGCAGAGAGCTGTCAGGTGCCAGCCTGCCACCCAGGTGAAGGGAGACACAGGCAGGATAGTGTATCACAGACAGAAAAGCACGATGCAGCATGTTGAACCCCCTGCTGCAAGGTCTGTGAGGGCCAGCGGCTGAATAGAAGAAGCTACTGCAAGAGTTGAGCCACTCTCTCATTTTACATAATTTTTCTACTTTCAGAATGTGCAGGAGGAGCATCAGCAGCCAGCTCCAAGTGACCCTGAAGCAGGGGAGCACGTGTCCAACCTGTGTGCTGCAGAGCTGCAGGGTAAAATCCAGCAATTTGAAGCTGCCAACAAGGTACTTCTTCATGAGCAGCACATTCAGTGCCTAGTGAGTGTGGTGTGGTTAGCACTGGAGGGTGCCTCCTGGCCTGGCTGGAGGCAGGCACCTGCACTCCCTTCCAGCAAGGGTATGTGCTGACGTGTCATTTTCAGCGCTCGTCTGCCAGCTTCAGTTAAAAGCATTCGCTTTTTTTCTGCAGCTGGGCTGTGTAAATTTTCCATATTTATTTTTGCAAATCATTATTTTGAAAGAACTTCCCTGCTTGCCTGGGGAGCCTCCCAGGAGCTGGTGAAGGAGAGATGCACAGGGCTATTTTCCTGTCTCTTGGATTTGCATGGGCTGAGCCTGGGGTGGGAGAGAAGGGGTAAAGGCTGCCCTGTTCATAATTATTCTCTTGATAANAGGTAAAGGCTGCCCTGTGCAAAGGGCAGCCTGGTTTCATTTCAATTTAAATACTTCCTTTGGAAAGAAACATGTATCTGAGTTCTCTTGAGTCAGATCAACTTTAACACGTTGGGAGGGCTATATGTTCATAATTATTCTCTTGATAATTATTCTGGTATTGGTAATTCTCTTCATAATTATTCTCTTGCTAGGATAGATTATACCCACCAGGAAAACAGGGGTTAAATGGGAAGAAAGCATCAGGACAGGAAATTTATTTAAATCTCCAACATGATAAAGCGTTGGAGCTGCCTGGACTTTGAAGGTCAATGAAATAGAGACCCAAAGCCCAGTGAATGCAGGTGGAAGTGTTTAGACAGGTTGAGGGGAGTGTCTCTTAGAAGAGAGATAACAGGACAGGTGTGTAAACTAGTGAGTAACAAGAGGAAATGCAGTGCCAGCTCCTTCACAAATCAAGGCTTGAGTAAGTTCTTGGGAAGAGGTGTATCATCCAACATGAAATATGTTTAGAAATACTAGCAAGCAGTTGTTAACTGCACAACATGTGCTACATCGTGAGCATTATGGTGAAAACAGCAAACTGTCCTGAAACTGGGTGGGTGGTAGTCTCTCTAGGGTGAGAATGTCCAAGGTAAGAATTTCTCAGGTTGTAAATCAGTCATGGAGACTAGAGGGAGGTTCCCCTTTGCTTTGCAGCCATGCTGTTGGCACCCTGGCACTGGTTAGGCTCTGTTGTGCTGAAGCCAGCACTTCATGCTAAATAAGTCACTGATTTGATGAGTGAATGTATAGCTTTTCCATGCTGATATTTTTTCCTTCGGATTTTTGGGAGGTTTTTGGGCTGAAGCAGCCCCTTTCCTTTCAAGGGAACAGAAACAAGTGACAGAAGCTGGGAAGGCTGCTGAGCAGCCCGAGAGAGACTCTGCTGGGGTTTGTGGGAGGCAGTATGATGTGAACCTAAACCTGAAACCTCCGCCCTGCACGTGAGGGCTGCATTGGAGGGACCATAAGCACTGGATTAAGTCCCAAGTGGAGACACTCAGGGCTTTGTGTTTACTCACCTGTCTACACCCAGCTCCAGCAAGGGTTACAGACTCTAGAGGGAGCCACTTTGATCTTGATCTGGTCAACACCAGGGCTGTATGGAGTAAGGAATGCAGGGAGTCTTAAGGGTGTTTATAGAGAGTATTATGCAGGATTAAACAAACCCAACCTATTTGTGTCTTCAGTTGTTACAGGAGAAGCTGAATGAATTGAATTTCGAACTAAAGTCTGTCCAAGAAACATCACAGAGGCAAGATCGTACAATCCAGAGTCTGAATGAGGCCCTGAAGAGCAAAGAGAATAAGGTAATAGTTTTGGGTGGTCAGGGTGGTGCTCACTGAAAGAGCTGCTGGCCCTGCAGTGATTGCAGAGGAACACTTAAGCTGTTGCTTGGCATCCTGGGTCTCAGTAAATTATTTCTTGCAAAGCTCTTCCGTGTGATGCTGACATGTGTCATAATCCAGGCTGGAGGCTTGGGACGGGAGAGTTTGTGCTTGGTTTGGCAATGACTGGGCTTCCTGTCCTTTGACTCATAGACAGAAGAGCTGTACCGTATCATTGAAGGGCAGAACGAGACAATGGCCAAGCTGAGGGACATGTTACACAGAAGCCATCTGGGGCAGTTGCAGGTATGTGTCTGAGAAGCTTCAAATACATCAGGTTTCATTCTGCAGGGATCCTGATTTTTAAGTCCCTCACATGAAGGGAATCTTTGAGTTTCTCTAAACCCTCTTTTTTGCTAGGTGTCTGAGAGCCCACTGTCATCCCAGGAGCAGCAAATGTCACCACTTGATCTTCAGAACACACTTTTCTGCACCAAGCTGGAGGTGCAGAAACTGAAGAGAGCTCAGCGCCAGAAAGAGCATCAAGTGGCTGAAGCCAGGAGAGCCACCCAGCTCCTAGAGACCACGGTGCATGAGGAAGAACAGCAGAAAGAGGCAACCTGGAAACACAACCAGGTATGACTTAGTGTGGGTTTACACAACTTAAGAAGCACCCGTGTAGTCAATACTCCACTCTCATTCATTGTGTGTGCCTAAGCCAGTCTAAGCACACTTGCCTGATGGCTTGTCACATATTGCAGGGAGAATTCTCCAGCTTCCTTACCTCATACCTGAGGATTTAGAATCAGCAAAGACCCTTGATAGTGGATGTGTTGTCCCTTGTACTTCTTTGACTGGTGCAAATGTTTTCTTGTGATGTTACAAAGTTAATGCCCCTGCTGCACAGCTTAGCTGTGATTCACTAAAGCTCTACCTGTGGCCAGAGCAAGGGGTTTAGGTGGATGGATACCCTGGGAAATGAAATAAATTTAAACCTCACCACTGTGGAAGTGTGTTTTGTGATGTGAAAGTTGTAGTATTGCAGAAGATTTCTGGCTGTGCCCACAGCCCTTGCTGTGGTTGGTTTCCTCAGACTGACCTGCTGTTTACAGGTGTATTGAGGATTGAATACCAAGGTATGTGCTTTTTCCGTGCAGGAGCTGCGTGCTGTGGTACAGCAGCTGCAGGCAGAGCTGCAGGACAAGGCTCAGCAGCTCCAGACTGTGGAGTGGGAGAAATGCCGTGAGCTGCAGGCCCAGGAACAGAGAATTCAGCGTCTGAGTCAGCAGCTGGCTCGCAAGGAGCAGCTTCTGCAGGTAGGATGCACAAAGATTTGAGTTGAGCATAATTAACTGAGGCCCCTGCTCCTCCTTTGGTATTTGGTCATGCAAAGGTCTGTCTGTAGCTTTCAAGCATGCCCTTTGAAGAAGGGAAGGAAAGAGAGGCTTTTGGGCTCCCAGGATGAGGCATAAGGCACAAATATCCAAGTACCTCAGCCCATAGCAATGCTTGGTGAGCCCTGGCAGGTGATAGTCAGTCAGCCCCAAGTGCTGGGACTCTACCACCCTTTAATGTGGAGGGTAGTGCAAGCATAGGGTGGAGGTGATTATGCCTGATTCTCCTGTGCTGCTTTCCTCGGGGTTTCTCTACTACCAGTTGTACTAGGAGGGTGTGTGTGATCTCTAGGAATCAAGGGAGCTTCTGCAGTGCCAGCAAAGCTTGGACAAGAGCCCTGCAGCCATGAATGCCATGCTGGAGAAACTGCAGCAGCGAGTCAGTGACAGGGATGCTGCTCTGGAGGTGAGTACATATTGTAGGCAATGTCTCAATTGTCCCTGAGGCTCAGCCTTTGGGCCACCATCAGCCCTAGGGGTGACCTTGCATTCTTCATGCTCTCATGGCTCAGCCTTCCAGAGGAGCCCTCTGGAGAGGAGAGCCAAGGTCCCACCCCGCAGTGGTGGCTGCAGAGCCCTACTACCCCGTTCTGAGCAATCCCCCCTCTCACACAGCGAGCAGTAGATGAGAAGTTCTGCGCCCTGGAGAAAAAGGAGCAACAGCTGCAACAGCTCCATCTCTCCATACGGGAGCGTGGAAGCGACCTGGAAAGACTGCGCAGTGTCCTCTCCAGCAACGAGGCCACCATTCATGTGAGTGCTTCTTCCTGCTCCTGGGTGTGCAGTGCCCAGCTTGGCTGGGCAGGGGGAGTGCTAGACAGACCTTCTTGTGAATGCTCTGGTTGTTGCTGGGAAGAGGATCTGCAGGTGTTGGCCTTCCTCAGGCCCTGTGTGCTGAGCATGTTCCTAGATCACTCCTGTTTCTGGGCTGAGTGTAGAGGGCACCAGGAGCAAATGGGTGCATCTGTGTGACTCCGCTAGCAGTAGAGACTGGTATTTCCAGTTCTGCTTAATTCAGGATTAAGTCTCTGTCCCCGATTGAACTGCTTCTGTTGTGGTCCTCAGAGCCTGGAGAGCCTCTTGAAAGCCAAAACCCTGGAACTGGAGCAGGTCTCAGCAACCTGCCAAAACCTCCGCTGGCTGAAGGAGGAGATCGAGGCCAAATCCTGCAGCAGGCAGAAGGAGCAGGAGGGGATCATCCAGCAGCTGCAGACCTGCCTGCATGACAGGAATAAGGAAGTGGAGGTAAAGCCTTAGCTTGGCTTCCTGAGCCTTCAGCCATCTTGTCAGTAGACAGAGTGGTCCCAAAGCAGAGCCTGCTGGCTGCCTGGCTCACCTGAAGCTGTGCTCAGTACTTTGGAAGCTCGCTGCTTTTGTCAGTTGTACATACCTGTGCCTGCTGAGATGCTGCCCTCTCGGCTACACCCAGGCTGAAGACTAGTTTGTCCTCAAAGAACTTGTAGTTTGATGGTAGCAACATCTCTCTATCTCTCCGTTTCTCCTCCTTGTTCAGGAGCTTACAGCAACTCTGCTGTGCAAGCTGGGCCCAGGGCAGAGTGAGGTAGCAGAGGAGCTGTGCTTGCGTCTCCAGCACAAGGAGAAGATGCTGCAGGATCTCCTCAGTGACCGGAACCATCAGATCATGGAGCATGATGCTGAAATCCGGGAGCTGCTCCAGGCCATGAGCACCAAGGAGCAGCAGAGCAGAGTGAGTTGTGTGCAGTGCCACAGTGGGAGGCTGGGTTGAGTGACTCTGCCTCTCATTAAGCAAAGAGAAGCTTGCAAATGGGGTGAGAAAAATGGAGGAGCTTGTTCCTCTGCAGGTAGAGAGGCCGAGCCTCGCTGTGGCTGTCTGGCACATAGGGATGGGAGGGCTGCACTGGAGTGGCTGGGAGTGGCCAGGAGCAGTGGCTGCCAGGCTGGTTTGCAGAGTGCTTTGAGTCTCAACTGAGAGATAAATATTGAGAGGGTTTCCCTTTGTCTCTGTAAAAGAGGAGGCATGGAGATCCTTCCTCTGGTCATGGCCCTTCCTTCCCCTGTTTTTCCCACTCAACCAGGCAGCTGCTGAGAAGATGGCACACGCTTTGGCTGAAAGGAGCTGCGAGCTACAACTCCTGCGCCAGCATGTGTTGGGGAAGGAGCCTGCAGGGACCCACTCAGCTGGTGCTAGGCTGTTGAAGCAGGATAAACAGCCCATACAAGTAAGAATCATGTACTGTGTTTCTTTGCCTTGGGGCTCCAGAGAGAACTGATTGCCACAGAAGGAAATGGGAGAGAGAAGAGCACCACAGAGAATGATAGAAATGAAAGTGGGATTAGGAAAGGGACTTCCTATAGGAGGAGGAGAAGAAACTGAGGAGCAGAAATGCTGCCTGGGGTGTTCTGATCTTGATTTCACTAGCCTTTGTCACTCAGTGTCTCTCTTTGTTTTGATCAGGCAGCATTTGGGTCCTTAGGGCACATGTGAGTATGAAAGACATCCACCCTCTGACCTTCTAGCATTGACCCAGTCCTTCCTTGGGCTGGGCTGCCTTGCTGTATTGTAATCCCCTCCCTGACATTGTCACATTCTGGAGGGGACAAGAGAGCTAATTTTAGGTCCCACTAATTCTTGGCAGAGCCTGCTGGCTGTTTTCCGTCTCTTCCACAATTGGAGTTGGTATTTTTAAAGCAGCTTTACTAAAACCCTTTGAGGCTGAACACAACTCCAAGGCTACATATGTCATGCTACTACTTGAGCAGCTGTTAATGGTTTATTGGTGAGCTGACATGTTGAGTGTTTTTAAGCAGCTGTAAACAGGTTTCTATTCCCAGGATCAGTGAGCTCTAGAGACTTCCAGGGACACGTATATGGGTTAAGCTCTGTATTTTCATTCCTGCGTGGTCCTCCTGGGCCGCATCTTAGATGGAGATGTAGGTCTTTGTAGAGTCTCAGTTGAAAGACAGGTTTGCTGCAGTTGGGTGAAACCCATTTAATCTTTACTATGAAGACACTTGCTGCCAGCAACCTCCAGTGCCAGATAAAGCAAGGCCACACATGCCTTCTGGGTGCAATTCACTTCTCCCCGCTGCCTGGCTAGATCCCCTTCATTGGTTTCTCACATTTTGGAGGTGTCAACAGAGCAGCCACCAGCTCTGCTGCAGTCCTGGAGCTCTGGGGAAGCTGCAGATTCCCCGTAAAGGTGCAAACCTGAAGGCTTTTGTGTTTTCAGGAAATACTGCAAAGAGCTTGTGGAGCTACAGCCGTCACCGGACCCCCTCAGGGGGACAGCAGCTGCAGGGCAGAGGGAGGTGAGTGTGGTGACAGCTTCTTTCAAGGACTGTCAAGGCATGACCAGGGCTTTCTGCTGTGGGCAAATGTGGTAATATGAAACTGAAAGGGTAGGGAGCTTTGAACAAGAATGAGTATTTTGAAACAAATCTGCCCCTCTCTTTTGGGTGATGTCTGAGAAAGGCTGGTGTCGGGTTTGAGGTGAGATCTGATGCTGTCCAGTGGAGGGTTTTTTACTTTTTTTCAGGCTGAGACAAGTGTAACTGGTTTGGGTTTTGCCTTGAGACCGGGACACCTGAACTTTGCCTGGGGTGGGACAGCAGGCCTGGGGTGTTGCTGTTTCTTTGGGCTGCTGTTCAAAGATTCAGCAGGGAAGAACAGTATTTACTAAGAGACAACATGATGGGGATTGCAAGCACTGGGGACCTGTCTTGCCAAAGTGGGATTCTGTGTTATCCTGGGATCTGGCACACGGTATCCCTGCAGTAACTAAGCTGTCTTTGCAGTTACAATGTCAGCAGCAGAACTGGAGAAGGACCTTGTTACTGCCAAAGAGGAGCTGGAGCTAATGGTGAAGAAGGAAAGGGAAAGCAGGGTGAGCTTGTGATGGAGCCTGTGCTGGTCTCTGGCTTAGAGGAGAGTGCCCCTCACTTGAGGTTTTGGACCCCACTATTGTGAGGGTACCCCCAGTGAGAGAAATAGGGCAACTTGCAGGGGGATGTTGGCTTTCTGAAGTCTCTCATGGGCTTCTCTTCTCTCTGTAGCGGGAGCTCGCTGCTCTCCAGTCTGTCATAGCCACGCAGGAGGAGGAGCTGCAGGTGCAGGCCTCGGATATAGAGTCCTTGACTAGAACCATCCAGATCAAAGAGGACTTCATCAAGGTGAGATACTGTGCTATGCGGGGTCATTTCCACCTGCAAAGGCTGCAGAGAAGTCTCTTCTTTCCCCTCATTCTCAGAGCAGTGTGGCTGGCTGGCTGTGGATGATATTGCTGCTGGTTTGCCTTCAGCTGTCTGTGTTACTTTGGCCAGAAGGCAAAGGCCCCAAACCCCCCCAGTGTTGTTAGTTGGCTTTTTGCTCCTTGTGTACCAAACACTCTCCTTTGAGGGGCCTTTAATCAGAGTGCCTTGTGTCCCTTCTCAGTTCTTGGTGTGGGCTGTGGTCTGTACCTAATCCACTCTGGGTGCTCTGGCATGTTTTTCTTAGGAGACCTGGATCTTTCCAAACACTGGAAACTTTTGGCAGTTGCATTCCAGGAAGGTTTACTAAGGTCCAGCTGTCCTTGTTACTGATCCCTTCTTCACTGAGCTCTCCTCCTGTTTGTTGGTTTTCAGGATCTGCAGATGCAGCTGGTGGATCCCGAAGAAATTCCAGCCACGGAAAGGCTGACACAAGAAGTGTTGGTGCTTCGAGAGAAAGTGGCCATAGCAGAGTCAGGAGGACAGAAGGCTACTGGAAACAGAAGGCAGCAGGTAGTGTGCCATGTGGGGAAGGCCTGGATGTGTTTATATTTCTGCTGGTGTTCAGTTATGAGGCTTTGTTTTCAGCCTTTGGATGTGCTTGTTCTTGGAAGTTGGCTGTGTGTGATCGGAGGAATACAGGCTTGAGAACTGGTTTCCTTTAGCACTTGTCTAAAGGTCAGAGTGTTTTGGGACTCAAGGGGTGACACTGATCAACTTGGATACAAGCAAGAGAGGAAGGGGAAGGGCTGGGTTTCTGGGATGGCCAGATGCTTCCTCTGATTTCTGTCTCTCAAATGCTGCATCTTGTCTCTTCTCTCCAACCAGTTGCTACTGATGCTGGAAGGGCTGGTGGCTGAGAGGAATCGATTAAATGAGGCTCTCCAGGCAGAGAGGCAGCTCTATGGGAGCCTGGTGAAGTTTCACACACACCCAGACAGGTGAGTGAGGCTGCCTTGGCTCTGTGCTGCCCTGCTCCACTGCCAGGACAAGCATGGGTGGTCTAGTGGGGCAATCCCTGAAGCAGTGATTGTTCTGCAAGTCTGAGAGCCTTCGGTGGGGAAAGAGGGAGTCTAGGCAAAAGATCAACCAAATGCTTCTCTGGGAGTCCAGGTTTTAGGCTGCCTTTTTCCCTTGAAGAGGCTGAAGTGGCCAGCTTTACATGGCCCCTAAACTCCACCCATTACCGTGGGATTTCCATCTCTGTTCCCTGGCTTATCCCTTCCCAGCTCAGTTTCCCATCGACACTTGGCCACCTTTCAGAGACTGCTGTCAAATTCCCAACCAACTGTTGGGCTGATAAGCATCTATCTAGGTGCTTATCCAAGGGGTTGTCTGTCCCCTGCACTAATCCCATGCCCTTCATGAGGCCGCAGCCCCTGGGATATTTGAGCTACCTGATAGCAAGAGAGCACATAAGCGGAATGCTTGGGTAAGTACTGAAGAACAGCTGTGACTCCAAGTCCCCTACCATGGCCTGGAGCCTTTTTTGGGGATGGCTGTGCCCTGGGGAGGTTAGAGGTGAGGCAGGAGGTGGCTGAGCTGGCTGGGGAGCACACTGTGCCTGGAGTGAGTCCCGATGGAGGGGCTGGTTTGGAGTGCACTTGCTGCAGCCTGTCTAACCCTCTTCCCTTCTGCGCGCGTGTCCGCTCAGCACTGCGAGAGACCACGCTCTGCAGGTGGAGCTGGAAGGGGTCCACGAGCTCCGGGGACAGCTGGAAGAAGCTCTTGGAAGAAGCTTGGAGTGTTTGAGCAGGCTGGAGACACAGGGCGCCATAGGAGGTGGGGAACAGGAGCGTGTGAGAGTCCTACCCCAGCATGCCTTCTGAGCACTGGCGCTCGCCCGCCTGCCACGGAAATGGTTCACTAACCGAGCGAGCCTGTCTCACTGACTCTGGGAGGGTTGCTTTGGTACTTAGTAATGGTACGATAGAACTGGTGCAGGGCTTTTTTGTTTTAATTTTGAGCTGCTTCGGAAATGGCGATCAGTGCAATCCACCCGTGTCTCGTGTATGTTCCTGTCTGACCTACCCTGCTGGCCACTGATGTATTTGCACATTCAAATCATTCCATTTTAGTTGATTTCCCTCTATCCCCCTCCTCCTCCCATCCCTGTGGGCCAAATAAAGATTCCCTCTCTCTGAAGGAAACACCAAATGTTTTCTATCATCTCCCAAGTGCATGAGTGTGAGTTTTTGTACTCCCTTACCATTTTTCTTACCCAGTGGCATCCACCTCTTTGGTTGGTGGTGGCTGGCCCAAAGGGAGACAGGGTATATGGAAAAGTGGGTTCCAGAGACAGAGAATTCAAGACTTGCCTGGGCCTGTTACACAAGACTTGAGTGTAGAACCAGCAATTCAGTTTATGCTTAAACCAAATCCTACTCCAGTACTGATGATTTTACTCTCTGTTTTTTTTTTCCTGATTGTAAGCTGTCTCTGCCTAGCTTGCAAATACCTTCAAGGGAGAGCTTCCTCCTCTTTTTGACAGATGGTTTGAGGTGATCCAAGACCTGTCCCTGCTCCCAGGGTCTGGGCTGGGTCTGCTCCCTCACTGGTACATGCACATCTCACAGGCTCCACTCACCCTATGGACAGGACCCTATTTCTGCATTGCTGGAGACTGTCCCACTCGGCACCACTGTGTATCTTTTCCAGGGCCTCTTTCACCTCCTCTGGGAGTGTGGGCGCTGGTGTGAGAGCTGAAAAACAGTAACAACAGCTTTCCAATGACTAGCGCTTCCCATGTGCAGCGTGCTATGGATCTCTGTCTCATAATTACTTCCCAAAGTGGCAGGAGCATTTTGTACCTCTAAGTGCCTGCTTCTACTTGCTGGGGAGGCTGAACTGGGAGCAGGTGGAGCAGAAGGGCTCCATCTCACTGCACACCTGGACCTGTGGCTGCTCTGCTGCACGGCTGCTTGTGACTGCTTCACATGGTATCAGCTGTCCCGTGCCTTGTGCCCCTGCTGAGAGCTGGGATGGGGTGCCTCAGATTTGGTGGGGATGTAGCACAGCTTTCCCTTTACATGCAGCAGGTCAGGACTGCCCCTCTGAGTCAGCACTGGTGAGCTCAGTGGTTCCTGTGTGGCCTGAAGGGACACAGCTGGAGGCTGCTGGGCAGCCGTGGGGTTGGTTACCTTTTCCTTACGTTTCATCTTGTTCCCTTCCTCTCCCTTCTCTGTGTAGCATCATATTCTCTTTCTCCTGCTTCTCACTCTGTAGGACCTTTTGTGTCCCTGTCCTTTCCATCTTCCCTCCTCTGTGCTGGCACTGATGCCCAGCTGGCCCGCTGGTCCCTTGGGTACCGTGGAGCTCAGAAGTCAGTCCAGACTTGTTGGCATGCCATGAGGGAAGTCTTGGCTGCTGCTTTAGCAACCTTTTCCTCTTGTATG
This sequence comes from Calyptomena viridis, assembly GCA_013390005.1. Lineage (NCBI taxonomy): Eukaryota > Metazoa > Chordata > Aves > Passeriformes > Eurylaimidae > Calyptomena > Calyptomena viridis. The sequence continues at coordinate 261,887 of WEIV01026132.1, forward strand.
TGTGTTTTGCTGTAGATCTGTCCCTGGCCTCTGCTAGCAACACTGCTTTTAAGTGCCCCTTATGGAAGCATTATCCTAGGCTCAGGTGTCCCAACTTTTCTGGTCTGTTTTTTAAGGCCTCCTTTCATCCTTGATATTCCTGGCTTACTTCCCCTGTGGGATGACCATCCTGAGCATTCCCTGCCTGAGAGTACCCTCTGTCAAACTGCAGTACTTTGTGCTGTCTCGTAGCTCTTTGTGAAGATCTCTCCTTCCTCTCTATTTTCCTGAGGATCTTGCTTCTCTTCCCTTGTTCCCAACAGTGTGAAGGCTCCCATGCAGCCAGCGCACCTGGTCTCCCATGCTTGTGGGCTGCATGTAATTTGCAAACTGTGTAACTAATTCTCTGTCCTGTCAGGCTGGGGTGAAAGGGAAGTCTGTTGCAAAGTATTGCTAGGGTTGCGTCTCTTGTCTCCCGTGCTGGTGGCACACAGAGAGCTGAGCAGCCTGGTGTCCTGCTGCAATGGAGAGTTCCAGCAGTTGGTGAACAGCAGCTTGAGCACAGCTGCCCTGTGTGCACATTGCTCTCCCAGCACCAGCTTCCTCTTTTTCCCCTGGGTTTTGTTTTTTTTCTTGAGACTTGTGCTCTTTTTCTCACTGGTCCTGGACTGCTTGGAGCTGTGAGTGATGGTGAGAAGTGGGATGCTGTCCCCTGGCACAAGAGCAGATCCTCCCACGTGCCCAGAGCACCTGTGCTGGCTGTGTGCCACCGTCCTGTGCTGCTTCAGCCATGGTGACCCACCTTGAGAGCCGTGTGGTCCTCAGCCTCCCAGAAAATCCTGCAGCCAACAGTCTGCATCCTCTCGTCCTTCAGGCCCTGCAGGCACTGAGCTGTCACCCTCGATGTTTTGACACCTGGCAGGTTGTGTCCCTGGGGGCTCACAGAGCTGCTTTGGCTGTGCTGAGTGCCGCTCACAGGAGCTGCTGCTTCCCTGCCACTTCCAGCTGCTGCTGCGTGTTTTGCTCCCGGAACAGTGCTTCTCTGTGATGGCTGTCCTTGTTCCCTGGGGCACAGCTGCTTCAGTGAACAGGCTTCACCACCCAGGATGATGTCTGCCCAAGTTCAGCAGTGAGGTGGCCCAGATTTTTGCAGCCTTGTGGTAATTGCTTGTCACGTGTCAGTCTCCTGGGTGTGCCACTTCTCTGTGCACAGTGCGCTGTGCAAATGCCTGCCCTGTTGCAAAGCATGCTTCTGTCTGGTCCTTGGCTATTCCTCCTGAAAGCCATATGCTTTGCTGCTGGCTTCCCCTTCATCAGTGGTGCTTGGCATCTCTCCCACCAGGATTTCTCTCTTAACCCTTTCTCTGTGTTCAGCCTTGTCTGGGGGCTCCAGACCTGATGGTGATGATGGCAAAGCAGCTACCTCTCCTTTGGTGCGCAGGCAGCTGTAAAACCTGGCCCTGCACAGCCCCAAGGGATAGTCTTGGGCCCTGTCCAAGTGCCCTTCTCCCTGGGGTGAAGAGGGATTGGAGGTTACCCCCATGTCCCAGCTGCCCAGACAACGGGTGCAAGCCTTCACCCAGGGTGTTGCTTCAAGGGCCCAGGAGCAGAGCTGTGTGCAAGCACAAAAGCATGACTCCAGCTCAAACTGAGCCCCTCATGCACTGTGATATGGGACACAAGTGTCCCTTTACTTCTGCAAAGCCAGTGAAGGGCTTGCAAAGAGCCCAAGGTCATGCCTGGCAGCAGGGCCTGGGCAACGTGGGCAGGGTGGCTGATAGCGCTCCCTGGGCTACCCTTGCCCGGGCAGGCAATCCTGTGGCACACACCCTGTACTTCTGCCACGTTGGGGCAGTGCCAACACAGCTCCCTGATCAAGGTCCTGCTGGCTGTGGCTGGTGAAGTGGCTGCAGGGTGGGTGGTGTATGTGCGTGTGTGTTGGGCCAGCAAGTACAAGGTGGTGAGAAGGCAGAGATGTGGATGGGGCAGGTATCGTTGCAGGGGTGCCATCCTCGGGACTGTCCCCTCCCTCAGTGATGGGCCAGCACAGGGGGCTGGGTTTAGGCTCCAGCATGCTGAGACGAGATGACAGGGCACAGGGACAGCAGGGAAACAGTCCTGCTGGAAGTGCCCCAGCACCAGGTGTGTATGAGAGCAGGCACCTGCCCTCGGGCTGCCCACAGTGGCCACAGGCATCACTAGGGAGGAGAGGACAGAGGCTGTGCTGCCAGTGCCATTGCTTTGAGTGCCTTCTGTGCTGTGCTGTCCTCTAGGTCAGGCTGCAGGCACAGATGCCAATGATGCCAGCACCAACTTCACTGACAGCATGAAGGAGGAGGCAGCCCGTGGTGTGGCAACCCAGCACGTGAGTCGGGGCAGTGCGACACCGAGAAAAGGGGTGGCCGAGTTAGGCACTGTGCCACCACCAAACTGTGTCCTACCCTCTTTGGAAACGCCCCTGTCACCTCTGTCCCTCTAGAGCAGCCCCCGGGCCCTTAGGGAAAGTGGGGGCACCGAAAGGAGCACAGCGCCCACCGTGCCAAAGCGGGAGCTGCGGGCTGAAGAGGAGCTGCGGGAGCTGAAGGCACAGCTGGAGGAAGCCGGCTTCTCCTCTGTCTCCCACATCAGGCAAGAGCTCTGGGACTCCGGAGCCAGCGGGTGACAGTGGTTTGAGGGGACACACTGCATCCTAGCCACTGCCTGCCCTTCACAGTGCCTTGTGCCCCCAGGAAGGCGATGCTGAGCCTCTGCCTGGAAAATGCGGAGCTGAAGGAGCGGATGGGTGAAGCCACGTCGCTGCTGGAGAGTGGGGAGCAGGAGGAGGCTGGGCTGGGCAGCCCCCTGGCCCCTGAGACACGCAGGCTGCAGCGGAAGAGCCGCAGTGCCCTCGGGGACCGCCCGGCTGGAGGCAGCGGGGATGGCCAGGGGGGCTCAGCAGAGAGGGGAACTGTGCCCACCAAACGCCCGGCACTGGAGGCACGATGCCAGGATGACATGCCCAAGAGACCCTGCCCTGGAAACCCGGCTGGAGGAGACAGGAGCCGTGTAAGTGCACAGGGGACCAGGATGGGGATGAAGATGGGAATGAGAGTGGAAACGGGGACCTGATAGCCTATCTCCCCTGTGGCAGGTGGAGGGCACAGTGCCCAGTGGAGACTGGCCAGGGCTGGGTGCAGAGCTGTGTTCCCAGGTGGCACAGGGCCAAAGGAAGTGCCAGGAGCTGCAGGACAAGCTTGCCGCCTCAGAGGCCACAGTGCGGGCACAAGCCAAGCAGCTGGAGAAGTACCACGTCCTGCTCCGTGAGTTAAAATCCTGGTGGGATGGGGAGTGTGCTGAACTTGGCATGCCCTCTGCACTGTGCTGTGTAGGGGGCAGGGGGGGTCAATGTTGCCCAGGGAGGACCCTGAGCTGGTGGGGTTGCCCAGCAGGTGAACCTCACACCCAGCAGCTCAGCAAGCAAGTGCAGGTGGACTTCCAGGACCTGGGCTATGAGACGTGTGGTCGAAGTGAGACAGAGGCTGACAGGGATGAGACCACCAGCCCTGGTAAGGACAGCCAGGGTTCTAGGGACTCCTATGTTCTGCCCACCTGGCATGGAGAAATGACCCACTGTGCCCACTGCAGAGTGCGAGGAGCCAGATGTATTCAGTGAGCTCAGCCTGGGTGAGGAGCTGGGGTCCCCATGCCAGCTAGGGATGCCCAGAGCAGGCAAGACTCCCCGGAAATCCATGGACCTGGAGGATGTGGGGGCCCTGCACCAGCACATCCAGGACCTCAAGGCACAGCTGCTCGATGCCAACAAGTTGATCCAGAGCCTGCAGCGCCGTGCCCGCTCCATCTCCATTACCAGTGGCTACACCTCGAGTGCCGAGCGACCTCCACCAGGCCCCAAGGCCTTGGCCTCTCCAGCCCACAGCCTCACTGATGAGGACGAAGGCTGGCAGTCAGATGGCCATGGCACTCTCTGCCCGCCCGCCCTGCGGGCACACCGTGACCTGCAGAACCTGGTGCACCGCGTCGCCCTCCTCGAGGCACAGCTGCCCACAGCCAAACCTGGAGGTGCTTTGCCCAAGGAGCTGCAATCTGCCACTTGGCCGGGGTATGGCCCTGGGGATTGGGACTGGGTGGGGGACTGCAGGGCTCTGCAGGAGTTGCCCAAGGGTGGTGGCTCCGTGTTGGATGTTTTCCCTGCAGCCAGGTTCCTGGGGTGTTTGCATGGTGGGGTAGAGCCCCAGCAGTGGACAGTGCACAGACTCCCTCCATGGCACCCCATCCCTGCTGTGCTCTCAGGGGGTCTGGCTGCCCTGTGAACTCCCTGCTTGCCCATCTGTCCTAGGAAGTACAACTCGCTGATCCAAGCGCAGGCTCGGGAGCTCTCCCACCTGCGGCAGATGCTGCGGGAGGGCCGCGGGGTGAGCCGCAGCCTGGCCCAGCACCTGCGCGATGCCCTGCGGTCCTTTGAGGATCTTCTCCGTGGCACTGACATCGACTACTACCTGGGCCAGGGCTTTCGGGAGCAGCTGGCTCAGGGCAGGCAGCTGGCTGAGAGGCTCAGTGACAAGCTGGGCACCAGTAAGTACCTTTAGTGGGGAAACAGGGAGGGATATCATGGATGTGAAGTGGGTCAGGAAGGGATGCTTTGATGGCTGAAGGGCTGTAGCCACTCAGACATCTCATGCTGGGTGAGATACCTGCTTTGGGCTGGGCTGTCCTGTCCTGTTATGGTTCTGTTTGGGGCTGGGCATCGTTGAGCACAGAGACACTGACTGGCTCTTATTGGGCTTGGTTTTTCAGGAGATCGACAAGATGGGGAGGAAAAAACTAGTCATGAACTCCTGGCACTGAGGTACTTATTCCCAGGGAGGGCTTGTGGGACCTGATTGGTGTAGGCATCCTGGGGTCTATCACTGCACTTGGGGTGGGGGTCCTCAGATGTGTTTCTGCCTCAGGTGCATGTCCTGGGGCTCTCTCTGCTCTGGGGATGGGGAGCCTATGGACACTCCATGTCTCTGAGCAGCCTTGCATCACGAATGTGACATGCTGTGTGGGGTGTCATGTAGGGAAGAGTGGTGGGATGGAGGTCACCCTGACCTGCCAGCCCTTGTGACAGGCCACCTCCACAGGCTCAGTCAGAAGCTTCAGGAGAAGGAGAAGGTGATTGAAAGCCTGGAGGTGAAGCTGCAGGAGCGCTCTGATTCCCCGAGTAGCAGCTGCCCACCCTCCGAGTCATCCCACTCTGCCACCAGCTCCTCCTTTACGTCTGAGGGGCTGGAGCCCTGCTCTGATGGGGATGCAGCCAGCGAGTACAGCCAGTGCCATGAGGAACCCACCCAAATCACAGGTACCACAGCGTGCCCGGGGCCACAACCACCTCTGGATGTGCGGACTTGGCTGCTCAAGGTGTACCAGGGTCCCCAGTGCCCCCAGGGAAGAGGGGTCTGCCAGGCTGAGCCAGAGCCATGCTAACATCTCTCTCCATCTCTCTCCTGTCTCTAGGCCTTCACTTTGATTCCTTGTCCAAACCTGTTAGTGCTTCCCTGCCTGCACTGGCCCCTGGGCTGTCCCCCTTCTTGCCTGCTGGGCCCCCCCCTCCCATGGCCCCACCGTTCCTGGGCTGTTGTGGGACCTCTGTCTGCTCTTTGGCTGAGGCACAGCAGGAACTGCAGGTGCTCCGGAGGCAACTGGGAGAAAGTGAGCGCTCTGCCTCTGGCTTGGTGCCTGCCCTGCATGTCGTGCTGTGCCTCGTCACTTCCCATTCTCTCTGACCTGCCTATCCTGCTCTGGACCTTCTCCTACTTCTTGGGGCTATGACTTTGAGATTGGGTCCCAATTCTCTGGCTGAGGGGATGATGAGGACATGCAGCTCTTGTGCAGAGAGGACCTGGTGGCTGGGATGGACACAGCTGGAGGCAGCACTAGCCCTTGGTGGCCTCTAGAAAAGGGCTGGTTTAGTTAGTTGTTGTGTAGGAGTGGGGCTGAGACCTTCCACCTATTGTCATGTAATCAGCAAGCCCTGGGAGAAACTGCACTTCAGGAAGAATGGATTTGATTGGGGCAGGAGACCAGTGATGGGGGATCACCACGGGGGGACACTGGGCTACACAGTTGGGCAGAGCGAGAAGGGGGCAAAAAGGACATGATGAGAATGTTGCCCCTTGTTTCCTCCCTGCTCATTGTCCTTCTTCTCCTTCCTGCTTTGTCCTGTGCGTGGAGGTGTGGCACTGCCATTGGCACCAGCAAAGCCCACAGTCCCACTGGGCCCCTTTGGAGAGGGCAGCAAAGCTCCAGCTTCGTTCTGCCGACACAGTGCACTGCAGAGCCTGGCGAAGCCCCCTGGGGCCACTTCAACCCATGTCCTCTGGGATGTACCTCCACCTGGCCAGACACTTTATGGGGCCCTGCCATTGGGGTGCACCTCCACCCAGAAACTAACAGGTATGGTCTGTGTTGGAGAGCACAGGGGCATCCTCCCTGGGTGCGGGGGAATGGAGGAGATCTGGCACCAGAGTGACTGTGGGACATGGCTCTGGTATGGGTCAGGATAGTGCGAATTGCATGAGGCAGAAAGCACAGCCTTTCCTGCCCTGAGCCCTCTCCTTGGCTGTGGCAGGGGCAGACCTGCTGGAGGAACACTTGGTGGAGATCCGCAGCCTGCGCCAGCGCCTCGAGGAGTCCATCTGCACCAACGACCGGCTCCGGGAGCAGCTCGAACACCGCCTGGCCTCCACCGGCAAAGCCAGCGGTACGGTGCTGCACTGGGCCGGGACTGCCAGGGCCCCAGGCTTTGGAGGGTGCTCATCCTGTGTAAAACAGGGCACTGGGGAGAATGACTCTGCACCGGTCCCCTCTGCAGGACTGCCCAGTGATGTCTATGCCCAGACACCGGAGCTGGGGCTGCAGCTGAGTGGGGAGAACCAGGCTCTGCGCGAGGAAAACCGGACCCTGCGGCTCCAGCGTGACCACCTCTCCCAAGGTAGGGCTGGGCCACGAGCATCCTGGGTCTGAGTCCCAGAGGGCACTGGCTGGGTGGGGTGGTGGTGAAACCTCCATGCTCTCTGTCCCAGAGCTGGCACGGGTGCAGGAGGCACTCCTGGCTGCCTGTTCCCGGGCACGGGAGGCTGAAGCAGAGCTAGGCCAGAGGCGTGGGAAGCAGAGGAGGCTGACAGAGGAACTCACTGAGTGCCAAGAGAGTGTTCGGCAACTCCGTGATGAGCGGCACTCTTTGCAGGAGGACAACAACAGGTAAGGTTTGGGGCATTGTCACCTTGGGGCCACAGGAGTGGGTGGCATGGCTGGCACCAGACCCACATGTCACCACTCTGCAGACTGCAGCACTCAGTGACACTCCTGCAGCAGCAGAGTGAGGAGCAGCGCCTGCTCCTGCAGACCCTGCGTGCGGAGCTGCACGTCTATGAGAGCCTCCCTGGCCCCTCTGCAGAGACACGAGCAGGTACAGGGCCTGTGCCCAGCCCCCTCAGCCCCTGGCCTTGGGGTGCCTGGCCCCTCTGCAACCCTTGGATGGTTCTAAACATCTCTCCCATCGTGGCAGCAGGTGGGACATGGTGGCCCGGTGGGGAAGCAGAGAGGGAGAACAGGACCCCAGCAGCCCCTGGCACAGAGCCACAGATGTCCACAGGGGCTCAGATGCTTCTTATTCCAGGTTGCTTCCCATCTCCTCCGGTGCGGGATGTTGGTACAAACTCAGCAGCTCCTCTCTTCTCCCCATTGCCCTCTGACATGTCGGTCGTTCGACGGATGGATGGTGAGTACCAGAGCCTGGCCACACACAGGCCTTAGGAGCTGCTGAGACCTGACAAACTCATGGCAGTGCCCTTGCTGAGCAAGACAGGAGAGCTCAGGGCAGATCCAAGCCCCAGGGATGGGACAAGAAGGGCCACAAAGGGAGCAGGCAGGGGTCCTCATCTATCCTTGCTTGTTCCACAGAGCCATGTGGGACAGACCTGCTGAGGAAGAGCGAGGGACCGATGGGAGCTCATGTCATTGGCCGCCTGGACACATACCGGGCCCTGGAGCAGCACATTGTGGAGGGGAAGGCGCTGGCCCGTGAGCTGATGTGTCTCACGCGCCCGGCGCTCGGGCTGCCCACCTGCCCGCTCCCAGGAAAGGAGGTAAAGTGTGGGCAGGACGGGACTGGCAGCAGCTGGGGGCTAGTACCTCTGTGGACCATATGTAGTGTGGCTCCCAGAATCGGCCCCAAGGCCTGCAGGGCTGGCAGGAGGCAGGGAGCCTCCAGCCTGGGGGCTGCTGCCAGCACTGCCCTGCCACACTGGACTGGGCACGGCGAGTCCCCGGGTGCAGCGGGATGTGGGTGCCCCAGCAGCACCTGCTCCCGCACCCTTCTCCCACAGGCCCTGGGATGGGCAGGCACAGGACAGGGGCACCTGTGGGGCAGTGCCAGCACCCTGCATGGCATCCTGGAGGAGTGCGTGTCTCTCCTCACTGCCTTCTGGAGCACCGTGCTGCCCATCAGCCCTGCGCAGCACCAGAGCAAGGTAAGCAGGGGCTGGGGGGGCTGGCAGGGCGGTGGGGCCAAGTGCTTACTGCTCATCACACCTCTCTCCTCTCTATGCTCCCAGGAGCAGGTGCTACAGGGTGAGATCGCAGCGCTGCGGGCCCAGCTCTCCGAGAGGGAGGATGCTCTGCAGAGCACAGCCAAGCAGCTGCACAGCACAGCCCAGCTCAAGGACAGCATGGAGCAGTTCATCGTCAGCCACCGTACGTGGCCCAGGTGGCACCCTGCTGTGGGGTGGCATGGTCAAGCTGGCCTGGTTCCCAAGTACCTGGGGTGGTTCCACCGCACAGGGGCCCCACTGACCCCATGTCTCTCTCCCCCACAGTAACCAAGACTCACAACGTGCTGCGCAAGGCCAGGACAAACCTGGAGGTGAGTTTGCCATGGCAGCCAGAGTGGGATGGGTGTCCTTGCCTTGGTGAGGTCTGGGGATAGGCACACATTACACACACCCTGTTGTGGCTTAGGGCCGGCTGGGTGCAGTGTGTTGGTGGGGGTGGAGACACAGGGACACATTTTCATTGTCTAGCCCCAGACTGTGTCCATGTCCCCAAGGTATGGCAGTGCTCCTTCTTATTGCCATGTGTGGTTTCTTGCCAGGTGAAGGCCCAGCAGGCCCTGCCTGTCGCTTGAGCCCCAGGCAGGGCAGGGAGTGATGGCCTGGCATGGATCAGCTCGCTGGCTGCTGAGCTGTGCCCTGCCAGAGGGCTGGAGCAGACTCTGTCCCTGCTACTCCAAGGGCTGGGGTGGGCAGGGGTCTGGGGTGCCCAGTGCTACAGAGTTAGTGGGTTTGGGCTGCTGTGGTGGTTGCATGCCCTCCATCAGCCTTTGCCTGGCATTGCAGCAGCTGCTGCTGGCTTGGGCTTTGCCTGCCCCGTGCTTCAGTGCTCACCCCCCTTCCACCCTTGGTGCTCTGTGGGGTGACATGACCCTCCACGCTGAGCACCCCTTGCCCTGGGACCTGGTCCCATCTGCAACCCTGCTGAGTACCATCCCTGCTCGTGGATGTATGTATATGTATATAGACAGAGGTATCGGAACTGCGTTTGGGAGCTTCCTGGGCATGTCGGGGCCCCAGCGCGGGAGGAAGATGTAAGAAATGCCATATTCTGTTCAGTGGCTGAAGAGTCCTCAATAAAGGTTTCCTTTGGGTTGTGGTGTTTCTGGCACGCCCATCTCTGCAGCCATGCTCCCCTCCCCACACTACCCACAGCACAGGGTGCCAAAGCCCCAGCTGTGGCCAACCCCAGCACCCCAAGGGCAGCTCTGCACCCCACTGGGTGCTTCCTTTCCTCCTCTCTGTTCCAGAGCCACCCTCCCACACCAGGCAAGCAGCACTGAGAACAATAAATACTGTAATAAATAGAGAAACCCCTGTCCCATGGCACTGCTGTGGCAGCAGGCAGTGCAGCTGGGGTCCTGGGGTGCCTGCCTGTGCTCTCCCCAGGCCGTTCCAGCGTGGGCATGTGCTGGTGTCCCTCTGGCTGTGACAAAGTCCTGTCCCATAAGAAGCATTCAATGTTGGGACAGGGCAATCAGTCCTTGATGGCACTGTCCCAGCAGGTGAGCGTGGCTGTGTCCAGCTGTACCTTCCATCCTGCTGGCTCAAAGCTGAACATGGCAGACGGCTGGGGCTGCAGAGCTGAGAGCCCTCCTCAAAGCCATGGCTGTGGGACAGGGGCAGGTTGCAGGCAGGGGTGTCACAGAGCCCCTAGCAATCAAGGTGGCCTTTGGAGACTCTAGACCAGGACAGCAGAGCAACCTTCAGCAGGTAGGACACATTCCTGGAGGCCTGGGCTGGAGGCAGTACAGGACCACCTTGGGGCCCTTGCAGGCTGGAGAAGACAGGCAGGGTGAAGCCTTTTCCATGGTGGGCATCAGGAAAGGCTGTTCTGGTGAGCAGCAAGTGGCCCCAGAGACTGACAGAAGCCTAGGGCAGCTGCAGGTGGGCAGAAACCAAGGGCTAAATCAAACCACGCCAGTAGGATGTGGCAGCGTCACAGGCCCCAGTGGCCCTGGGCTCGTTGCTGGGGCCTGTGTCCCTGCCAGGTTTGAGGCTCGAGCCAGTGGCCAGTTCTCACACAGTCCTGTGGCCCAGAGTGTGCAGACAAAGCAGCGTTTCGTGTCCTACGTGGGGGGAGTGTGAGGCCCTGGCTCAGATGGGCTTGTACAGCAGCGTGGTCACATACTTCTTTTTGTAGCGGTGCGTGGCACTGAGCACCATCACCCCGTCCTGCGAGAGGCACAGAGTCAGTGGGGGGCACTGGGGCGTCCCTGAGGCAGCTCTGGGGGCTCAGGGAGCTGCCCCAGCCCATCCCTGCTGTCCTGAGTCTCACAGCCTGTGAGACACATCCAATACACGATAGGGGAGCAGGGCAGAGCAAGGGAGGGTCTGCTACACACCAGGAGAGCTGCTCAGCTCCACCACGGCGCATGGAGGCAGCTGAAGGGAACTGTAAGGAAGCCACAACCTCCACCCCTGTGTGCCACACTTCACCAGGTAGCCACACTGTCCTTACGTGGGTCCTCTGGTCCCATCTCCATCCCCCCCGCCGTCCAAGTTCTGCTCCCTGCAGGTGCTGCAGGCTCCTGGGAGACACAGCAGCTTCCATTCCCTCACCCATCAACCTCGTGGGACCTGAGCTTACCTTGATGGAAAGCGCGTAGAGGTGATTGAGCATGACATGGTTGGGTTCGGGCAGCAGTGCTGGGTCACACTAGGAGGAGACAAGTGTCACAGGGGAACAGCACCTGATCCCCAAGCCCCAGCCAGCACAGGGAGCTGCTGTCTCAGGCAGTTTGAGCTTGCTGGTGTGTCTGGCTGTTCTGAACAAGAACAGAGCTCAGCTAAGCACCAGAAGGCCAAGTCAGTCTGGGTAATGGGATGAGTAATGCTTTTCCTAGGAAATGCCAAGGGCCAGGCCCCAGCCAAGGGCAGACCAGGCTCCCTGCAGACACGACTCCCCTTGTGACCCCAGCGTGGTTCTCTGTGTGGGCAGTATGTTGGTACACACCGAGATATTGGTGTCCTTGTTCAGGATGACCTGGAGGAGGTGAGGCGGGAGGATGGGTGGGGATTTGAAGCGCTCCTCGGGCCGGTATACGTACATCTCTTGCCCGTAAGGTCCAGGTGGTGAGCTCGATAAGTCTAAAGAGAAGAGAAAGGAGGAGACATGAAATGGCTAAAGCAGAATGTGTGAGAACAGAGCAGCTCCCAAGAAGCTGAGAAGGACCCAGAAGGGTCTTTCAGGTACAAACATCTTCCACAAGTCATGGCCAGGTATCTATCCTATACCAACAGCTCAGCCTTTACACAGCAGAAAAAGCAGCTACGTGAGCCCTGGGCATTTCAAAGCAGGGCTGTAAGCTGGTACGTGCACTGACACAACACAAGCACTCTCTGGTACCCACCGCAAGAACCCTGCATGTATTCTCAGCACAGCCTCTCCCATAGGAAGCAGCTGGCTCGCCCCAGGGCTGTTCCCTCAGCAGCAGGGACACAGGGAGCAGCTTGCCTGCATGCTCTCAGGACTGCCTGACAACAGGGTTCAGGAAAGGCAAGTGGGAATTCTAGACTGAGCAGCAGCTCCACACATGGGAGGGACCATGGGAGCTTGTGGTCACTGGCAGCTGGACTGGCTACATCTCCTGGTTACATCTGATCTGATCGTTTTGGAACAGCCAGCACCCAGAAGGGCTCCACCTCCCTGAGCTGCTGCTGCTTGCTGGCTTCTCTCCAGCAAAGTGCCTCTTGCCCAGGCTGAGAAAGGACATGGAGCTGAGCTGTATCTGAGGTGGGATTGACACACAACTGAGCTGCCTGCCAGCATTTCACACCAAGCCAGCACTGCCAGTGCCTGCCTGGTAACCCAACCTGCTGCTGTAACACAAGTAGAGAGGGAGGTTTGCAATGTGCTAGCACTAGTACCTTGGTGTGAAAACCAAGAGTAGCTGCTGAAAATAACCTGGATCCTGCTCTCACCTAGCTTGTACCCCGGATCAGATGACTTACAGTTGATCAGACAGAAAGGGCTGATGTTCCCAGTGTTCACCAGTCTGAAACGGCTCCCTCAGCCACACACAGGCACTGGCTCTGCTCCGGGGCTACCACAGAACAAGTCATACCAGCACAGCCCCTCCAGAGCGATGAGGCCTCAGCCGTGGGCTGCTGAGGACACACTGCCAAAGACTACTCATCCTGAGTGCAGACCCACAGCTCTGCTCAAAGGGTCTGTTCAACCCAGAGCAGCAAGTCTCAAAGCAGAGGAGGTGGAAAATAGCACATGCAAAGCTTTAATGCCACAAAACTCACCCCGACCTGAGGTTTCTGAGCTCTCCAGAGAATCCACCTTCAATGCATCAAACACCTCAAAGTCAGACTTCTTGACGTGGATTAGGTTGTTAATTGTCCCCATCTGGCTGGTGACCACGGGCTGGAGAGAACTGAGGTAAGAATCTTCCTATCTTCACCTCCAACTGAAGCACACTCCTAGATCCTTCCAGCCCAAGATATCTTTGCTGCACCACTATCTCAGAGCACAGGTGGCTGGTATCTAGCTCTGCTCTGCACTTGCAGATCTCTGCTGTTCACCTTGGGAGGATTTCCCTTTACTCCCAGGCTCCTATATCACCTCCTATTTTCATCCTCCATCCTGCTACATGTTGATGGGTGTGTTCTCCTTCCCATGCTGCTACTGTGTGATTCAGTTTGGAGAACCTGCAAATGAGTGATGACCCTATGGCCCATCTTCCCACGTAGCTAAATTCTCAATGGGACTTAAAGGCTTTCTGGCATTTCCCTGCCCCTCCCCAAAGCTTTCCCATAAAGCACAACTAAGTCCAGAGGAACCAGCCCCAGTCCAGAGGTGCCTCTTTTGTTTTGCCAGATACCCTCCTCTTCTTCCTGTTCCCACTCTGTTGCAGTTACATCCTGTCTAATTCCCTGAACAAGACAAGATCTGCAGGGATAAAGCTTTGAGTGTTACCTCAGATGGGTCGTGGACCCACTGGCCATCCACAAAAAATTTGTACTGGTGCTCTCCTTCTGGGAGATCCAGGATAGCGACGAAGTCGTTGTGGCTGTGCAGAGAGAAAAGATGTGCCATAGCATCACCCTGTTCATCCTCTGGATGCTGCACTTTCATGGGACCCCAGGAACCAGCACTGCCCAGCCTCTGTACCCCAACACCTTCATGCAGGATTAGGCTTGTTCATCATCAGTGGCCTGAGGCATGGCCATAACAGGCACGAGCATTCCAAGCACTAGCATGGCTCAAACCCTTGGGAGCCCAGCTGCAAGGAGAGCAGGAGGCAGTCCAGAGAAAGTGGATGTGACAGACATCTTGTGGAAGACAAACTGGGGAAGATGCACGGGCAAAGCTCCTGGCCCTGCGCTGGCACAGCAGGACAGGAACAGGTGAGGCAGCTGTTTGTAGTCTGCAACTGAGATAACTCCATTACGGAAGAATTGCTAGGATTATGCCTGGAGTCCTACACAGAGATTCCATATAAATCAGACATGTGGCAGAACAGCAACAACAGCATTAGGGCAGGAAGACACGTGAGGGACAAACAACCAACTCCCACTGGCAGCAATACAACCAGGCACGGGGTAAGGCTGAGGCCAAGGGAGCATCTAGCAGCTTGCAGAGGACTGCTGCATACCTGGGCAGGGCTCTGCTGCCAGGACTGGCTGCTGCGTGACATCCAGCGGGGCAACCAAAGTGGCCTATCCTGTCCCTCTGTTTCACAACTTCCCACTGTCCCTGGAGCAGCACTCAGGAAACAAGCTGACTACGGACTTGTGCTCAGACTCCCGGCTTGGGTGAATGCAGAAAAGCCAGGTAAGCAAAGGGAACAGCGACCAGAAGAGAGAAAGGAAAACATTCCCTGCAAAGGAGCAGAGGATAACCTGAGTGACCTGAGGGACTCGTTACCTCTTGATGAGTGGGATCTTGGTGCTCCAGTTGTTGAAGGATCCAGAGATGAAGACCTCTTTGCCTCCATCAGCCCAGCGGATGACAGTTGGACGAGCCTGTTGGGATGGTTTCACTGACTCTTCCAGATCTGGCTGCCATGACACAAACTCCTTGTCCCCAGGAAGCTGAGCAAAGAAAACCAGAGCCTGACTAAGACATGGAGACAACCGTGAACACATTCACTTCCCCCTGGCTTCTGCCAGCCCACCTGCATATCCCAGACAGGAGCACTCCAGCCTCCAAGCTCCCCACGGACCCCTTGCATGGCTGGGAGCACAGCCCCACACAGCCAGTGAGCCAAAGCTCCAGAGGGGAGGCAGGGAAGGGAGTGGCCAGCTCCTACCTTGGAGTCATGGGAGCTGAAAACACTGGGGTCATCAGTGCTGCCCACCATGATCTTGTGGGGGTGCTCCTTGGAGGGGTGGGAGGCACCGGAGCCATCCGAGCGGTGGGACTTGGAGCCATGGCGCTCCCCAGACACTCGCTCACTGGTGGTGTTCCCCATGACAGCTCAGCAGGCCCTGTAAGGGACAGGGAACAACACTGTGCCTGTGCACACAGGCTCTGGCAGCGAGGAGAGGAGCAAAGACACCGTTTTCCAACGCTCTTTGCCAGAGGAGATGGACAGCAATCCTAAAAAAGGCCCCAAGTTCACTCCCACTACCAAGTTTGGAAGCTGAATGGGAATTCAACAAACAAGACAGCTTAACCTAATTATAGCCACAACCTTAAGAACCATTACTCTAGTTAAGCTGGTAACTGTTAAACTCTAAAGCTGACACTAGTTCACCTGTGTCCCACATCAGCCTTTGGCAGCCAGCAGAGTAGAGGGGCTGATGGGAAAAATAAAGCCAACTTTTATTAGCAAATCAACTGCTTGGCGTTAACAGACCCTCTTTCACAGTCCCACAGTCAGGCTCTACAGACAAATCCCCTACATCCAGCAAGAAAACAGCCAGAGAGTGAAGGTAGCAGCTGTTTTACAGCTCCCAACAAGTCTCCAAGAGCTAGCAGGCAGAAGAGCAGAGCCTTGTGCCTGGCAAAGACGACAGGGAGCATTTAAAGTGTCCAAGTGGAATCGCCCAGGCTGGAGCTTGTCCAAGGAGTGGGGCTAATGCTGTGCTGTCTGCAAAAAGCTCAGCTCTCAGCAGCATTCGCTTATGATTCACCAGACAAGCCACTGTGTCGGCTGCAGCACAGCACAGTGAGGAGCTCTGCTTGATGTGACCCAACCGGCAGCATCATCCCGAGCTCTGGGGCACCTGCCTGGCCGTCAGGAGGCACACGATGAGGGAAGGACAGCCCCAGCCACCCCAGTGTCCCTCTGTAGCTAGAGGTGGGCCACCATCCCCAATCTCACCCAGCTCACAGAAAGCAAAACAGGAGAACTAACCAAGCCACAAACAACTACACACCCCTTAGGACAAACAACAAAGCCACTGCAAGCTACATGGGACTCTTCAGGCCTTACCCAGTTTTCAGGAGCCGAGATAGACTGGGATTCTTGCCCACTTCCCAGGCTTATTTTGCAGCTTGCAGCTTACTCTGGGCTCTGCAGAGCAAGGCAAGGGGACAGCCAGCCACTTGTGATATTGGAGGTTTGTTTAGAAGATCAAATTATATGAAGGGTGCCAGGCACGGCTGCCAGCCAAAGGCAGGCTTTAGAACATTACAGAGCAATTGCTAAAGTATTTCTTAAAACCTGAGGGCTAAAAGGCAGCTCAAGAGGGCAGCTAATCTGTACCTTCACCTCTCTGCGTGGCTCAAGTATACCTGGCAATCCAGGTCAGGTGAGCTGCACCTCTTGCTCTGACATCTTCCTCCTCTGCTCTGAGGAGGCTCAGCCAGCTCCTCACAAAAACTGCCCCGTGCCACTAACCTGCTGCTGAGGGGTTTCCTCCCCAGTATCACCAATAAGGATCCCCTGCTTCTTATCTACAGGGAAAAAAGCAGGAAAAGCTGAACATTCTCTTGTACCAGGACCGACCTAAGAGATACGTGCAGGTGTTAACGGATGAGAAGCTTCCCCTTCTCTTCTGTAAAAGGAATCCAGTCCCCTCTGTCCCTTCCAGGTCACGCTCTCCAAACACCTCCTGAAGTTTTCCCCAACCGGTGGCTCCTTTCTGGCGTATGCCACCCAAATCCCCTGCATGACACACACAGGCACCATGCCTGTGCTGGGACACCAGCCTGTGCTGTCTTTGCTGAATTAACTTCTACAGCTCAAACCCTTCTGCAGCCAGACCAGCCCAGGTAGCACGGCACACTAGGATGGTGTGACACGGGTACGTCCAAGTCACGGACAGAAACGCTGCCCACAGCAGAGCCCAGGCAAACCTCCGCGGCCTCTCGGCCCATCCGTTCCCAGTCTGGCAGCGAGCCCTGCCAGCCGCAGCCGCAGCCAGGTGGGTGCCTGCCTGCCCTTCGCAGGCCCCTCCGGTCCCAGCCACCACCCCCTCCCCATTTTGGAAATGACAAGTGAAATACACCAATTCCCCCCGGGGTATGTCACGCTTGCTGCCTCCCCCCCCCGGCCAGTGACCCGCACTGGGAGACACCGTCCCGGAGGCTCTGTGCTCTGGGATGGCGCCTGTGCCCGGTATCCCGCCGGGATCACACCTCCTGCGGCTGGCGTGGCCGGGGAAGCCCGATCCGCCCGGGCTCTCCCTCCCTCGGAGGAGGGAACCAGAGCTCAGCCCTGGGGTTGCCGTAAGGTTAAGAGGATGAGCTGGGAAACCGGGGGAGGAAAACGTCCCTCCGAGCAGGCAGGGCTGGGGCACGGGCGGTGGCCGGGCTGTCTCGGCGGGCTCGGCCAACGCCACCCGCGGCTCTGCCGTGGTCCGGGAGAAGAACGGGACACACCGGCAGGCACAGGGCCCTCCCGAGGGGCTGCGAGCCGGGGTCTGCACGGGTGACAGTTCCGGGACAGCGCTACACCGCGGAGACGCGCAGCCACGTCTCACCCACCTCCTCCCGCAGCGGCGCCCGGCCAGCCGCCACCCTCACAGCGCCCACCCTCACAGCCGCCCG
>WEIV01026132.1:279541-294979 GCA_013390005.1 Calyptomena viridis
CCGCGGCCGCGCCCCGCCCCGGACCCGCGGCCCCGCCGCCGGGCACTCGCCATGTTTGTTGAGGGCGGCTCTCGTCGTTGTTGTTAATGGCGCGCGGGCGTGAGGAGGGGGGACGTAGCGCGGCTTCACCTCGCCGGCAGCCATGTCTGTTGAGGGCAGGGCTGGGCCGGGGTGGGGGGCAGGTTGTGGGTGCAAGCGGCCGGGGCGTTGCCCGTGGGCAGGACAGACGCCTCAGGATAGACCCCACAGACTGAGGCAGGCGGGCAGTGTGGTCCCTGGTTCCCTCGGCACGGGGACAAGCTTTATTGCTCTCTTCCTGAGGCGCCTCGGTCGGGCGCATTCCCAGTTTCCCCAGTTTCAGTGTGATCTAGCCCACAGACAAAACTTGTGGAGCTTGTGGCCAGGATTTAGGGAAGGGGAGTGATCCCTGTCCTCGGAGCAGCCCGTGGCGACTTGCGTGTCCCTGGCACAGCGGGAAGGCAGGAACAGACCAGGCTGCACCTTCAAGGAACGACTTGTCTCTGGCCGTGGTGGCACACCTAGCAAGGGACAACAGACACAAGCCCAAAGGAAAAGCAGGAGGTTGCCGAGAGGACCCCTTGTCTCCATTTTAGGCTAAGGAGAGAGCGAGACATAGACGAGGGTGACCACAATCATGCCGATGCTGAAGAGGACCGTGAGGATGTGGGGCAGGGCGCTGGAGCGGCCAGGACGGGCCCTGTCCTGGGGCTGGAGGGCTCTGACCACGCGCTGCCGCTGGGTCAGGATGGCCTCCCTGGCACCTGCCCAGGCGCCCGGGCCCCGCAGCCGGTACTGGTACGGCGTGCAGGGACCGAAGGCCACCTCCAGCGCCAGCTTGGGGTCAGTGAGGAAGAGGGTGAGCAGGTTGGGCTTGACCCCCAGCGGGCAGGCGAGCTCGTCCATGTAGGGGATGTAATCCACCTGGATGGTGTGCCGCCGGCTCTTCACGTACCTGTGGGAGGGAGGGCAGGTGGGTTTGGCAGGTGGGCGCGGGGCAAGGGCAGCAGAGGTGATGCCGTGCAGGTTCCTTACCGCTCGGCCATTCTGTCCTTGGTCTGTGTGATTTCAGCCAGCATGTCAGCAACCGGCGGCAGGTCCTGCAGCCCTGGGGAAGTGGAGGCTGTTGCCGCAGGGAAGGCTATTGTCCCACGGTCTGGATAGCTCAGCCAAGCCTCTGCTTGCACATGGAAGCCTTTGGGGCTTTGGGGAAGTGCCAGCATGTCAGGAGCAAAGTAGGAGGCATGAACAAAGAAAGTAGTGGTAGGAAAGGAATGGGAGAAGGTTGTTTGCAGGCGACAGGACCTGTTAGTGTCCCCCACAAGAGAAGATCAGAGCAAGACTCATTGCAAAATACAACACTGGTTTTTGTCCTCATGAAGAAGCAAAAGGAGGATAAAAAGGTGAGTGTGGGGAGGCAGTGTGTGAGGGCATGCCACAAGCTGAACACCTCAGTCTTAGTGTGGCTGGGGGAGCCTGGCTACTCCAGACTGGTGACTTACCCTTGAAGACTTGGGTGGCCCAGCGACATTGCAGTTCGGAGATGGGCATGATGGCACCCAGGGGCTGGATGAGGCCAATGAAAGCCAGCGTCGGCTTCTCCAGGTCAGGGGGGAACACAAATTTGTAGAGGGGGATCTGGTTCTCCACCACCTTCACGCAGCCCTCAAGGAATGGGAAGGAGAAGCTGTATCCTGTGGCAAAAACTACGGCATCGATGTCTTCCCTGGTGCCATCCTCAAAGATGGCAGATGTCTCCGTGAACTCCTGGATGTTTGGCTTCACCTGCACCCTGCCTGAAATGATGCGGTTGGGCAGGTCGTCGTTGATGGTTGGGTGCTGGTCAAAGATCCTGGAAGGGACAGACAGACCTCATATGGGCCTGGGCTTTGGGACAGGCAGTGGGATGGGCATTGCCAGGGCAGGCACCAGGGGTGCTGCTGGAGCACTCACCGGTGCTGGGGCTTTAGGCCGTAGAGTGCGTGGTCAAAGCGGGTGTTCACCTTCCTCTCCAGGAAAAAATTGGTGACATTTGAAGGCAGCAGTTTACGGAGGAGCTGCAAGAAGCGGCTGATGTAGCTGAAGTCAAAGGGGTACCCGCCTTCTGCCACCCGGTATAGCACCCAGGTCCCGCGCTTGGTACTGAGGAAAACCTGGGAGAAAGGAGAAGAGAGGTAGAGGAAGAAGGCATCATGGCATCATCCTGAGACCAGGCTGGACCCCTGCCGTGCTCTGGGGACAGGGGCACTGGCACGGCTGCTGGGACCACAATAGGCACCCCACTGAGAGGGTACGTGGAGCTGGGTGCTGGAGGGTGGGGGGATGATCGGTGCCCTCCAGGGTCCAAATAATAAGCACCCCATCCCTGTTAGCCTCTCCCAGCACACCTGTTTGGCTGTGTGGCTCAGCTCCACTGCGATATCAATGCCTGAATTCCCGGTGCCAACCACGACCACTCGCTTTCCCAGAAAGGACTGCGGGCTCTTGTAGTTCCTGCTGTGCAGGTACCAGCCCTCGAATTTTTCCAGCCCTGGAAGAGAGAGGGAAACCATGCCGGTCTGGCATGTAAGGCAGGAGGGTGGCTGCCCCCGGTCAGGTTGGTAGTGTGTTTTGGGAACAGACTGGGACCAGCCCTGAGGTAGTGCGCAGAGAGGGGGTTGCATCCCCAGTCTGGGAGATTTTCAGTCGCCCCAAGCATTCTACTCTGGCTTTGGGGCTGGCCTGACGTGGAGCAGGGCTTGGACTGGATACTTCTGTGCTCCCATCTCAAAAACCTCCTGTGGTTCCTGGTGCCATGCATTGAGGGTAGAGGAGCAGCCAGGGTCAGTGCCTATAACCAGATGCTGGTGATGGTGTGGTGTCCTCCAGCCTGTTCCCCAGCCAAAGAGGGTCTCCACAGCTGAAAGGCCTCCAGGAATTTTTGCCTGGCACCCAAAGGAGAAGGCTGACACCAGTGCCAAGCTCTCAAGCCTTGGTAAGGAGCTGGAAAATCCAGCATATGCTTGTCCAGCAGTGTAGAAAGGGAGCCTGTCTCTGATGGGAGAGGTGTGCTGGCAGTGGTGATGCCTGCCAGCAGGATGCTTTGGATGCTCATACCTGGTATGTTAAAATGTGGAGACATTTTTGGCAGCACCCAGAGTAGAGTGGGGACTGAGCTGGAGAGGAGGGTGGTCCCAGGGATGTCAGGGACCAGGGGAGCAACCTTTGGGGCAGTACCTGGGAAGGTGTTCAGTGGGAGATGTGCCTCGGTGTGGTGCCCACTGCACACCAGCACAGCGTCGAAGACAGCTGCCTCCTGCTTCCCCTCACTCTCTGTCACCACATCCCACTGGCCCGTGGTGGCAAAGTCAGGGCGCTTGGATACGCGGCACACGCTGGTCTGGGTGCAGGGAGAACAGGTGTCAGGCACCCTGTGCCCCCCAGCCCTGTTGTCACCACCCCCTGGGCCCCCCGGCTCTCACCCTGAAGCGGATGTGGCGGAGCAGGTCAAAGTGCTGGGCGTACATGCGGAAGTATTTCTGGGTGCAGGGAGAACAGGTGTCAGGCACCCTGTGCCCCCCAGCCCTGTTGTCACCACCCCTGGGCCCCCCGGCTCTCACCCTGAAGCGGATGTGGTGGAGCAGGTCAAAGTGCTGGGCGTACATGCGGAAGTATTCCATGATCTTGGAGTTGTGCATGTAGTTGGGGAAGTCCTCGGGGATGGGGAAGTCACTGAAGCACATCATCTCCTTGGAGGTGTTGATGATGACGGAGCGATAGATGCTGGCACGGCCGTCCTCGGGGTGCTCCTGTGGGAGTGGGGCACAGCTCAGCACTGGCCAGGGACTGCAGGGCTGCCTGCCTGCCCTGCTTGGCACATCCCTGTGCCTGTGGGTACGGGTGGTCATAGCACCCATCCAGGCACTCTCCCATGAGACCATGTGCCCCCCAAAAGCAGGGAAGCAGAGACTCTGGCTTGGTGGGGACCAGGCAGTAGTGACAGCAAGTTGTGGTGATCTTGCACCTCAGTTTACCCACTAAACTTTGCTCCTATGAGCTAGCACGTTCCCAAAGCTGCCTGTGATGGCATTGCCCCAGCTGCTATATCAGGTCTTGCCGGTTGTGAAGCCAACACCAGTGCTTCCTCCTGAGTGGCTGCTCCTGCTTGACGGGTCTGTGCGTTAGTGGCCAGATGCTGCCTCCTTGGCTCTGCTCCACCAGTCCCGTTCCTGATCCATCATGGGCAGAACCAGCAGGCTGTGACTGAGCCACCCCCAACCCACACTGGCGTGGTGCTGTGTGTATCTCTCTGGGCTCTCCCACCTGTGTATCAGGGCATGATGGGAATGCTGGTCTTGTTGGTGAGTCCATGGGGGAAAAGCCAGCAGCCTTATTAGTTTAGGCAGAAACAAGCCCCAGGGCCTCCCACAAGACAAGGAGAGCCAAGCAGAGACAGCAGCACTTAGTGATCTCTTTGTGGGTGAGTGACACAGGAGAAAGGAGAGGAACAACTGTAATTCCAGGAAAGGGCTGGGCATGATAGAGACTGGGACAGACAATGGGGTCAGATAGGAAAAGGGTAGGTAGAAAAGTACTGGAGGGGGACCAAGAGCGAAAGAGCAGTTCAAGTGGTGGATGAGACTAGGAAGGGAGGGATGGGAAGGGGGAAGCTGGGGAAATGAGCCCTGGGGTGAGGTCCCTGGTGACAATCCAGGCTGCTGCTAATGGGAAAGAGATGGATCCCGTGTTCCTGGCACACCAGCTAGCACCACCCTGACCATCCACTGCCTAGCAGTTCTACTTTCCTGTGGTTTTCCTTGGAAACCTGCCTGCTACATGCTTGCAAAGCAGGGGAGTGGTGCTTTCCTATCTGCCAACGACCAATCCCAACCCCATCTGTGCTGCCACAGGGCAGGCTGGCACGCACGGGGCTTACCTCAAAGCGCCAGAGCCCCCCGATGTCCTTGCTCCTCTCAAAGCAGGTGGGCACCAACCCCTCATCCAGGCAGCATTTCAGGGCGCACAGGCCAGAGGCACCGGCACCAATGATGGCTACTCTCTGGGCAGCCATGTCCCACGTTCTGGTGTTGGCAGGGACGCTGGAGAAAACGTGGCCAGGAGCAAAGCACACCGAGGGTGTTGTGCAGCCTGGTAGGTCACACCATGGATGATGCACGGTGCTGCTCAACTTTGGGATGACTGTCCCTGTGCTTCCTGTGGGCGGCCACGGGCATCTGGGGTGTCATAAGATTTGTTTCTTCCAGAGATGATCTACAGGTTCCCTCCACCGCCCTGCCACACCCCCTGTGTGTGCCTGCCCTCCGCAGGAGGATCATTAAATTCTCTTGAGTGCTTCATGATGGTGACACTGCCCATGGACTTCCTGGGCAGGGCAGGGATATGGCTGTGCTCCGGATTTCAGCAGGTCATTAACCTAGGGGGATGTTCAGGTGGCTGGCAGTCATGCCAGCCCAGGCATGTGGTGGCCAGGACTCCTGTCACCATTCTGGGTCCCCAACCCACCCAGGCATCTTCTGGAGGGGCTGCGTGCAGGTGACAAGGGTAGCACTGAACTGTGCCACCATGACCCCTGGGACCCACACCCATAGCACACACCGTGAGTGAGGCTGTCTTGCTGTGGATACACACTGGTGTGTACATGTGTGTTCATCAGCCCATACTGCTGGGGGCTAGTGGCACGAGGCCAACCTCAAACCCGTGAGCAACCCCCAGCACGTAGCAGGTTGTGATAGTGTCAGTAACAGGACAGACGCTTGGCTGTTTAATGTATTTATACAGACAGAAAGTGTGCTGTGCTTTTGCTGTTTAGCTCTCATGTGAGTGTGCCAGCGGTGGCACAGTTGGGTTATAGGGGACAGAAAAGCTCAGAGTGCTGGCGGAGAGGGACTGGATTTTAACCAGAGCATGAGCAGGTTTCCTCCTCTGTCCTTGGCAGCAGCTCCACAGTGGGAGGTGCAGAGCAGGTGCCCAAGCATTATTTTGGCAGCCGGGGAGGTTCTGTGCATCCCAAGTTTACGGTGTGGTCACAGTGTGGCCATGCCAGGCAGAAGGAAGGTTTCTGCCAGCACTGGGGTGCACAGGCTGCTGTGAGGCAAGGGTGACCAGCCAGCCCCTCGGCACATTGCAAAGCCTCCCCTCCTGTGCTTGCAGGGCACCTAAAAGTAAGCAAAAACAGCAGCAAGGATGGCCACAGCCCCAACCAGCTTGAAGATGAGGGGCACAGCAGGGGCTGTGGGACGCTCCTCCACGTGCCGTGTCTGCAGGGGCTTGATGATGCGCTGCCACTGGGTCAGGATGGCCTCCCTGGCACCTGCCCAGGCGCCCGGGCCCCGCAGCCGGTACTGGTACGGCGTGCAGGGACCGAAGGCCACCTCCAGCGCCAGCTTGGGGTCAGTGAGGAAGAGGGTGAGCAGGTTGGGCTTGACCCCCAGCTGGCAGGCAAGCTCATCCATGTAGGGGATGTAATCCACCTGGATGGTGTGCCGCTGGCTCTTCACGTACCTGTGGGCAGGGAGGAAAGGCAGGTTCTGGCAGCAGAGCCAGCAGATGCCCTGGGCACCAGCAAGGCGAAGGGCACCATCATGGGGAAGGATTGGTAGGCTGCAGGTAGTGTGGCCAACCACATCCCTGATGTCTCTTGTCACAGACCAAAGTGCCAGGATTCAGCCATGGGACAGGACAGGTGCCCAAGAGCAGCTATGCCCAAAGCAGCTCCCTCCCTGTTCCTGTGGGGATCTTACCTCTTTGCCATCACTTCTTTCTTCTGTTTGATGTCAGCCTCCATGTCGTGCTGTGGGGGCAGCTCGTTCAGCCCTAGGGAGAATGAACCACAGCATGTGGGGGGCTGCACCCCGCTGACCATGGCAGCCACTGTGGTGCTGCCCTTACTTGGGTGCTGTGCCCCTGCCAGCACTACTTTAGCAGGTGGTCTGGCACCAGAGGCATGTCTGAGCTCCTCGGGACAGGAAGGAGGAGCCCATGGAGCTCAGAGTATGGACGTCACTGTGCCTCTCAGGAAACAGCCCATCTCACCATGAGGGCTGCAATGTGGCCATACTGTCACCACAGCCAGGATGGCACAGCCAGCTGCTGCCTCCCTGACATGGCTGGGAACCATTTGCCCCTACTCTAGGGCTTCAGGCTTAGGCTGCAGCCACAGAGCAGGTTTGCCTTTGCTTACCCTTGAAGACACGGGTGGCCCAGCGACACTGGAGCTCGGAGATGGGCATGATGGCACCCAGGGGCTGGATGAGGCCAATGAAAGCCAGCGTCGGCTTCTCCAGGTCAGGGGGGAACACAAATTTGTAGAGGGGGATCTGGTTCTCCACCACCTTCACGCAGCCCTCAAGGAATGGGAAGGAGAAGCTGTATCCTGTGGCAAAAACTACGGCATCGATGTCTTCCCTGGTGCCATCCTCAAAGATGGCAGATGTCTCCGTGAACTCCTGGATGTTTGGCTTCACCTGCACCCTGCCTGAAATGATGCGGTTGGGCAGGTCGTCGTTGATGGTTGGGTGCTGGTGAAGGACCCTAGAAAGTACAAGGAGCCATTAGGGCACTGGGGTGGGACTGTCTCTGCTCTATGTCCTGCTCCAGCCACTGCTCCCTGCTCTGGGGATGCTCATCCCCAGGGATGCTCATTGTCAAAGGGGCTGGTCCCCCAGAGATGCTCAGCAGCTGCCCCTGCACTGGTGCCACCAAGGGTCCCTGGAAGGCGCAGTGGTAGCTCCCTCGAGCATTGCCTGGGCACAACAAAACTATTAACCAGGTTTCCAGGACTGGTGCCTTGGCCCCAACCCAGGCACAGGGAGCATGGAATGGCCACATTGGGTTGGAGACAGATGGAGGTGGAGGGTCCCTCTTGGGTAGGGGGAGCATTTGCTGATACCTGTGCTTTGGCTTCAGGCCATAATGCACGTGGTCGAACCTGGCATTCAGCTTCTTCTCCATGTAGTCACAGGCCACGGATGGGCTGACCAGGTGCTGCAGGAATGTCTTTATGCGGGTGGTTAAGATGGTGTCAATGGGGTAGCCCTGATTTCCAACACGGTTGAAGATCCATGCACCCCGGCGGGTGCTGAGGAAGACCTAGACAAGGGAGAAGCAGCTCCTGAAGGCAGCGATGATCGTGGGGGGCTGTCCTGGGGAGCCCACATCCTTGCCCTGGAATCACTCTGCTTTGTGCTGCCCAGGCGCTGGGCAAAGACCCAGAGGGCAGAAGGAGATGGTGAATGGCATCTAGCAGGGAGAGACAGGGAAGCACATGGGCACATGGGCAGCATCAGCCTGGGGCTCAGGGATGAAAATTGTTGTCTGTGTGGGACTGAGTCTCAACTGCCACCACTGGCTGGTGAGTGGGATTGGTGGGTGCCAGCACTGTCAAACACAGTGAGTGCTGGGATGGAGCAGCAGCTGTGCAAGTGCCTTGGTCCTGGTGTCTTTGTGGACCTGACTGTCCCACAGGGAGCCGCCCAGCTCACTGGGATCCTACTCCTGCCTCTCACCTGCTGGGCTGTTTGGCTGATCTCCACAGCCAGGTCTGACCCTGAATTCCCGATCCCGATAACGACGACCCTCTTGTCCCTGAAATCCTGAGGGTCCTTGTAGTCTCGGCTGTGGAGGTAGTGGCCCTTGAACTTCTCGATTCCTGTGAGCAGAGAGGAGGTAAGCCTGGCTTCCTGGTGCCAGGATGGAGGATCACCTCCCCAAAGACTGGAAACACTCCCCTGCCCCACCAAACCACGCCTGGGGGGCATGGGAGTGTTCCTGGAGTCAAAGCAAGGCAGGGACATGCTGGGGCTGAGAGGAAAAGCATCAGGGAGAATAGGGACTGGCACAGCTGAGCTTTCTGGGGTGTCTCCTCATGCCAGGGTACAGGGCAGTACCTGGGAAGGTGTTCAGTGGGAGATGTGCCTCGGTGTGGTGCCCACTGCACACCAGCACAGCGTCGAAGACAGCTGCCTCCTGCTTCCCCTCACTCTCTGTCACCACATCCCACTGGCCCGTGGTGGCAAAGTCAGGGCGCTTGGATACGCGGCACACGCTGGTCTGGGTGCAGGGAGAACAGGTGTCAGGCACCCTGTGCCCCCCAGCCCTGTTGTCACCACCCCCTGGGCCCCCCGGCTCTCACCCTGAAGCGGATGTGGCGGAGCAGGTCAAAGTGCCGGGCGTACATGCGGAAGTATTCCATGATCTTGGAGTTGTGCATGTAGTTGGGGAAGTCCTCGGGGATGGGGAAGTCACTGAAGCACATCATCTCCTTGGAGGTGTTGATGATGACGGAGCGATAGATGCTGGCACGGCCGTCCTCGGGGTGCTCCTGTGGGAGTGGGGCACAGCTCAGCACTGGCCAGGGATTGATGGGGAGGGATGGCCAGGGCTGATGTGGAGCCCCTGCCCATAGTCTCACTCAGAGGACCTTGCATGCCACCTAACCAGAAACCACTGATCCCTGGGGGTCACCGTGCTTGCAGGGTTTACCTCAAACCTCCAGAGGCCTCCGATGTCACCACTCCTCTCGAAGCAGACGGGCTCCAGCCCCTCTTGTAGGCAGGCTTTGATGGCGCACAGCCCGCTGCTGCCTCCGCCGATGATGGCCACCCTCTTTGCCATGCTGCTCTTCACTACTGGATCTCTGCCTGGGGACAGCACCGGAGAGCGGGGCTGGGGAGCGAGGGATGCAACTGTGCAAAATTTTGGCCCTGTCCACCAGAGGTGCCAAGCTGATAGGCAGCCTCCCAAAAGTTTGTCTCAGGTTGTGAAGTAACTGCTATTCCCCCAGGGGACCTGGCCAGTGCTGGGTTTTGCACTGTGGTGTTGCCTCTGGATGGCCTGGGGAGAAATGCTACCAAGTGCCAGGGAGCCTCAAAATCTCCATGCTCATGCCAAGTCCCAGGGATGGAAGCACACCAGAATACTGTGCCCTGCCATGGAGACCGATGGCTCCTTCCCAGATGGGTGACAGCCCCTCTGCCTGCCCTTTGCCCTCTCTCTCCCTGCCCCGCTGCCTGCTGCGTGCCGGCAGCCCGGGGAACACCCTCAACAGACCTGCGGCTGTGGGAGCAGCAGCCAGGGAAAACCGGGGAAACCGGGACACACACCCTGGTCTCTGCCGGGTTGCCCCGACCCGTGACGCCGGACGGAGGTCTTTATGGTGTGCAGCGGCCGTGAGCGGATCCTCCCCCTCCGTCACTCCTCCCACGGGACCAGCGAGAGGAAGCCAGCACCCGGCTGGCTCCCGGCACTTGCTTGGCTTTTCCGGGAGCGGCTGTCGCACAGCCTCGGACAGCAGGGTAAGGAACCATTCCCAGACGCCGTGCGGGGAGACAGACACGCAGCCGCTGCCCGTGGCGTGGGTGGTGAGTAAACAAACACTGTCCTGAACTTTCATCCCTGAGATTATAAGGATCAGCCCAACCCCGTTTATCCTGGTATCCGGCGGCGCACGCGGCTCTGGCTGCTCCAGTGGCACCCGGCACCGTATTGCCCATACCCTTTGTGCCCCTGGGCTGGGCATGTTGGCATATTGTCCCTGTAGCCACCACTCACTCGTGGGCTACCAGAGTCCTGGGACCAGCGAGACCCTGGTGTGAGGAGCCACCACGCTGCCAGGGTGTCACTGGTGCCAGGGTGGTGGGACCACTTAGGAACAGGCTGTTCCCGGCAACAGGAGGCACATACCAGGTGGATCCAGAGCCCGCTGCTGCCTCCTGGCACACTCGCAGCCAGACAGCCTCTGGGGACTGCAGGGGAAATTTGCTCTCCCATGTCCAGGGAACTTCACCCCAGAGCTGAGCAAGGCACAGGGCTGAGGAGGGGTCAAGCTCTGCAGCTGAAATGGCTTTAACCTTCTAAGCCTCATAGTATGTCTGCAGTAAATTTAATCAAACTCTTTCTTTCCCTTGTCAACAGCTGATCTCTGCCCGAGGCAGAGGCGCTGAGCTGCCAACCCACACTCTGTGCCTTCCTGTCAAAAAGCAGCAAAAGCATCTTACCAGGCACAAGATCAGCACGGGCACAGCAATGTGGCAGCACTGGCAGTGCTACTCTCCCTGCTCTCCCCTCAGCTGGCTTCTGGCTCTTTTGCAATCTCTGCAGATTGCTCAAGGGCAACAGGTACAGGAAGCCTCTTTGAGCTCTCAACCTCACTGTCGTGCTGTGAAACCTTTGCCTCTGAATTTGCCCTTCTCCCTACAGGAGGGCACACTGCCCTCGACTTTGCCCTGCTGTGCTTGGGCTCATGCCATGGCATTTTGGTCAAGACTAGATGGCTGATGTCCACAGGAAAGTCACAGTTCCCCATGCCTGGCAAGCACCCAGTATATACAGTGTGGGGGGCAGCGTCTGCTCTGGGCTTCCACAGTATGTAGGAGTGCCACGGGACAAACAGAGCTGAAAGCACCAGTCTCCTTCTTATCAGTGGGTTAGTACTCATCTTTGGAGGAGTAATGACAAGTGACAAGCACAGGAGGAGACCAAAGGTCTCTCTGGTGGAGGTGGGGAGAAGCAGAGGAGGTGAGAGGGTGGCTGGGCAGCCCATGACCCAGCAGGGCTGTGCACTGGTGATGGTGGGTGCCACTGTCATGTCAAACACTTTCATTTTAACCCCTGTATAACTGACAGTGGATGACAGGGTGCTTCTACCGATGGCCCTCAAGCTGCTCCTGCACACTTCATACAGGGCAACAGCACACTTAAAACACTGCCTGGCCTTAATACGACTTAATTAGTGCTTTCCAGGGCCTGAGTGCATTAATAGACCTCAGTGACCACAAGGAGTCTCACCTGAGCCCAATCGCCCCACCCACCTGTCACAAGCACTGTTTAAGCTCATTATTTAAGCTCAGACCAGGACCTTTACTCCCTGCCTGGCTATGGTTCCTGGTGATGTGGGTTTTCTGCTTTTCTGGTTCAATCTCAACTTGACTCCTTACAGAGGCTCCTCACAGTTCCCTCCTGCCAAGGACAAGAAGCCCTCTGTGAAAAACAGACTGCCAGGACCAGGGCGGGAGGTGGTGTTGGCAGTTAGGGCTTCTTACCTGCAGGAGGTCCAGGTAAGACTCAGACCTGGGGCTGCTCCACAGCCTGGGAGAAAGTGTATTGCTGGGCTGTGGGGAAGGGGCTGGCTGTGCAGAATGTTGTCTGCAGCCTGGGAATGTGCCGACCACCAGGAATTGCTGTGGATGCACTGTACCCCCTGGGAAACAGAAAATCCTGTGGAGGGGAAAAGGAGCTGGGAAGCTCTGAACAAGGGCTTCAGGAGCAGGCTTCTGTTGGGAGCTGCTTCCCCTGTTACCCACTGGAGGGATCAACCCTTCAGTCCCACTATCCTTTCCCTGTAGCACTGGGAGCCAGGTGCCTGTGTCCCCGTTGCTCGATGTCTGACCTCAGTGCAGTACATAAATTCAGAGCAATAGGGAAGAGATTGTTTAGAAAGACAGAGCTATTTATAACCCTGAGGAGACCCTCATAAGGCCCTCTAGGCAAGTGTCATAGAACAGGCTGTGCAGGATATGCTTAGGACAGCAGCATGATCAGTGTATTTATAAGATACAGATACATGGGTGATTGTAGAGAAACCTCTGCAAAGTCACAGCTACCACATACACCATGGGCTATTGCAAGTGACCAGCAAGAGCATGCAGATTCACAGTATCAGCAGTGAGCTGCCAGATGAAGTGTGCTGAGCCCTCCCCAGGCACTGCAGTGACTCTTAATTTTGTCACAGTGCAGCTGCTTGGCCAGTGCAGACCCTGCCTGACACCTGACCAGGAGGGCAAGACGGCACCAAACATCTAAGTGCAGGCCAGGAGTAGCAGAAGTCTTGGCTGGGCTGATGGGGTTTAGGATGTGAGTTCAAGTCCTACTATCCCGCCCCTGTGCGTGCTTAGAAAACCAGTGCACTCCCCCTCCTCTGAGAGGAGCCCGGCCATCAGTGGCTCCAGAGCGCAAAGAGGGCGGGTGCGTTGAGCGGGGACAGCCAGCAGTACTCCACCACACTGTACAGGGCATAGCCCAGCACCAGCCCAAAGAGCACATCCGTCATGTTGTGCCTGCCCAGCATGACCCTGGAGATGCTGACGATGAGAGCCCAGAGCACCACGAGGACCCGCAGGGGGACGGCGAGGACCAGGTGTCGCAGGAAAAAGCGGCAGACCAGGGCAGCTCTGGTGGCGTGGCCAGAGGGAAAGGAGTACTTGTCCACTGAGAAGGTGACAAACATGTCCATCTTGTTGTGGGTGGGCCGTGGCCGTTTGACCAGCCCCTTCACCACTGCCACCATCATGAGGTCCAGCAGCAACGCTAGGAGAGACAGGAGCAGTGGGTTACTGAGAGCACAGTCATAACCTAAGAAAGCACTTGGCTGCTCAGACCTGCTAAGAGAAGGCATCATTTCCCATGGCTGCAACACCCAGGCAGGGAGAGCTCAGCATTCATTTGCACTTGGCCTTCTGTGACATGAGCGTGTCCTCAACCTCTGCTCCTGCTGCACGAAGCCCTCCTGCACTACCAGATCCTCTGCCTGCCACAGCCAACAGGGCTCTGTCCAACCTGCACCCCCACAGCTTTTGTGTAAAATCTGATCTCACTGTGACTCAGGGCTCCATGTGCTTCTTAATCTGAAGCAGATGTGTGTTAATATTCCCCACAACTCCCTTCCTGACAGTGGTGACTCAGCATTGCTCTGCTTGCCCTGGTGACTGGGGTTCAAACCTACCTGGGTTAATGATCAACTCGCTCTAACTCTGTAACAGCTCAGTGTGATGAGCTCATGTGGTGCCAGGGCCCTTGGAGTCTGGGTTCTCTCTGCTGCTGGGGGCAAGGTTAACCATGCTTCAGATTTCAAGAGTTGAATAAAGCATGATTTAAATAATTGTCTTGCTGCCTCCTGAGAGCTAAAGGTTGTAGGCTGTTGTGGCAGAAGAGGCAAAATACCTATGAGAAGTGTTCAGCCAGTATTTGGCAAGAGCAGCTTCTCATGTGGGGCAGAGGGTGCTTTCTCCATCCCCGTCAGCTCAGCTTAGCACAGCACTCACAGCCAGGGCTACTTCTTCTAGGGAAGTCATGCAAGAGACCAACTTCTGCTTGTCCTAAGGCTTGTTTCTGGACACCAAATCTTTTGGTCACTTCAGTTCATTTTTGTTGGTAAATAATTTAAGAATAAATATTTTTTTTTTCACATAAAGACCTTGATCAATTGATTTTTTTACACAGAGTTTGGGAGATTCAGGTTGGACATGAACCCTCCTTCCCCACACAGGTGCTGCAGCCCTGGGATGGGACCCCAGAGAGGTGGGTGGGTCTGGCCCAGAGCACTGAGGGCTGGACAATGCCCTGGTGCTGGGACAGATCTCCTTGGAGAAGTTGGGCTGGGGATCCAGGTCCCTTCCTACAGCTCTGCTGTGGGACTGTGATTTAACCATGTGCTGTTAGATGAGAAAGATGGACAAACCTATGTTTCCCACCACACATTTCAAAATGTATGTGTGAGATAGTAATTATCTGCAACTTAATACAAGAGTAAGAACTAGGAACCTGACGCATTCCGGTGCTCTGGAGCTACGAGAGTTTCTAAATGAGCAAAAAATGAATACTTGTAGGAATACCTGGGGTACTGTGTGTGTGAAATACTACAGCACACAAGATTAAAATGCGTGCTTTAAACCAAACTTCCTTGCTGGCTGATTGATCAATCCATGAAGGCGCTGCCTGCAGAGATCCCAAGGGTGCAGATGTCTGTGTGCCAGAGCAGCTTTTCAGGGAACAGGCTGGTGTGTCTCAACACTAGGCAGCTGCACCTAGAATGCGCTGTTCTGATAAGCTTAAAAAGCCCTGAAGGCTCTTTGCAACCGCAGGAGCAGTTGAGCTGCCGTCAGTTTGGCAGTGCGTGGCTGGAGCTGTGACAGATGAGCTGTACCCGTGTCACCACCCCCTCCAGGGTTACAGCCTCTGCGGCCAGGCCCCCCAGATGCGCCTGCACAGGTTGTTCCAAATCAGCTGGTGCCTGCAGGGGCTGAGGTTTACCCAGCTCTGCCCCGTCCTTCGGGTCCCACCCTCCCCTCTCGGCCCGTGCCCGCGGAGCCCCTGGGCGAGCCCCCGCCTCACCGAACAGCAGGTTGAGCAGCACCTCCCTGGCCGCCGAGCTGTCACTCTGGCAGAGCCCGTAGAAGGTGCCGAGCAGCCAGGGGATGCCGTGCCCCGACACCTCGATGACCTTCATGAGCGGGCGGGCGCTGCCCCAGGCCGAGCCCTCCCCGGCGCACACGCCCAGGCGCTTGGAGGCCCAGAGGTCGATGGCGAGCAGGGAGCTGAGCGCGATGCCCACGAAGGACGGGTTCAGCCTCATGCAGTCCTCCTCGGGCAGCGGGGCGGCCGCGGGGCCGCCGGGTTCCCTGCGGCGGGACGGGCTCTCGGGGGCGG
>WEIV01026132.1:295386-310575 GCA_013390005.1 Calyptomena viridis
CACGGGGGGCGGGCGAGGCGAGGGCATCCCGGCACATAGGGCGGGCACCGCGTGCTGCCTCCGCCAGCACCGTGTGCCGCACCCCCGGCGCTGGGAGCTGCCCCCCGCTCCATCTGTGCATCCACAGCCACGCACGGGCGATGCCTTCGCCCCAGCGCCCGCTCCCAGCACGATCCCTGCCCACTCCGTTCCTGCTCCTCGTGTCCCACAGCGCCTCCTGCCCCCTCCCGATGGCCTGGAACTCTCCCGTTCGAGGGCTTTGTGGCCGCTGTCTCCCTCCTAATACCGGTTCTTCTCTGGGGCCGGGATGCGGGAGCGGGCAGTGCTGGGGGAGTTGCCCCCTTGGCTTGTGTTAGAAGGGGGGAGTGTTGCTGTGCTCGGCAGAAATGCCTGCTGGAAACCAGCTCTTCCCTAGGCTGAGGGTGCAGGCGGCTTGGGGGAACACCAAGGGGCAAAGCTGTTGGCTCTGTCACTGCCTTTGGAGGGGGGTGGTGCAGCGCAGGAGGGGCTGGAGGTGGCCGGAGGGGGACATTCAGCTCCGCAGAGGCTTCCCGCTGCCGGTGCCCGGCGTTACTGGCACAGAGGCACAGAGGGAGCAGCAGGTGGTTGTGCTGCCTGCCTGCATCCTCGCATCATGGCACATTCGTGTGCGTGTGGCACTGGATTGATAATCGACATCGGAGCGAGTGGAGGCCATCGCCGGGGGGGTGGCAGATGTGTGGCCCCAGCCCGTCTCAGGCAGCTCCAGAGCTCAGAAGTGGTGGAACCTCGAACTTGGCAGGAGGTTTCACCAGAGCTTCCCACTTGTAATAGCCGCGTGGCGATTGTCTCCCTTGCTGTAGCCACGGCTGTTGGTAACATGCTCGTCAGCAAAGATTTGAGAGTTGGGCTGGAATTTCCTCCCTTCCCCCGCCATATTGCAGGGATTTCATCGCACCAGCAGCAGGTGTAATTGTGGGATTTAAGTGTTGTGCATGTCTCTGTGCAGGCGCCTGTACTTACAGGCATAAAAATTGCAGAGTTCTCACAGAGGGGGGCAGCTGATGGGCTGGGCCAGTGCCGTGCTGCAGCTGGTGGATGGGGAAGGCTGTTCTCCAGAGCAAGAGCTGATTAAGGAGAGAGTGACCCTGGAGAGACTCGGTTTTGGCCCAGTCATTATTGCAGGTTAATTAAAATAGCATTGTTTTGGCAGAGCAGAGGCTTCAGCTAGACGTGTGAGTTTCAGCAAAGGAACCAAAGCTGAATTTGTTCTTCAAGTTGGTCCTGAGAGCTTGCTGCAGGCAGGAAGAGGGTCCCCATGCTGCTGGCCTCCCTAGCCCTCACCAGGTGCTGTTGCTGCCATTTCCTTTCTCTTCCCATTCACTAGGTCAAGCTGGGAACTGCCCGACCTACGAGAAGGAAGAGTAAAAGCCATCAGCGATTCGGATGGTGTGAGCTACCCCTGGTATGGAAACACCACAGAAACCGTGACCTTGGTTGGGCCCACTAACAAGATCTCCAGGTTCTCGGTGAGCATGAATGACAATTTCTACCCCAGCGTGACGTGGGCTGTCCCTGTGAGCAACAGTAACGTGCCGCTGCTGACGAGGATTAAAAGGGACCAGAGCTTTACCACGTGGCTGGTGGCCATGAACACCACCACCAAGGAAAAGATCATCTTGCAGACTATAAAGTGGAGGATGCGAGTGGACATTGAGGTCGATCCCATGCAGCTTCTGGGGCAGCGGGCACGGCTGGTGGGAAGGACTCAGCAGGAGCAGCCCCGGATCCTCAGCAGGATGGAGCCCATCCCACCAAACGCACTAGTGAAGCCCAACGCCAACGATGCCCAAGTCCTCATGTGGAGACCCAAGCGAGGGCAGCCTATAGTTGTGATACCTCCCAAGTAGAGCAGCGCCGGGCACGCACGTGGGGACCTGGGTGCTCTCAGCCTGCTGCAAATGAACAGGGTTTCTGAGCCAAAGCAGACCTCTTGGGTTCTCCTGCCTTTGTCGTTGTGGTTGGAAACGTGGCTGCTCCTTAGTCAGAAATAGAGCCTGGCTGGCACGAGGGTGGAGAAGAGGGTGTGCTGAGCTGGAGGATTTCCCAGGAAGTGGAATCGAGTGCTTGCAGGGGCACAGAGGCTGTCTGACCTAAACGACTCGTCTTTCCTTGCAGGGCAGTGCGAGGAGCATGAGTGTGATTGAACTGTGCCTGTGGCAAATGCTGCTTTCCACCCAGCTGGACGTAGAAGTGGAGCCCGTGCCTGCTGGATGTGGAGGGCTCCTGTGGTGACCCTTCCCGCCGGGGCGCTGGTGTCCCCATGGTGTCTATACCTATGCATTTTGGATTGATAATCGACCTCTCGCCCTGCCTGCTGGGACTGGGAGGGGGGCCTGGGAGTGGGGTGGGAGCAGGCAGTGCCAGGGTGCTGAGCCAGAGCCCAGCACTGGCTGGTGCCACCACCTGGGAGGGTTTTTCCACTGCCGAGGGGAAGTGGGACATGTTTTGCATGCGTCTGGGTGTGTTTGGAGTAGTTGTGAGTGTAGGAGATGCCATAGCTCTTTTCTGTCTTGGAGTGAGATCTAAGGGCAGGTTAGATGTCCTTTTGTTTTAAGGTGCACTAAGTCTTTGCAGTTCCTCAACCTCCCCTCCCAAGTCCCACTGACCTTTCTTTTATGGAAGCAAAACTGATTCTCAGCAGAGTGAGAAATTGGGAGTGGTGCCTGTTCACCCAGCCCAGTTGCTCACTGATTGTGTTTCTGGGGTACCCAAACCAGCCTGGAGGTACCTTGGGACTCACACCCTTCACGGCAGACCCAAGTCCCTTGCTAGAGGTTGGGTGCTTGCTCATTTTCCATACAAATGCTGGCTCCCATGGAGACCCTCCTTTTCCTCAGCCACAGAGCAGGGTGGCTACTGACAGCGACAGCAGTGGAGGGGACAGCATGCCTTGTGTTAACTCCTCTGGCTCTGCAGGGGTGGGCTCTGCTCTCTGTGGGTGGAAGGCAGGGATGTGAGTGGAGGCTGTGCAGGGCAGGCCTGGTTTTGCCTGGGAAAGAGGAGGCAAGTGTGCTCCGGGGCTGCCTCCTGCTGCTGCAGGTGCCTTGGGGTAATGGAGGGGCTTTATTTGCCTTTCTTCTTGCCCCTCACTGCCTGGATGGCTGGTGTCGCCTGGTCCATGGGGCAGCATGGTGCTGTGGGATGCAACTGGCAATTCCCAGGATCTCATCCTGGAGTTGCAGCAGAGGCATAAGCCAAGGCGCTGCTGCTGCTGCTCCTTATGCCCTATCACTCCTGGGCAGGTAGTTACAATTTTTGCTGCTTTCTCCACTCTGTCCACCCTGGCAGGAGCCCTGCAGCTCCTCCAGCTCACACTCCTGCCTTCCCGCCGTGGGAAGTTTGTGCTGCCCTGGGAATGCAGGTAATTCCTTCTGGAAGGGTTCCATCTGGTGTCCTGCTGGCAGGAGAGCCTGGGGAGGATTCCTGTGTGACACTCCTGTGCGAAGCCTTTCCTGGGGTGTTGGCAGGGCTGCCCCCAGCCTGGTGCTGGGACACCCAGCCCAGCACTGCTCATCTCCCCGTGGTGGCTGCTGGCACATCCCCACGGCACTCCCCACGCAAAGCTTCAGCCATGCATTGTGGTTTTCCAGGGCAGGATGTGCACCCTGGGCCCTGCCAGCAAAGGGGCTCCCCAGCCATCTTAGACCAAAAATCCCTGTGAA
The DNA here is from genome assembly GCA_013390005.1 of Calyptomena viridis. Taxonomy (NCBI): domain Eukaryota; kingdom Metazoa; phylum Chordata; class Aves; order Passeriformes; family Eurylaimidae; genus Calyptomena; species Calyptomena viridis. The sequence continues at coordinate 299,091 of WEIV01026132.1, forward strand.
ATCCCCGTGCTATTTATTATCCTCAGTAGTGTTTGCTGCTGATTCACTTCTTTATTATTTCCTTTGGGAGTGCTGCATTTGGATGCCTTGATGCACACTTCCCTGTGCCAGGGCCCGCAGTGGGCTGGGAACCTGCTGCTTTTGGTGCCTATGTCGGGGTTTTGTGGGAGCTACAGCCTTGCTGTGGGCAAGGTTTGGAGGGACAAGGGGCTCTGAGCTTTGGCTTGCTGTATTTTCTGGAGCAGAACTTCCATAGGGAGCTTGCTGGTGTGGGAAGATGTCCTGCTCCTGTGAGACAACTGCCCATGGGACTGATGGCAGATTTTGCTGTCACTGATGTTTTGTTTCTCATAAAGTGTGTGTGGAGTGGGGTTAGAGACTTGAAATACAATTTTCCTTAAGGACTGGGGGAGGAGAGGGGTAGGTATCTTTTGTTTTGAAATAAGGCAGGTGAATGCTTTTGACCCAGCGGGACAGAAACATCTCTGGCAGCATCAGAGCTAAAAAGCTAGAGGAAGGGATTCCCCAATAAACAGCCCCAAGATGGGCATCCTGCTGGGAGAGTATGCTTCATCCAGAAAGGCTGTGTGAGCTAGCTCCCCAAAACCCTCAGGGAAGGGCCAGGGCTGCATGCTGGCTGTCAGCCTAGGGAGCTGCTGTGGCACTGTCGTGGTTCCAGTTGTCTGGGAGAGCGAGGATACAGGTGCAGGGATGCTAGTGCAGGGTTGAATCCATTGCCATCTTTTGGGGTGTGCTGGCCAGCCTGAGTCTTGGCTCATTGTCTGCCATGACACTGAGACAGCAGTGGCTGAATTTCTGTCCATGAATGTCTGCAACTTCCCCAGGGAAGCCATGTGCCTGAGCTCCCAGGGCTGCCCCAGCCTGCAGGCAGGCGCTGGCTGAGCCCCAGGGCCATGCCTGAGTTCACCTCTCCAGGCTTCTGTGCCCACTCCTTCCCTGACGGCTGGATTTGATGCACTTAACTTGGTTTGATGTGTGGGTTGTCTTCGTGGGCATTTCCCCGTTAAAAAAAGAAGAGGGGAAAAAAAATTCTGAAAAAATTGTTTGCAAAAAAAAACTCGGCAAACAATGTTTGCAGAAACATGCAGGCATTTTGCACATTGGCAAAAAAGGTGCGTGTTCACACTTGGGTGGAGGTGCTGGGTGAGCACTGGCCAGTGGAGCCCCCTGGGTGTGGGGCTCGTGGTGCTCAGACAAAGAGGAGTGAGGTGGTGGGTGAGAGCTCCCACGTGCAAGTCCAGGTTTGGCTCATGTCCCCGTGCCTGGATGAGCACTGGGACCCCTGGGCTTAGAATTTGACCACTGCATGGGATGCCCTCCCTGCACCCCACTCCCGCACCAGCACCCTGTTATCTCAGGGAGGGGCAAGTCATGGAAATGCCCAACCTCAGGCTCCCTTTGCCCTGAGCCTCGGGGTGCCCCTTCCCCTCCTTCCCATCCTCGGGTCACTTATTTATTGATTGATTTATTTATTTAGCTATTTATTTATTTAAGTTATTTATTGTTATTTATTGTTATTTTTTGACAACTGGAAGTCGGGGGGTCATTTCTGCTGCACAGTGGGGGCAGCTGGGTCTCCCCCCACCCAGCCCCCTGCATTTTGGGGTGCTGCCACATGTTTGGGAGCACCGCTGGGGAGGGACGTTTGCGGCCTTTGCTTCCATCCACACTCCCATCCCCTTTTGGAGCTGGGAGCAGGAGAAAGGAAGAGGAATCCCATCGGTGCCTGCAGGGAGGGCATCCGGTGCTTGTTGCCTTCCTGCAGATGCTCGGAGCCCCTGCGCTCCCTCCCGTGCCCATCCGTATTTATTGACCCAGCCTCCTGGCATTTCTCTGTTTGGCTCCTGCTGGATTTGCTGTTGCCAGTCCCCGGAGATGGTGAGAAGAGCCAGGACACACGAATGTCACTATGGAGGAAAGACCAAACCAGGTATTCTGCTGCCGCGTGGGGAAAATCGGAAGGAGAGGAAAGCTGGTTTTGCAGAGTGCCTTAAACACAAATGACTTTACCGAGTAGGGGGCTTGGACTTCTGTCTCTGGATGTTATTACCAACTCGAACAAATGTTGCATTTCACTTCTCTGGGATTAAAAGAAAACCACTCGAGCTGTACTGGAACCAAACCCTGTGTTTGCTTGAGTCCATCTGGCTGGTTTGTACCTCTGGAGCCATGGCAGCACTGGGGAGGGGGCAGGAGTTCATGGGCTTTCAGTCGTCAGCCCCTGCCTGCCTCAGCAGTGGGACCAGTGGCTGTCCCTGCTGCACTGAGGCCCTTGGGTGTGGTGACAGGATTCATTTCCCCTTGCAAGTGGCTTCTCTGGTGTCCCAGAGAGGTTGTGCTGGTCCTGCAGTGCCCTTTCTCAGGGGATGCTCGGAGCGGGTTGTTTGCATTGGGCAGTTGGTTGGTTGGAAAGCTCGAAGGGGGCAGATATCCTTTTTTTCCCTTAGGAAACCAGATCAAGGCAAGGGCTGTGTGCTGAGGGAACAGCAAGAAACCCAGGAGTTCTTGCAGCCCAGCCATGGGGAACTAGGGAAGCTGCCAAGCTTGATAAAGCTGAAAAACTATGCAGAAAAGAGATGTTTCCCCTCTGAAATTGCAGGTTCCCCCTCCCGCATGATGCAGAATGGAAGAGTGAGAACAAAAGTCAACCCAGACACCAGCTGTTTTTATCTTCTAGTAAAAGCAATACATGGGAATAATACAGAATTTAATAATGAAAGTTCATTTAAAAGCTATTTGAGGAAACACACCAATATTCACTGCGTAGTTCCTGAAGGCAATTAAAAATTAATTCTTTTTTTTTTTTTTTTTTTTTTTGGGTAACAAATGAAGGGTGTGGATACTGCTGCAGGATTAGGACCCACATGATGCTGGAGGGTATCTCATTGCATCCAGTGCATTGCTTACCATGAGCATCAAGCCTGGCAGTCCCCACTGGGGGGTGTGTTTGTGCTCCAAGGCAGTTGATTTCTTTAACAGCTGCTCATTTGGAGTGTTGCTGGTTGCACTGGGCGCTGCGGGATGCTGGCAGCCAGCCTATGAGCTATTCAGTGAGCAGGTTTCTTTCCTGGTGTTATATTAAAACATCGGTCATCTTTTGACAAATCCCTGAGGAGCAGGTGAGGGAGAACAGGCGGGACTTTGCACGGCTTGTGTCGTGCTCTGGGAAGAGTAGGGCCCCCACCCAGCAGCCAACAGCAGGCCAGGCTGAGGCACATTCCCTGAGCAGGTATCTCCTCCTTCCCACTGCCAAGACTGCTGTAAGGCAGGGGCAGCACAACTGCTTTGTCTGAGACTGTGTGCCTTGGGACAAGCTGTCTTTCCAAAATGCCTTCCTTACAGAGCAAGAACAAGGGCAGTCTGTGCTGTTACCACCCAGGAGTGTGGCCACAGGGAACAAAGCAAATGGTGCAGGGTGCTGTGGGGCCCAGCAGAGACAGACAAGGGATACTGCAGGTAGTACTGAAAGTCAGTTTATTTGCTCGATTCCCTCTTCCATAAAACCTGAAAACAACCAACCTCCAGTGAGAGATGAGAAAGCAGTTAAGAAGTGAGAGGTTTGGCTCTGCAGCTCCTCCCCTCCTCACAGGACCAAAGGTGCTAATGTGTTAGTGACAGCTGCTCTGAAAGGCATGCAGCAGTTTGGAGCCCTCAGAACTCCCTGTCCCAGCAGGACACCCCTCTGGGGCCTGGCTGCTGACACCACGCTTCTCACCGTTCCTCTGGAAAAAGCCTGGATGATACCAAACAGGAGACACCACAGCATGAGCCCTGGGCCCCTCACTGGTCTGCTCACCTCCCTGTGGGGCTGATTCAAGGCCAGAAAACACCCAGGCGTTTAGTTTGGAGGTGGGGGATGAAAGGGATGGGGAGAATTGGTTTTGTACTGTGATGCACCACCAGTGTGATGGTACAAGACAGTACAAGATGGTACAAGATGGTGCAGTGTCAGAGGGGCAGTCTCCCACCACAGGGAAGGCTCCAGAAGGAGGGATGGATGGCCAGTCCTGCTCACTCTGGCTGTGGGGTGTAACGCAGGTACTTCTTGCCTGACGGGAGGTCCTTCGTGAAGACTCCTTTGGGAAAGAGCTTCTTGGCTTCCTCATCAGGTAAGGTGGGCACGACCATGACGCTGTCACCAGGCTGTGGAGCAAATGGGAACTGTGAGAGCAGCAGGTTTGCTGGCAGGCTTGGATGCAGGTGGCACTTCCTCCCTGTGACCACTCAGCTCCAGCACCCCAAGCACGTCCTGTGCAGCTCTGCCTGGAGCTGGCAGTGAGGGCTGAGTGGGAGCTACACCAGGAGACACGGGCAGGGTCAAAAGGGAGAGCTGTGCTGTCTGCCAGCTCTGCCAATGGGATCCCACAGCCCAGTACTTCCCCATGGCACTCCCACGGGAACAGGGAGTAACAGGAGGGGAATTTGGGCTATTGCTTAGGCACCCCAGGACATGGGGTGGTGGCTCCCCCTTGCCATGCCAAGCCCCCTATAAAGGTGTGCTTCCTGGGGAGGTGGGCTGGTGGGTGAGCTGGCACAAACCACTGGGAACTCAGGCTGCCGGAAATGGGAGTTTTCAGAGGCAAGGCTGCCTCCACCTGCTGCTTTTCCCACCCCATGGTCTCCCACATTTCCTGGCTGTGAGCTTTGCTCCCCTCCTCACCTTCCAGTCCACAGGGGTAGCAACCTTCTTGTAGGCTGTCAGCTGCAGGGAGTCCACCACTCTCAGGATCTCATCAAAGTTTCTCCCAGTAGTGGCTGGGTACAGGATAGAGAGTTTCAGCTTCTTATCCGGGCCAAAAACGAACACCTGAGCACAGGGAGACAAAGTCAGGGGCTGGGCAGATGTTTGACTGCTGTGCTGGATCTGCTCAGCCCTGCTGTTCGTTCCTTTCCTGGGAGGTGGTCTGCTTCATCACAGGTGTTGCGACATGGTGGGGATCTCCTAGAGAACAAGCGATGCCCAGGGAATGTGTTTTTGCTCTGGGAGCTGCCACTGGAGTTTCCAATGCCAGCTTGTTTGGCTACCTGGAATGTTTCCTCCCTTTGCCCTTCTAATGAAAGCGCAGGAGGTGAGAGGGAAAGTCCAGCAGATCAAGCATTGACACAAGTTATTAGGACAGGCAGCAACAGCAAGATGGAGCTGCTGCCAGCACAACTCATGGTTTTACCCCAAGGAAGTCCACCCAGCTCCTGGAGATGGCTGTAGCCATCCAGGTCAGCTGCCCCCACCTTCAAGCACAGCCCCACGGACACAGGGCAGGATGGCAGGCCCTGCCTATTGCCGAGAGGGCAGAGGTGCTGTGGGCCAGGCACTCACCACACGAGCAGTGAGGGGCACGCCATCCTTGTCCCGCTCATCTGGGTCCAGCATTCCCAGCTGCACAGCCAGCTCCCGGTCCTTATCAGCGATGATGGGGAAGGGGAGTTTCTCTTCGGGCTGTTCTCCGTTGTATGCATTGATGTCCTGCAGAGACAAAACCATCAGCATGCTCGTGCTCCTGGCTGTGGGCACCAGAAACATGTTCAGCAGCTGCTCTGCAGGAGCTCCTGACTTGCCTGGCCCCAAGGTGTCAGGCTGGGACTGCACAGCCAGGAGCTTACGGCTGACCATGAAGTTTCTCCATTTCCAGAAACTGGGTGACAAACCAGAAACCCTTGTGCCCAGGCTGGATGGTGCCTTGTTCTCAGAGGTTGGTTCTTAGGCTGACTATGCTCACACCCTGTTGGCTCAGCTGCCCATGGACCAGCTGCTTTGCCCAGGCAGTGGGCATGGAGCAACAGAGAAATCCTGCCCATGTTAGTGACACAGTGGGATTTAACCACCCTTCCCTGAGACCCAGTGTCCCTCTTCCAACTCCCTCCCAGTACCTGATCTAGCACTACTGACAGATGTATTGGTACCACACCTGAACTGGACTGTGCTGTTCAGGAATAGTTTCTCTAGTGGCAGAGCAAGCCAGCAACTCTACAGCTAACAAAGGTCGAGTGTCCAACACTTTGCAGGTCTTGTGCAAGGGACCAGCTCCATGCTCACTTAACTAAAGGTTCTCAAAACAGAGTGGAAGTCTGAGTGCAGGTGCTGGGTCACTGCACTCTCCTTTCTGAACCGTATCTGGGACAGAAGAGAAAACCATCCCCTTCTACAGCTCTGCAGCCCATGTGACCTTGGTTTATGAGGTTCCTCCCTGGGCTAGTCCAAACTTGACCTGCTTCACAGGGAAACTGTACTTTAAGCATCTCCAAATCTGGTCTGGACTTGGCCAAAGCATTCAAGTTATCCCTGGGGTTTGCAGTACCATCCTCAGAGGTTACACTGAGCCCCAGCAATGCTGGGAGGAGCCTGCCTGAGGCAGCACAAGCAGAGCAGCTGCCAGCATCAAAGCAAGTATAATTCAGGGTTTCTGCCCCAGAACAGAGCAGCCTGTTCCTTCCACCCTCTTCATGCTACAAGGGAACTCCAACACCCACATGAGCCTCCTGCACACTGCTGTGCTGTATTATCAGCCCAGCTGATAACCTGGATGTACACATCCCTCTGCCTTCTCCAGGCTTTGTATGTGGGGTAGCAGGCTGGGCCCTGCTCAGAGGGAACTCAGGGAAGGCAGGGTTGGAAATGCTGGCCCTTGGCACTGCTCAGAGCAATGAGGCAGCAGCAGGGGCAGGTAGGCCCTGCACCACTCAGCCCTCCTAGTGCTGACACAAGGGGCTGTAACCTTGACTCAGCTGCTCAGGACGCTGCAAGCAGGTCAAGTGGTTCACACATGACAAGATGTTTCATTTCCAGCTTTTCTCTTTGTTTGTTTTCTCCCCAGGCCCTTCTGAGTCATCACTGCACTGAAAAAAGGGGCCCTTTATCTCAGCTGGATTGTGGTCAGGCCTGCCTTGGAAGGAAGGAATCTGTTCTCCTGCAGACCTGCCTTGTCAGAGCAGAGCAGGGAAGGAAAACAAAGCTGCAGAGTTCAGCCGAGGTGAAATGATGCTGGATGCCCCACAGAATCACAGGGGGCTGTGGATGGAGGTCAGTAAATGACATGCCCTCACTCACCCTTCTCTTCAGAGCAGGGGCTGGAGGATGAAAACAGCTTCTGAGAAGCAATATCCAAATCTCATGGACTGTAAGTCATTCCAAAATACATGTAATTTCATGACCTGGGGAACTCTACGAAACAGCCTCACAAACCATACCCTGCTTTGCAATAAGACACCCACAACTCACTTCCCTATGAACTATTCTTTCCAAAGTCCAAGCTGAAACCAGACATCACTGAAGTCATTTATTCACCCCTGACTCACCAAGGTGAAGGGATCAGTGGCCCAAGAGAGCATTCCTCTGACAGGCACAGCATGTGCCAGACAGCCCTGCTTAATAGGCTCATGCATTCAGCCATTCCTTGGAGAAACAGTGCACCAGCTGGGGAGGTAGGAGAGTGGGATCAATCCCTGGCTGAGCTACAGCCTTGTTCCAAGTCCTGGAGCAAGACTCTGGATCTTGGCTAGGGATGGCTAAAAACAGCAGTGACATCTTTGGCTGGGAAAGCAAAGCTTAGCAAACTGAATGAGGATTATTGGCTACACTCTGGTCCCACCTTTCCAGGCCCCATCTGCCCACCGAAATTTGGCAGCAAAGCAAGCAGAAGTTTATTTATTGTTTCATGTAGGACTTCAGCCACTGCTCCTGTCCACTTGCTCCCTCACAGGCTGGGCTCCAGATAAAAAGAGCTGCATCCAAAGAGAAAGCACAGGTATGTAAAAGAATGTTGAACAGAGAGATCTGCCCAAAGTTTTGCTCACTCCTAGAACTTTTCCCTAAGTTTAGATCTAGTAAAGGAAACGGCAGTTTCTAGATCTCAATCTAACATTTAGTGAAGACTGCTTTTGTCCAGACAGGTAGCTTCTGCCAAGGCCTAGTAAGACCTCTGTTAAGCTCTTTTTTTCTCTGTGGCTGGGCAGAAAAATCTTTAGGGCACTGTCCCTGGTCTTAGACCTGCATCAGGCCCTAACACCTGCCTTTCTAGTTCACCTCTCCACATTATCTGAAGTTCTACTTGCAGGCAGCTTTGTTTCCCACTGCACCTTTTCTTGTTCCACTGTAGTCTGCAAGATGGGCAATTTCAAACACATGCTGCATGGAAGACCCCACTCTGCTGTGGATTTGTCCTCACCAATTGGATCTTTTGCTCTGGAGGACTTTCACAGGTTTCTTTTTGCCAGGTGCTGAGCTGACACTTCCAAACCCCTGTCTCCAAGGTTTCTCCCAGCCTGGCAGAAAGCTCACCACAGCTTGGATTGCTGCCCTTTGCCTTTCTCTGTGGTTCTTCTGAAGATTTTCCTATCTGCCTCTTATCAGTCAACATCAAGAGGCAGTTCTGCAACTTCTCCTGATTTTACCTGAGGTTGTGCTGAATAATTCCACAGCATCAGCAAAGTCAGCTCGTTGTTCATCTCTTTTCCACATCATCTGAGTACACTGAATACCTGCAGGCCCTGGAGGGACCTCACTGCTTCCCTCCCTTGACACAACTTACTGCTTCCTCCTGTCTCCCTGCAGGAAAGAGTCTGCCCTCCACAAAGCTGATTTCATTGAAAAGCTTCTTGGAAATTCAAGGACTTTTACAAAGTCAGCAATACCCTAATTCAAAGGGATTTAGCCAACCAGGAGATGAGACTCCCTTACAAAAGCACAACACAAACTTTCTATTACATTTAATGAGATGTTATTTGCTAATTTAACTGCTGGTTTCTGTGCTGGTCAAACTGGCTGAAATCTCACTTACTGGTGTGGGAGTTGTATGCTGGTTTTCCCAGGCTCTTATGAGGTTTGCTGGGACATGGGCCATGCACCACTGAGGTACAAAGGTCAATTTAAGCAATAAGGCAATTAGGTAATTTCTAAATCCAGTCAGTCACCAAACAATGTCTGAGTGTAGAAATTTCCCACCTTTAATTCCTCTTATTGCATGCCTGTCTCACCTCTGGAAAACAAGTGAGAACATTCCCAATTTCAGGAACTAAGGAAGTGGCAGGTAATTCACCCAGGGATTTTTATACTCTGGCCATATCTGTCTGAAATACTCACGTTACACCCCAACCACAGAGCCCTGGAGTCATTCTCCCTGGCAGCATACCACTGCTGAGGCTGCCTTTGAAGTTTTTTTTAGTTCCTTCCAAGTTCCTTCAGCAAGTTATTCCATTCCCATCTTTTTTTATACTCCCTCCTAATGGTTTTACATTTAACATTCTTCTCTTTGTGGTTTTACGTTGAACATTTTCTTTTCCCTGCCTGAGTGTGAATCACACCCTTTGAAGACTGTCTCTTCACTTCTCATGCCTCTTTTCCTTTCCTGTTTTATTACAGAACTTTTTGAGGGTCTGTGGATCAGTTACCTTTTCTGAGGTTTTGGCATCACTTTTGCATGTTTTAACCCAGGTACTGGTGGGACAGCAGGAATATTGTTTTCTTCTCGTATCAAAGCACAGAGTGCCCTGGACTTTGTGGAATACTCCACAAACACAGAGAAAACCTTCCTGCCCTGAATTTTAGCCCCTCCACGCTTTGGGATTTGACATACATAGTTCCAAGTCTGTGTGCTGTTTTGTAGGGGCTTCTCCTCTGGCCTCTGGAGGGAGGCAGCAGTGCCAGCTCCCCCTGCAGCTGCCCCAGCCCCATACCTTGCACCAGGAGAGGTGGTCCTGGACGCTGTCGACGGAGAGCGCGATCATCTTCACGTTGCGCTTGCTGAACTCGGTGGCCAGCTTTGCTGCCCGGCCCAGCTCCGTGGTGCACACGGGGGTGAAGTCCCGCGGGTGGGAGAAGAGGATGCCCCATCTGAAAGACAGAGCGGGAGTTCAGGTGAGCTGCTGTACTGGTTTGTACTGCAGACTAAAAGCTGTACGGATTTCATGGCATGGAGACTGCTGTGGGAACAGCTCATCTCTCTGCTAAGTGGGAGTGGTGTCCTGGAACTTTTCCTTCCCTATCACTGGAACTCTTCCCGAGCTAAACGCTGTTTAGCTTGCTCTGGGAAACTCCTTGCACCTTGCTTCCCACTCTCCCACCAGGATCCCACAGGGGATGCTGGAAGAGCCCGTGGTTCTTGACATGGAGGTGGACACCATGCCATGTGGGGAAGTTTGGGGGAGCCACATCTGCACTCTGTACCCCAGAGACCACACGTGTGAGGGGATGCAGATGACAACTGCCAGTCACACTATTGCAGAGATGATCCCTGATTCACAAGGCTGGTCACTATCCTGTATACCTTATCAAGCACTGCGAGGAGATTTACCCGTGTCTATCATGCAACTCAAAGAATGGGATAATTCCAAACCTTAAACCAACCACTGCTTTGAGCTGCTAAATGAAAAAGTGTGAAATAATCAATTAATGTGGGAGGCCAGAAGTCAAAATCACATTGTGGCTACAACGATACCACCACCTCGCTTTTGCCCACCGCTTTTCATCAGAGGATTCTGGAATCTTTAGAGCAGGCAAATTCTAGTCTTACACTTTTCAGGTAAGGTAACCAGTGCACAGAGAAAGGCATCAATGCAGCCAGATGGGCTGTGGCAAAAAGGCTCCCAGCTCTCAGGACTTTCCAGAGGCTAACACAAAGCACCCCCAGCACTTCAAATTCCCTGCCAGGGACTTGTTGCACCACTTCTCAGCTCCACGCTCACAGATCTCACTGCACCAGGTGAACCTGGCCCCCAGCACCCAGTGAATACAGCCACAAACCACAGCAGCTGGGGGAAGTCCTGTCTCAGAGATTTTGGTACGCAGCGGGAGGGATCAAGTGAGACACCTTGCAGCTCTGCCAGAGCCACAGGTCACCAGGAAGCTACGGGGCAGCTGCCTGGCCACCGGTGCTGCAAGTGTCCCTATACAAGAAGTACGCTCCTTGAATAAATAGCAGCCAACAAGGAAGGAGAAGCTGTCCAAGGAAGATGCCACGTGAGTGATCAGGCTGGGACAGCCAGTTTTAGAAGCCCTGCAGCTCAGAGGGTTCTTTTTTCCCCGTTTGCCCCAGTTCACAACGCCGACAGAAGGGGACTCAAAGGCTGATTCGAGGCTGCCAAGCGTTGCCAGGAGAGTCCCAAACATTCTGTGCTTATGTCAAAAATGGAGCAACAGGCTTTGCGGCACGTGGCTTTCCAGGTTGGGCTCCAGCGGGACCAGATCCCGCTGCCACCGCTGCACTGCGCACTCAGGATCACACACGGGGCATGTCCGGGACACTCGGGCCGATCTCTGCGACTGGCCCCCACTAAGCGCCGCTCTGGCAAGCCTGGCTTTGCCCTGCCCCGGGCTCTGCCGTTTCCAGCGCAGCTCCGCCCTGTCCCGGGGGTCTCGGCTCGCCCTGTGCCCGCGCACCCCGCGGGAGGGGTCGGGACGATGGGCAGGGGGCTCTGCCCCCCGCAGGAGCCCGTACGGCGCTGCCGCCGCGCTTCCCGGGAAACCCGCCGC